>BSBK01000320.1:0-370000 GCA_027943335.1 Chamaecyparis obtusa | reverse complement strand
TGAGGTCTTGTTGCAAAGATTGTTTAGTTTGAAGAAAAGTTATTTGTACTTTTTTGAAGATCAAGATATATAATTGGTTTGTGATTAATGATTTACTTACTCTGATTTATTATGAGAAAATCAGAGACAAACCTACACATTTCTTAAAAGTTTTCTTAAGGAAAATGATAATCATATTTTTTTGTATAATCAGACACATGTGCAAAGATAGTTTGAATAACTTGCAAATCATTTCTACAAGGTAGTTGTATTTCAGTTGGACAATGAAGAATATTATATAAACATGTTAGTGGGGACATTATCTGTGTACAAAAAAAGGTTTTGTTTATTCAATAAACATTCATTGTTCATTGTGCACTCTAGTTTTCAAAATCATAAATATCTGGTTGAGAATATTGTAGTCCTAATTTACTATGATACACTATTTGGTACATAAGTATCACATGTACCCAAGAATGTATTATATTGGATTATGATTACCATTTCTCTTAGATATTTTTACTTTGTATAAAAATCAAAGGTAAAGAGAGAAAAAGCCAGTGAGACATTGAAAAGTCTATCAATGAGATATCATTGTTAGTGAGACCTATGTCAAGCCAGTGAGGCATTGTAAAAGTATATTTCACATAAGCCAGTGAGGCAATTCAAGTAGTTTTATTCTCTAGAGTGTTTCTACTCAAGACAAAATCCATGTTATATTCTTTGTGTGTCTTGTCTATTTTGTTATCCATTTTTATTTTCATTACATAATACTTCAGGTTTTGTTTAAGTGAAAAATGACTTGTAAATTGTTATATCACTAATTCATGCCCCCTCTCCCCTCTTAGTGATATTGCACTCCAATAACACTCTTGTTACTCATCACATTGATATTTCCATCAAGTGTCCCATTGAGATCATCCTTGAACATATCCTACATCAATTAGAATCCTTGTAAACTAAGCTAAATGATAATCCTATACCACCTCCCCTTTCCACTTCTACGAAGACATCATCACTATGGACCTTGAGCATAATTTCCTCTTAGGATATTCTCTCTTACATGCTTTCCCTATGTGTTTTGTGACTCCCAATTTAAAATATATAATGGTAAGGGGGTTCCCATGACCCATATTCACTCCTTTAATGCCACTTTCCTTGAGTTCCTCTATGATGGCTACTTGCTTGCTAAAATTTTCCCTTGCACTCCAAAAGATTATGCTTTGGAGTACTTTTACACACTCCTTCATAGCTCTAATGATCTTAATATTAAGCTAGATAATTACTTTATCTAACACTTTTGATGACATATCATCTTGAAATTTCCCTTCCAGCATAATCCAATACAAACAATAAAATATTCTAATGCCTCAAGTTTTTACCCAAGACATTATTGGTAAAAAATATGATGACCAATTTATGATACAAGAATAATGTGTAATGCAAGTCATAATGCATTCTTTCATGCACAAGGTCATCAAACCAAATAATGAAACACTTGGCATATACACCAATACACAATGCAAGATGAGAGAAGCAAAATACTTAGAATACCATAGGACAAAATAACATGATCAACTCAAACATTGAGATATGGAGGAGAGTCAGATTATCAAGGCTAACTTATAAACCTTGACAACTTTCCTACCAAGGTGTGCACTTTTGGCATCTTGGAAAATGGAACCAACAAGACAATCTTACACTAGCTTAGGCTTCAAGGTCTAAATTGCAAGAGGTTTAGACTGGAGAGCTAAATTTACATGGCTCAAACTTTGGGGTTTAAGAGCATGTTTGATGCAAGGGCATCCTTAGGGTTCATCACAAATTTACATTGTACTTGGGAAGTTAAGAACACGTGATAAATTGTACTCTTGATAGTTGGTAAATAATTTGTGATGAGTAAAGTTGAAGCATTTTATTGTATCGTGTTATTGGGTGATGCAATTTTAGGAGTAGTTAATTTATATATGATTGATTGGTCTAGTATTAAAATGCAAGATTAATTTTATTGGTTCAAGTTTTTGTTTTAGTGAATGGATGTCTATAAGTTGACAGTGGTGTTTGGTTGGAATTGTTTAATTTGTGAAAGGTCATTTTGAATCTAAAGTCAATATCTTTTTTCCCAATTAATTAACCTTCTTGCACATGTGACTTGAATTGTCTCTTGTCCCATAAGTAGTGAAAACTACACAAAGACAATAAATAAAGATAGGTATAAGATTTCATACACTCAAACATAAAGCTTTGAAAGACAATATGACACCTCTCGTTACATACACTATGGCCCTATCGCTGACTGTCATATTAGTGGGTAAGATTTACATCTTTTAATCTGACCATCTTTTCATCATGTAGTCATTATGAAAGTAGTAAATATCATCCCTCAAGCATTGAATAACATTGTTTTGAGGCACTCTTCTTGACCATGAATCTTTTCTTTCACAACATTGACATTCTATTTTGTAGAAACACTAACAATAGTCTCTTTATGGCATTGTTGATCACCTCACATTCAAATTCATGAAAATCTATTAATGCTTGCATCTTTGTCATGATATAGTACCCTTGTTTCAATCTTTGAATATCACTGCCTTTTAGAAATTGTCCCTCTTTTGATTTTTATGACATCATTCCTTATTGTGGCTATGAGCCTTCATAACAGTGCATGTTCTTTATTCATTGTGCTTTGCAATCATGGATGCATGACCTCTATTATCTCTTGATGACTATTATAAGAGTGTCGTTGTGACTTATCATAAACCATATGAGTCCTTTAGACATTGAACACCACTGCTTCTATACAATGACAATTGTCTTCATAGCACTAATTTTGTTAGTTTGGATGCTCTTTCTTGTTACTTAGTAACAATGAATTATTGTTACTACTTTGTGACCCTCTTCACTTCCCTTAATTCATTTATTGTTTGCATTGAACAATGTTTGGCCGAATCATGCACTATAGCAACAAAACTATTGTTTTGATCTTTCTTGCTTTGTCAATAATAGTGTTTTTGTCTTTAAATCATTGTCTTAATTGTTTCATAAATGTATCCCTTTGACTTAGGGGATGAGTTTCTTGTCCTTTTGATAGTGACTATCAATTCTCAACTAATGAAAATTTAAATAGTTAATTAATGAATGGTCTCATATTATTACCTTTTTAGTTTTTAAAGCACAATGTCATGTTTTAATATTGTGTAGTTTTTTTTTCTTATGTCAAAGTATTCTTTTACTATAAGAACATAATTTATGACCATTTTAGTAACTATTCTAACATCATTGTATGCTTGTGATTTGTTTATCTTGTTTCTTTGTAGTCCTTGGTGCACTTGGAGAAAAGTATGATGAGGCAATGAGAAGAAATGATGTGAGGGCAATTGTTGTTACTGGTATGTATGCCCTTTTAATATCAACACTACGTTTCTTATTTTATATTTCCAAAGATTCATTGCATTACATGATCTATCTTAAGTTTCCAATTCATTCTATTTGTGAAGTCTTGTCATGCTCATATTTCAATGCCAAAAGACAACTTGGTTTGCCAAAGCTTTCTCTTGGAGTTATTCCTAGTTTTGGTAGTAAGTGTTGGCACCTTTCTCTTGGTTGTGTTTGGATGTGCCGTATATAATCCTTAATAGTTTGAATTTCTAAATATTGTTCAAAAACAAGGTTTGAATCATTGAATTTCCAAAGCATTATATTTTTTTCTAACATCGCTATATGCTTGTGATTTGTTTATCTTGTTTCTTTGTAGTCCTTGGTGCACTTGGGGAAAAGTATGATGAGGCAATGAGAAGAAATGATGTGAGGGCAATTGTTGTTACTGGTATGTATGCCCTTTTAATATCAACACTCAATTTCTTTTTATTTTATATTTCCAAAGGTTCATTGCATTACATGATCTGTCTTAAGTTTCCAATTCATTCTGTTTGTGAAGTCTTGTCATGCTCGTATTTCAATGCCAAAAGCACAACTTGGGTTGCCAAAGCTTTCTCTTGGAGTTATTCTTGGTTTTGGTAGTAAGTGTTAGCACCTTTCTCTTGGTTGTGTTTGGATGTGCCGTATGTAATCCTTAATAGTTTGAATTTCTGAATATTGTTCAAAAACAAGGTTTGAATCATTGAATTTCCAAAGCATTATATTTTTTAATATTTATGAGTAAGGATTGGCACTTTTCTCTCAGATATGTTCGGGCTAGACCTCTCTTTAGTTATCTCTAGGTAATTGAGGAAGTCAAAAAAGATTGTTTGTTATCTTTGACCTTTTGGGATAGAATTTGTATTCTTGTTGTTGATGCGTATGATATGTACCTTGTTCACAGACAATGTTCTTGAAAAATCCTACATTAAAAGTAAATATCTGATAATCGACTAGGCACTTGCTATTAATGCCTCCCATATATAAGATAAATAGTTGGGCTTTGATTTTTCCAAATCAATAATCTTTGTATAGTTAAGAAGTGGAAAGTAAACCACAAGGATTCTTGCTAAATTTAGAGGTAGTAACTTGGTCACCTATTTCCTTGATTTTTTTGTGAGGTGATTCTTGCAATGATCATTGGGAAGATCTTATATGAGATCAAATGTAGGGAAACAATTCTTAATGAGAAAACTTGACTTTTTCATCATCTTCTTGGTTTAGGATGGGTGCTAGGGATAAGAAGAATAGGAAGAATATAATTGCAAAAAGATACGAGGTTTAGATATTCAAAGTGCTGAAGTAGGTTCACCTTGAGACCAACATCTCCATGATTATCACTAAGGGGCACCTCCATGATTATCACGAACCAAGTTCATCTTATATCATTCAATGTCTATTTTTGTGGAGACCCATAACAACTTTTGAATTCAAGATCTCTTTTTATGCCACTAGAAGGTAGCTGTGGCATTGTCAGATCAAGACCGAATGTAGACAGACCCTACAAGAATTGAATCAAAACTAATGAGAGCCATTTCTTATGTCAAAATTCCATTTTTTTTCATGACCCAAAAGTTCTTTGTATAGTACTTAATACAATGAGTAAGAAATCACCTTAGGGAATGGCATGCTGAAAAAGGAGGAAGAAGTGAAGATAGTCTGAGAAGTCTCAGATGCAAATGGAAAATTGTAGAAGGCATGCCCACTTGTTAAAACAAGAATATGTAATACATGTCAGATACTGGGGGCTACACATAACTATGTACAACAAACAAGTTGATGAAGAATATGCAATCTTTCTTCTAAAACTTTTGGAGGAAAAAAGAAGACATGAAAGAGATCCACATAAATAAGGTCCACCCTAGAAATGCCATTGTTGTACTATATCTAAACTATAGATTAATGACTGAATTTGAAGCCAGCCAACCAAATATAAGTGTGCAAGAGAATATGTAATACCATTGGAGTTGGATATTTCAAGGTTGTTAGTATTGTTGTTTTCTACCTTAAGGGAGATTCTTTTTGTAGTAGCTGCTATAGCTGCCAAACTATTTCTTTTTTGCTTCTATCTTTCTCTTTCTTTGTGGTTTTGAAACCAATAGAAAACATTCTTGCCCTCAATCTTTCCATAATGTCTCAACTATGTTGTGATATGCTCGATCTATTTTGCATTGGGTGTCCTCATTCCAGTCTTATAAAACATTTCTAGTATTTTTATCTATTCTGGTGTTGGATTCCATCTTGGATTTCATCTTGTTGGATTCCAAAGGTAGATAGCTTTCTACTTCTTCCTTCAAATTTTGTTGTTGTTGATTGCCTATTCACGACATACAAAAAGTTCACACATCAGAAACATGCTCTGGACTATATAAAGAAAACAAATTGAATTCATCACTGGCCCAACCCAGAATAGTTTAATAACTAAATTCAGTACTAGATAGAACAAAGAAACTAAAATGATAGTTTAGTTAGGTGAATGTGGTATCTGGTATATAGAAGAAAAACAAACTGAATTCATCATTGGCCCAACTTGGAATAGTTTAATAACTATTCAGTACTATATAGAACACATAAACTAAAATGATAGTTTAGTCAGATGAATGTGGTCTCTCGTATATATAAGAAAAACAAACCAAAGTCATTAGTGACCCAACTTATATAGTTTAATAACTATTCAGTGCTATATAGAACGCATAAACCAGAATGATAGTTTAGTCAGCAGTCTATATATTGGTGCATAAACCCACCTGCAGTAAACTTATGAATGTGGGAGTCTCTGTCTTTAACAATAAATTCTTCTTCTTCATCCATCTTGTTAATATTATTTTTGTTAAGAAGGAAGGCTACAACAGACATTGAGAGGTTTTTAGTAGCATTTGATGAAGAGAAAGCTTGGTGGTTGTACTGATCATGGGACTGTTGAGACTAGACAGATGTATTAGCCATTGGTGTGCTACTGCTAGTTGGAGAAAGACTTAATCTTGGGAATAGTGGCCTGAAATGCTTTTTTAACCCTCCATTCTCACAAGCGAATGACATGCTTGCAATAGTATTCATGCTTTCCATTCTAGAATCCATTTCTCTTTCTTCTTTTCCCTCTTTACCCACTTGTAGCCTAGTGAAGCATAATAGACAACATGGATTTGTGAATGGCCTATGAATGGAAAGAATGGGACTTAAAGAGTGATGTGAATTTGGGTTATAAGGGTGAATGAGAAGGCATCTTTTTGGGTATGGAAGTTGATGAATGAAGGAAAGAAAGGACAGGCAAAGCAGTGGAAGAGTAGGTGGACCATGTGCAATAGCAGCAAGATACTGCTGCCATTATTGATGTTGTTATTTGATGGAATTTTGTGCCTTCTACTCATTTAGTGGGGATGGTTCTTGATGTCATTTTGTGCCTTCTTTCATACAAAATTGTACAAGTAGGTGTATAACAGCCTATCTACACTTTCACAGTACTTTCCTAGATGTGGAATTTGTCAGCTAAATTCCTATCAGGAACTGACTATTTTGCCTCCCAAATATCAATAGTAAAAACTTTGAAAATAGTACATTCTAAAGTGCATATATAGTAGCTAGGTCTAAGCTTATAGTAGCTCATTCAAATCTCCTCCAATTAATCCAAGATTTATTTGGGCTAGTTCCTACTCATCTACTACAATCATACAATGATGATTAATGATATAAGATGCTACTAATTATGCTTTGTTGATTTCAATTCACATATGTTAATCATCACTCAATATAAGGCTGATTTTGATTTGGAGTATTTACCAAAGCTCCTATTTTCTTTTTATCTTTTTTCTAAGTAATGACATCACTTGTCACAATTACAAGGATGGGAAAACATGGGAGTAGGGATTCACATGCTTTGCAAGAAATTCACTATCATTTTAGCCATCATTATGATAATGAAAGAGCTATATGCCTATTACTGTCAAGTTTGATTGGATGCGAAAAGGGAGGAGAGAAAAACTTTTTAAAATCCAATTTATTTCAGCTAAGATTAACATCACATCCATTCTCATTTCACTTCTATGAAAAACCCTCTTCTTGATTTGGCTCCTTCTACATTGAAAACATAGCTTATGATTGTTCTTTGCTAGTGTTGTCACTGAGGGGCACCTCCGTGATTATCACGAACCAAGTTCCTATCTAGAAGGAATGATAACAATATCTAGTAGAATTTTAGAGAGGGTGAATAAATAGTCACGAGGATGAACAATTTCATAATTTATATTTGGTATAATATGACAATTTCATAATTTCATAATGTTTTATGTGATAATATTGGTATGCTTAATTTGATAATATATATAATTTTTTTTTAACCATAAATTATTATTGGTCATTTTTTCGACGTATAAATAATAGTTCTTTTGACAAGAATGTTGTGTTCGACATCTATTCCGACCAAATGTAGTCAAAATTTTGATGAACTTTCTTTGGCGTATCGATGAGGATGGTATCTATTTGACATCTATTCTGACCACATGTTGTCAAAAGAGAGACGTGTGTGTGTGAATTTTGTACCTAATCTGTAGACACAACACTTCAGTAAAACATTAGAGGCTAGTGATAATCAAAATCATGCAAAATTGAAATCTAATCTAACCAAGCGATTTACTACCTTCTAGTAGGTGCGAGATTGATGTTCTCAGATTGTAATTGAGATCAGTGACCTAGACGACACCTAAATGAAGGATTTGAATGCAATTGATCTAGATATGAAATATGAATGCAATTAATCTATTTTTTTGGATTTTCTATGCAATAAGAATGAAAAAATAATATGAAACTAATCTATATGAAAAAATTGATATGAAACTATCTAAGAATGATATGCAAAAAAAAAGATTGATCTCACAAAGATGTTGATTCGCAAGAGCTTTGATTCTCCCAATTCCAATTCTCCAGCATAAGTTTGCACAATTATGAGATCCTGTGGATGCAAATTTGAGAGATGATTGAGAGATGAGCTGAAGCCTTAATTTATAGAAATCTAGGGCTTTAGAGGTGCATGGATAAAAGCCATAAATCACTCAAATTACTCAGGTTGATTTTCGAGTTATTTTTAAATAAAGATAATTAAGTCACAAAAATCATGCAAAAGCACAGTTCAACTCGAATTAGAAGTTTAGATCAACTTTAAAATTCAAAAAGATGTTGAGTTTCAAAAAGCTAACAACTTGCATTGATTTTCCAATTTGAGTTTAACTGGTCCTTGAATATGCACATGGATAATTATGATTTAATAAATAAATAAAGTGATTTATGCTCAACTTAACTGATTTTTGAAATAAAATAATTAATTTATGGGTTAATTAACTATTTTATCAAAATTTTATTAAAAATTATATTATTAAATAATGAAAACATGCTTTAATTAATTAAATAAGAATTTAATCAATTATTCATAAGAATTTTGATTTATTGTCAAAATTAAATAATACAATTAATAATAGATAGAATTAAATTTAATTACACAATTAAGTGGCAACATATTAAATCTAATTAATTAAATATGCAAATATTCAATTAATCAAACTTAGGATAAATGTGATTTATCACCAAATAATCATAAAATTAAAGATAATTATGATGATTAGGAATATTACTAGGAATATTCCCCGATGCAGAATTTAAGATAACTACTTAGGATTCGATGATGTGCAGATGTGCCTTAGATTAGGACTTCGATGTCAATTTCATTCGAATTGAAGATGTAAGAGATTAATGAACTTATAGCCCATTTTTGGGGTATTACATTTTGCCCCTCTTTGAATTACTATGTGAAGCGCAGTGGGTCAAAGAAAGTCTGTGTTTGATAGAGATATGAAACTGATGTTTGAAATTGATAATTGATATGAGACAGAAGCTGATTGATATTGAATTGATATGGAGATAATAGGTCTTGAATGACCAAAAATAATGTTCACTATAACAGCAAATGAACCTATGATTGTGAAAAATTGTCAAAACACCTGATTCCAAACCTTAGGATTGCTAAGAAGTGAGTGACCGGTTCTAGACTCGATTGTCTTAGCAGAACTAGCAGGTATCACATCTGAACCCTTCAGTTGCTGAAGAACCAAGGAAAGAACACTATGATCCGATGGTTGCAAAAATTGATACAGTTTACAAGATTAGGAGAATACCAGATTGATATGGATCTTGATGAATCTGATATGCCCCAAGTGATGATAGATTTGCCCCGAGGGATGAGGTCTTTTGATGAATCAGTAACTAGATGTGATTGTTTGTCTTGATCACTGATGAAAGATATTGATAGACTTGATCGATAGAATTTTGATTTACAGACTTTGAATTGATGTGCAATACCATGCCCCCTTTGGGATGAAAATTGAAATTTGACAAGAAAAGTCAGCGTTGATAGTTTAGAAGCATGTTAATTGATTGGAAAAGTGGTTATATACGTTTGAGAATGCATTCTGCATCGTTAGAAGGTCCCAAATGACCAAGTTTGACTAGGTTTGACCATGAGTTGACCATGGTTGACCAAGTTGAATTTTTGATAGTTTGATGGAAGATAATCAGTTAAATTGAATTTTAGATTTTTGTGATGATCGAAGGTCGATTATGCAAGTAGTAGACAATATGAATGATCTCAGATTTGAATTTTGATCCCGAAAAAGGATTCTACTTGCTGCTTCATTGGAGGAACCTTTGTGTGGGATTCAGCTCTTGTTAGATTTGAAGAATTGATATGAAGAATTGTTTAAGCTTTGAAGTTCATTTAGTCATTGTGAGATCATGCAAAGATGAAAAATGCAAAGAAGCATGCAATATGAAATGCAACCTAAGACCTAGGACCTAGTCACTGATCATATGTCGATTTGTTATCATCATTGAACTTTTAGGTAATAAGATAAATCAATACAATGCCCACTAGCTAAAAAAAAACCATAGACATATGAATATTGATTTGTATGCGCAAGAATCAATACAACCCCCACTGGTCAAACAACCATGGACATATGAATATTGATTTTATTTTTGGAATGTCGGATTAGATATAAGTACCAAGGCATAAATGCCAGGATGACCTGAATATCATGTCCATTTTGATATAGCAATTTGTATAAGCATCAAAACATAAACGTCGTGATGAATGGAATACTCCTTGCATTGTAAACACATCAAACAATCAAGAGATCATTCTAAATCCCATGTGAATTCCCGTAGTGACCCTTTATCATTCACATCCTTAGGTAAGATCGTGTTTCACAGTAGGAGAAAGAATTCACTCAAAAAGACAATAGTTAGATCAAACCTCCTTGAATTTTCTGGGTATCAATGGTCGAGGTACGCATGGCCATCCAATTCGAGATAGAGGCTCTTATAGTCGGACACCATTTCAATCCAAAATTTCCAAAGTTGTTAGATTTTCACATACAAGAAGAAAACAAAGAAAAGATTATGCCCCCAGTCATCACTCTCTAAATCCTGTAAAGGACATCATCGAAGAGCTCGTGGGAACAAAATATGCAAAAATCTCAATGCGAATCAGTAAGCATACAAGGAGATAAAAGCATGTAAAAAGCATAGATTGTTTTCAGTTGAGTTTTGATGTTTGATTGCGTTGTTGTAGATGCAAAATCCTTTCTAGAGATAAGACAGACAGACTGACTCACATGAAGTGTCAAAGGACTCTAACTAGATATGATCCATCTAAGATACATGGGAGACCATAGGATATGACATTGATTGCCCCCAAGTGTTAAACATTGATAGGATACAGATGCTTGAGCCGATTGGTGTACAGACCGATTTATTGAAAACTGGAAATGTTGAAACAAACCAGGAGATATGTACAAACTAAAGCAAGACTGAAAGCTAGGAAAGACCAAGATTGTGCTGATAGATGGAGCGTTTTGAACAAGTGGCACCCATTTGCCAGGTTTTCACCATCTTGGCAGAGATTCTATTTTTTCTACCAAGGCACCTGTTTCCAGGTTTTCACCAAGGCACTTTTTCTTTTTTCTTTTTTTTTTTGTATTTTTCATTTTTCAATTTTTTTGTACTTTTGATATTTTTTGATTTTTTTTGTGAATCATCAAGGTGCCTATTGCTAGGTTTTCACCAAGATGTTCATTTTTTTCAGGACTTTTTCTATTTTTTAGGATTTTTTCAAGATATTTAACCATAGACTGAATGCCTTAGGTGTAGAATTTCTTCAGATGGAGAATGTTTATTGGTTCTCAGAGCTGTTCTCCTTCAGTTGTTGAGAGTTGATAGGCACCAGAGCCAAAAGTAGCAGTGATTACAAAGGGACCCAGCCAGTTGGGTTCAAACTTCCCCTTGCGTTCTCGATGAGATTGATTTTTAGGATTTTCTCTCAAGACTAGATCACCAACCTGAAATTCTCTGTGTCTGACTTTCTTGTTGTAGCCTCTAGACATTCTCTTCTCATATACTCTGAGATGATCATACGCTACTTGTCTATGCTCATCTAGTAGTTCCAGTTCTTGTAACTTAGACACTCTGTAGTCATCATCAGTTACTAGACCATGCATTCTGATTCTTAGTGATGGGATTTCAACCTCAATAGGCAGTATTGTCTCAGACCCATAAACTAAAGCAAAATGTGTAGCCCCAACAGGTGTTCTGATACTTGTTCTGATACTGATTCTGATACTTGTTCTGATACTTGGTATATTTGATAGCATCTTTTTCCATTGCAAAATCCCAAGCAAGATCATATCACATAGTCCTAATGTCTAGCAAGGTGGAGAACAAGAGGGATTGGCAAGCTGGTGGATGAGATGGAAGATAAGAGAATGAAGGAGAATGAATGGAAGAAATCCTCAAGGGAAAACTCCTCAAGAATACCCAAGCTAGGGAAAAATAGGTTATGTAAAGCACATTTGGACAAGCAATGAAAGGCTAGCATAGGATAAGTCACAAAAGCGTAGTGCCAGAGCAGGATAGGATGTAGTCCAAAGGAGTAGACATGTCAAGAGGCTTCGTAGCACCATGTTTTACTCTTTTATTTTATTTTATTAGATCAAGTCCAAAGGAGAAATGGATAGCGATAGGTGAAAATGAATGGAGGAAGATGGATATGAAGGATAAACATGGAATGAATGAAAGCAAGATCATCATAAGACAACTCACAAAATAGCCAAATGTTCGTGTATAGATCAACATTGTCAAGATCAAAGAGAGAAGATGAAATGGATGAAATATGTAGAAGAACTATGCATGATGCCTGATTGCCAGGTTTTCATCATGGTACTTATCCCAGGTACCACAAGAGAGTGGTTTTCACCATAGGATGAATTTATTTCTCTTTACTTTTGCTACCAAGGCACCTGTTTCCAGGTTTTCACCAAGGCACATTTTTCTTTTTTTTTCTTTTTTTTCTTTTTATTGGAAGAAGGCAAGCTTTTTAGATAATGCTCCTTGAAAGGATAAACCATGATATGCCAAGGATTCAAAATGATATGCTCAAAGATGCTGATAGGGAAAGGGAGATGGAAGAGAAAATGGAGGATAAGATTTTATGTAAAGCGAGTGAGGTTGGAAGATAGGAGGAATAGGCAAGTGAAGAAAAATGATAGAAGGTAGAAGGATAATGCATGGAAGGATTGTAAAAGGGTAGATGGAAAGGAAGGAAAGATCAATGTCAACACATACCTTGAAAGGGTGGTGAGAGGATGGAGGAATCATGAATGAAGGAATATGTGAAGGAATATGGTAAATGGATAGCAGAGGTTGTGGTTTAGGTGCATGGAATGGAAGAATGCTTTTGGAAGAAGATGAAGTGGAAGTCTTTGGAAGCTTGAATGTCAACTTCACTTGTTGCTCAACACTAGACTCTTTCAAGAGAGACTTTGGAATCCATATAGCCGTAGGCCTTTCATTTCTTTTTGGTAATTTGGAGAGAATATCTTCAATTATGGATTTTGGAACCCATACTTGTCTTGTAGTTTTTTTCTTAGATATCTCTTTGGACTTTATGCTTCCATGTCTATTAGAGGAGACATGGTGATCTTTTTTTGATGGATTCTTGTATTGCTTCTTTTTCTTGTATTGAACATTCAAGTTACTTCCAAAAGACTTGGGACTTGTGGAAGAAAAAGGAGGATATGACTGGTTTAGATGGGTGGATGGATGAAAAGGATTCAAGGGTATGCATCTATGTTGATCTTGAGGAAAGATGGGAGATGGAGGGATGTAAGGACCCAAGATGGATGGTGAATTAGGAGAGTTAGGAGAGGAAAGTGAAGGGACATAAGGACCCAAGATGGAAGGCAGACGTGAAGCTCTTAGTAGTGGTGGAAGAGGTCCAAGGATGGAAGTGGAAGATGAAAAAGGATAATCAATAAGTTCATCAGCATCTATATGACAACCAAAGATATCAGCATCTTGAGACTGAGCATTAGAATTTTCAATAGAATCATGGATATCTTGAATATGAGCACCTTCTTTGATAGAATTGTTCAAAACTTGCAAAGACTTAGGAAGAGTAGAAAGTGGAAATGAACATGGAGTGGTAGAACAAGAAGATGGAAGACTTTGATCTTGACAAGGATCTTTGGATAGCATAAGCGTATCATTTTTCTCTTGATTTTCAATAGGCTTAACATTGGAAGTAACAACACCATTTTCAATAACCTTAATGGAAGTATCATCTTTGGAAATTGGAAGTGGGGTAAGGTTATTTTGATTGTCAATAAGCTCAACGGTGTAAGTACTAGCTTGATCTTGCTTAGGAGAAAATTTAAGACATGGTGGAATGAATGGGAAAGGGCATGCGGGATCAAAAGAACCATGGATTGGATAAGAGACATCCTGAAAAGGAGTGGATGACATGGAGGCTTCTTGATCTTGATCTTTCTTTATGTTCTTTTCTTTATCAATTTTAGAGTCCTCTTGACATGGAGTCACTTCTAAGGACAAGGAAGCATGTTGGGATTGTATGGAAGACTTTGGAAGATATGGTGGAGGACTAGCTAAAGTAGGGATTATAGAATATGAAGGCTTAGGCTCTTTAGGTTTATCATTATTGAAAGTATTTGCAGCCAAGTGAAGGTTAGCTTGAGCTTCTTTAAGAGGTAGCCCTAGAGGATAACTATAGGGAACCGCATGAAAAGTATGAGGGCTTGTGTCAGATGAACGTTCTGTGAAAGATTTGAAAGACTTGGAAGCTTTAGGAAATGTACAGGTATTGGAGGAAGTAGGGGATGGAAGGGAACCATCACTAGACAAAGGTTCAACATTAACATGATCTTTCTTGAGAGTGTAATCTTTATTTTCAGCCTAAGAGTTCTTAGAGGAGAGATCCTTATAGTATTGATGTTTCAAGCTAGCACGATGCATTTTATAGTCCTCAGCAGTAGTAGATGGATCATAATCAAGGTATTGTCCACAAAAGCCATCAAAATCTCTTTCAAAATTAGAATCATATGGATCACCATCGCGATCTATCCAATGTGACGGCCCATTTGTAGTAAGTAGGAATGAACGATGAGGAGGATTCTTAGGAACAAAGGTGTCATAGGTATCATTACATTGTCTATCGTCATAGTCATCATAGTCTCCAAAGCTAGATGTGTCACTCTCCATGGAAGAGGTATCATAAGGGTTATCACATTGCTCAAATTCTTTCTGGGGGCATGGTGACATGTACAAGTCTTTATCAAACGGAAAAGGGCATAGAGCTTCCATGGAGAACTCTTTAGATTCCTTTTCTTTCTTAAGATTGTTAAGTTCAACTTGCATAGGTTGCAGCTGCTTCATCATAGTGGTGATCAAAATTTCTTCTTCATGTGTACTGATTCTTTGAGACATGTGTACTGATTCTCAATGGCTACTGCTATGTTCTTGACATAGTGAGTCGTTTGATAGATTCTGGAATTAGGCTGAAAAAGCTAAGTATTTGGCAATTCTGACAACTTAAAAAAATTTCCCAAATGACACTCTGTAGACTCATACGATAGTGGGTATGCTATGAAATGACAGTTGCAAAACTCGTACAATAGTTGCAAAAGCTTGTATGACAGTGGGTATGCAATGAAACGACAGTTGAAAATCTCATATGGCAATTGCAAGTAGGATTTGACTTTTTGAAATATGCTGGTATGAAAACTCATACGACACCGGGTTGTCAATCATATGACAGATGGATAGTATTGAAATGACACTTGACAAAACTCATACGACTTTTGACCTCTTGAAATGACTTTTGACTCCAGAAAGAATTTTACGTCAATTTTTGCAAAATTTAAAGTTTTCAATTTTGGATTGTTTGCAAATTTCAATGTCTAGATTTGAGGATTGTAACAGATTTGTCTGTTTTCAATAACCAGATAGATAAACAAGCATGCAAAATAGCAAGCATGTGATTTCAAGCATGTCTAAAAACAATGAATAAGGGCAAAAGCAACCTTGCACATGAACAATCGAGTGACTTATTCATTCTAATCCTCAGAAGTGCTAATTGTGTATGTTCCAAAATGTTTTGCAATAATGCACATATACCCTATAAAATAAAAATTTGGCCTCTCTAGGGTTTTTAGTAATGGTTTGACTCTACAACTTTTATGATCCAAAGGGGTGAACTCCAATCCTAGCACACCAGGGTTTTGACACGGTCCGAGAACTTAATCTTCAAGAGCTACTAGGGAGATCTGACAACCCAAGAATGAACCATACCCATGGAGATTTCTTCCACAAGGACATTTATATAGTGGCTGTCACTACCACGGTGAAAATGACTATGACCACTTGAGGTTCCATCAACGTAGTTTTCCCTGTGAAGGGATTGTCCACTACGGTCAACCCTCTATAAAGATGACTCACAATAGTATACCACAAGGGGACTTGGCTCTAGATCCAAGTTTTTTGACATCTTTTCACTTTTAACCCAAACAAAGCAAGAAGATTAATCTGACATGCTAAGACAAAGTTTTGCTTCACCAAGGTCTATGATGCCAACTCCACGTGATCTATCAACCTCTCTGGGGAGAGAATGTATCAATCAATAAGAGAAGGCACACTAACCAATTTTGATTCACCAAAGCTCATGATGTCAACCTCACGTGATCTATCAACCTCTCCTAGGAGAGAATGTATCGATTAATAAGAGAAGACACACCAACCAAGTTGAATGTGAAACACACTAAGTGTCCTCCCTACCTACAAGGATTCTATCATCAAGAAAGATTTTTCTAGGAATCCAATCTCTCAAGAATCACGAATAGTGTTCATAGGGCCTAATTACTATGTGAGCACAGATATATTCCCGAAAGCAAATCTACCAAAAGTACCCAAAAAGTAGAAAGAGGAACACTTAATGCTTAAAGTGAATATGAGATGAGTCCACAAGGTGGAACACTTAACACCTCACACAAGCTGAAAATGAGTCCCCAAATTAGAAAACAAGTGAGTTCCTAAAAGCACAAAAGGGTTTCCAAGTGGAACACTTAACGCTTCTATCCTATTGACCCCTCCCCTTTATGGCGCTGAGATTGCAACCACGGGGCGGAAATGAGGGGCCGGCGGATTAGTGAGTCCAATAACCCAAGATAGCAATCAAGATCAATCACAAGTATTCTAAGACTACTTAATGAATCTTTAAGGGGTCACAACCTAGTATCAATTATGCAAGTGTGTAGAAATAGATAAAAGCATGAAAGGACACACACAAGCCAGACACATAAGAGATTTATTTTAAGTCCAAATTGAAATGTTAATAGATGAAGGAGAATACCTCAGGTCTAACGCTCTGCAATCTAGAATTTAGCACACGTTTGAAAGTACAAAATCAAGACAAATCAACAGCAAATTGTAAGCGTTTAGAAATCAATAATCTGAAAGTACAAATATGCAAATTTTGTGCCTTTGTAGAAAAATCTCACGTGAGGCAGGATGCAGTCCCGCGTGAGGAAACACTATTTTGCGCAACAAAGGATGAAATATCGCGTGAGTCAGGATGCGGTCCCACGCGAGGAAACACTATCTCATGTGATAAAGGATGAAATCTCGCTCGAGGAAGTACAGTCTCGCATGAGAAAGTTATTTTTCACACACAAAAAAATAATGATACCAGTGAAATTTCGTGTGACACAGAAAGAAATCTCACGCGACACAGTGTGAAATCTCATGTGATAATTCATATAGAGATGTACAGAAGTATGGACAGAATGATAAAAATCACAGTGTACGGATAGTTTTGATAGAAAAAGTGCCAAAATTTTTTTTTTTCTTTTTTGCAAGCAAAAAAGAAACAAAAAATAACATCCTACAGAGTATACCAGGACCCTTGAAACCCTTATCCTCAAAAGATAGAAAATTGATAGAAATGAAGGGAAACCCATTTCAGGGCCCCACGCTGGGTGCCAGAAATGTGTGTGTGAATTTTTTACCTGATCTGTAGACACAACACTTCAGTAAAACATTAGAGGCTAGTGATAATCAAAATCGTGCAAAATTGAAATCTAATCTAACCAAGCGATTTACTACCTTCTAGTAGGTGCGAGATTGATGTTCTCAGATTGTAATCGAGATCAGTGACCTAGATGACACCTAAATGAAGGATTTGAATGCAATTGATCTAGATATGAAATATGAATGCAATTAATCTATTTTTTTAGATTTTCTATGCAATAAGAATGAAAAACTGATATGAAACTAATCTATATGAAAAAATTGATATGAAACTATCTAAGAATGATATGCAAAAAAAAAGATTGATCTCACAAAGATGTTGATTCGCAAGAGCTTTGATTCTCCCAATTCCAATTCTCCAGCATAAGTTTGCACAATTATGAGATCCTGTGGATGCAAATTTGAGAGATGATTGAGAGATGAGCTGAAGCCTTAATTTATAGAAATCTAGGGCTTTAGAGGTGCATGGATAAAAGTCATAAATCACTCAAATTACTCAGGTTGATTTTTGAGTTATTTTTAAATAAAGATAATTAAGTCACAAAAATCATGCAAAAGCACAGTTCAATTGAATTAGAAGTTTAGATCAACTTTAAAACTCAAAAAGATGTTGAGTTTCAAAAAGCTAACAACTTGCATTGATTTTCCAATTTGAGTTTAATTGGTCCTTGAATATGCACATGGATAATTATGATTTAATAAATAAATAAAGTGATTTATGCTCAACTTAACTGATTTTTGAAATAAAATAATTAATTTATGGGTTAATTAACTATTTTATCAAAATTTTATTATTAAATAATGACAAAATGCTTTAATTAATTAAATAAGAATTTAATCAATTATTCATAAGAATTTTGATTTATTGTCAAAATTAAATAATACAATTAATAATAGATAGAATTAAATTTAATTACACAATTAAGTGGCAAGATATTAAATCTAATTAATTAAATATGCAAATATTCAATTAATCAAACTTAGGATAAATGTGATTTATCACCAAATAATCATAAAATTAAAGATAATTATGATGATTAGAAATATTACTAGGAATATTCCCCGATGCAGAATTTAAGATAATCAATTAGGATTCGATGATGTGCAGATGTGCCTTAGATTAGGACTTCGATGTCGATTTCATTCGAATTGAAGATGTAAGAGATTAATGAACTTATAGCCCATTTTTGGGGTATTACAAGATGTAATTTCTTTGGTGTTTCGATGAGATTGCTATGTGTTCGACGAGATTGCTATCCAGGTTGAAGCAATCACTTCGACAATGATTCAGTCAATAATTCAACCACTATAAATGTCAGAATTTAGATGATGGTTTTTTCTATTGTATAAATGATGAAAAAAGTCTGACAATAATTTTGGTCATTTGGTCGACCAATTAGTGTCAAAAATTTGACTAATCATCGTCAAAAAATAGGCTAAAATTTACTAGTGATTGAATTCATCTGAATCTTTTGATTTATCACATAAAATGGACTTTACAAATTTTGTTGTACTTCTAGTAACCATATCTAGATTAAGTATTTCCATAACCTTTTTATATGATTGCAAGTATAAGTGAAACTCAACATGATTTCAACAACTACATGTTTCACGAACCTTATTTATGTGTACGAAGCAAGGGCACAACATCTCAAACATTCTCTGACCTATTTTCACATCTAAAAATTCATGCTTGAATGCTTCAAATAGTTCACTTTGTGTAGTATCGACAAAATCTTTTGGATGTGAAATCTTCATACCAATCTCTTCATCGTTCATTTGTATAGTGTCCCTTCTATTGGAAGAAACATGAGGGTGGGTCCAAAAATCAATGACCCGTCTTCTTACATCTTTAGAAATTTTGTCTTTACGAGGAACTCTACAAATCTGTACCTAATTCTTTTCAATGTCCATATCCAACATATTTCTCTTCCTAATATATCTCTGAATAGTTCTTCGAGATACCTTGAGTAAATCAGAAATTGCTTGAACTTGATTTTTGTATCAATTTCTTACTTGCAATCATAGTCATCAATGCTCTTCTAGCCGCACTTGAATCTAATGATCCTCTATGATCTTCCCTATTAACAACGTTCAATGCATCTTGTAAATTTTGAATTATTATCTCTTTTACTTTACCTTCTACAATTTTCCTATTATCAATACCCACCAACTCCAAAACCGGAGTCATTTCTTTTTTCTTGAATTTTAGAAATAATTGTGCTTTTCCCACCAAAGATTTACTCTCAAAATATTACGTCCACATGTTTTTGAGATGCAATTTAATAGTGCTTTTAGATACCAAGTGTTCTAGTGCAATTTGACTAATAAGCGATTCCTTATTCATGTCCATCAAATCCTGCATTGTAGGAAAAATATGTATATTTTGACTACTACCAATATCCTCCCCTAGTTGAGTTGCACTTTCTACATCGATAGGTTCTTCTTCAACATCGATTGGTTGCTCTTCGATAAGTTTATTTTGACCTTTCATTTGGTCATCCCTTTTACAATTATACTTCCTTGTTCTAATACTTTTATTTCCCATTGCTCAAATATCTAAGCAAGATTTTTTTTATTGTTTTACTCTTTTGTCACTGAAAAAATTGTCTTCACGCTCCTTCCAAACCAAAATGTCTTTGTAACTTCCTCGAAAAAAGGACTCCTAGCTTCAAAATATCCTTATATCCTAAAATAAGAATGTAAATTCGCAATTGATATATATTCTAAAAAATAACACTTATATATAGCCCTCTAATTGAAAGGGTGGGTCACCCACATGACTGCTCGCGGGGGGGCCAACCCCTTAGGGGACTTGGTCGAGTCTAACTCGGCCGAGTCATCCTAGCTGGCATGCCAACTTGGTAGCCAAACCTTCTAAAACACCAAAAATGCAGAATTTTGCACTTTTGGTATTTTTTCCTCTTTTGCAAATAAAAAATCTCAAAAAACTAAAACCACCCTTTTGTAGATCTCGGAACTACAATTTTGGACATATAAATTTTATAATATTTCAATTAGAAAATGTTAAACAAATTTGTAAAAAACTACATGTAGGTATATAAAGCTTTCAGAAGTCGTTGATTCTATAAATATAAAAAAAAATACTAAATCAATTAAAAAAAAATTAAAATCATATGTGGTACTAGAGAAGAGAATCTACTTCAAGAGTATATAATTTATTTGATTTTTGAAATATTTTTGATAGGTGAACATTGGTGGGAGACAAAAACTATTGATTTCGAGTAAGTTTGACTTTGAATACTTATAACAAGCAAATTATAGATCGAAAACACTTCTTTCTTTTGTCTTGCACTAGATATACATGTCATCTAAAATATATTTTGAAATTGGAGGAAAAAAAATATTTTACTTATAATAATTTGATGGGAAGTAAACCCCCTGATTTGCAGTATTTTTTAGGACATGAAAAATAGACCTAATAAAATTAAAAAAATATATTAATTTTTGTCCAAAATAATTTTAAAAAACTATAGGCATAAAATTCATCCTATTTCACACATTTCATCAGTTTACATCATCTTCAAATTCTAAATAGAAACGTGACTTTTATGCCCTTTAAATTTTTTAGTTTTGGTGTTGTTAGCCTCTTCCTTTGTAAAAGGGTGACAACTTATTGTGCTTTTACCCATATAAGCTATGTAGTCAAGGTATGCCAAAATTACGGTTTAGTCAACTTCAAACATTAATAAAATATGCAATAATCATGATAATTTCATCAAACCAATTCCATTTCCTCCATATGGATGTTAAAAAACTAAATTTGAAAGAATCACATTGATATCTATTTTAGAAAAAAAGTTAAATGCTATATGAAAACAATGTAACTCGTTGAAAATGATGCTTTCAATAACATATTAGTTTTTGTGGGAGAAAGAAAAAACTATTCAAATAAATTTAAAAATAAAATATATATATATTTAGAATCTAGACAGAAAATCTTAAAAGACTCTAATTTACTTCATCTTCTGATTTCAAACGGTTTGACGACAATGCATTTGAATCTAAAAGTTTTTTTCAAAATGTAGAGTTTAGTGTATGTTCAGGAAAAAAAGTGTAACCCACTATTGTGGGTTCACCCTATTCTTTTTTTTAAAAACAAATGAATGATAGATTTAATAAATCGACCTTTCACCCAAATTATACAAAAAATAAATGCACACATCTTTTTTTTTAAATTGATTTTCCCAAATGGAACTAGGGTTTTGACAAAACTAGCATTTAATAATTCTGATTCCTCCTGCAATTTCTAATTTAATCTTTTTGCAACATATCAAAGACAAGATATAAATTTTCTACGATTTAAGCTAGGGTTTTCAAAATACTCCAAACGAAATACCAAATAAATCAAACATCAATTCAATCCAATTCTTGCAACAACAAACCCAACATAAAAATAGAAACAAATTTCAAATCAATCACAAAGCAATTCCAAACACAAGGTATACAATCTTTCAAAAGGAGAATTTGCAAAATATGAGGGTTTTCAAACCCTACCTCAACCTATACCTAAAAATCTGAAGCCAAGAAAGATCCAAGTCAACCTTCAAAATCCAAGCCTTCGAACAATCACAAACAATGTCAACCAAAACAATATTTCTCCAAAAATCTTCTAAATCTTTGAAAGCTCCTCCAAACTTGTAAGCGTAATGAAAATAATACCCAAATCCCTACATAAATAAAATCTATCCCTCCCAGTGTTTCCAAAACATGCAAACTCAAAAGCATAACTCAACTCTCTCTTTTTCTCTCTCATGTTGCATGATAAAATAACTCAATAAATAATGCACTTTTAAAATTAAAATTCAAACTCAACTCTTAACTTTAATTAAAATTTCAGTTTCACTTAACTCAAAAGTGCAACTTAAATTGAATACAATTATTTAATTAAGCAATAAATACTTTAGCACAATAAAATATGCAAACTAATAAATCAAATATTAAATAAATCAACTACACCCTTTAATTTATAATATAATTTAATAATTAATTAAACCCTTTAATCCAAATTTAAATATTTTAATTTAATCATTTAATTAACAAAGGTATTTTATTACCTTTAATAATTAAATATGCTCTATAACTAAAATTACGACATTCATAAAATACAAATATTCAAACCTCAAATTAATCCCAACTTAATTAATTAAATCAAATAATACATACAAGCAAATCCACTTGACTCCCAAAACTTAAAAAATGACTAACTCTATACAAACAACCACCAAGAAAGGGCTCATGAATTTATGTCACCTTGACAAATTTGGATGGGTAGAAATAGATACTTGCCCAATATTTAGGACAATCAATGGCTAGGGTTAGGATTTGGATTTTTATGTTATCTCCCCTCTCTTACCATTGAGATTTTGCGATAGGGCACACTCATCCTGATAATTCAGGGAAGTTGATGCCTGGTACCTACAAACCTACATAAAAGACAAGCATGTACATACATGTATAAATATAAGACAAGCGTGTGGATCTCGTAAGAAAGTAATTGACTCCATCCCTCAACCACATCAAGCACATCAAACAAAAATGTAAAACATACATATCGACCATACACATGCAAGTATAGGGTCAGTAAAACCATAAGCATCCATGATATCCTAACATATGAATCATTGAAATGAAATAACCATCACATATAAATAATATCATCATTTGCATTTAATCAACATGAAAATAATTCAAAAGCATCTAATTCATGATTATTCAATAAAATTTCATACATTCACAAACCAAAAATATCCCTGAAATAAATAACACACACATGAAAATGGCCTAAAATAATTTGGCGATAAAACTAAAAAGAAACTATGGGAGGGGCATTACGTGCATGGTTAGAACAACATACTTTGATAGGCTATTTTGTGGGTAGAACCCCTCTTGAAAGAATTCTCAAAGAATGGATTGCCAAAGCCTGGACTCCTCATGGAATTTGACTTGATGGCGTTCAAAGTCTTACCAAAGGGTTTTTCCTATTTAGGTTTTTCAACTCTACCCATGTCAAAGCCAGTTTTGCTCGTGCGTCATGGACGGTTAGGTCTTCCCTTTTTTTTTCTAACATTGCTCTTGAGAATTTTCCATCTCAGATGACAAGAAGTTAAGGGTCCCTGTGTGGGTTGAGTTTCATGGTCTCCCCTTGTCTTGCTAGCCTTTCATGCAAACCATTGCACAAACACATGGAAAAGTGGCCTGTCTTGAACATGACCATTTTTTTAATGCTCACCCTCATAAAAGGGTCTGTGTTGAGGTTGATCTCTCATAAGATCTTAAAGAAACTATTGAGATTCAAGTTGGAGGCACCACCTTTACCTAGAAGGTGCTTTATTTGAACTTTCCCAACACCTGTTATCAGTGCCATTTGGCGGAGCACAAGATTATAAAGGACTGCCCTTTGGTAGTTCCCATAACCAAATCCCTCCTAACCTAATATTGGATCTTTTTCTGCAAAGGGCACAAAAAAGGAGCCTAAAAAAGAATAATGAACTATTGTGGGATGTAATGGAAAATATTTGACTACTTTGAATCTAAGTGGCGGTTTAGTGTCCCCCCAGCCTCCCGAGCTTCCAGTCAAAGCCCCGTCTTTGTCCTCTATTTCAAACCCTGACCAACAGGGGAATGATGCGACTGGGAGTATTTCTCGGCCCCATTTGGTTCACACTCTGTAGGAAGCATCAACCATCTATGCTTCTCAAACCTTGTATCATTCTCGTATCCCTTCTAGGCATGTTGAGAATGAGGACGGTGTATTTTAAGAGAAGCGTTGACTCATTTCAGACGAGTCTCCTCGCTTCGGCAATAGTTTAGAGTTTTAGCATAATATTTCCTTCTCTCTTGAGGATGAAGATGATATTCAAGAATTTTTATCATGAATTACATCTCATGGAATGTTCGAGGTCTTACAAACCTACCCAGAAAGTATTATGTAAGAGATGTTTGTCAATGTGCTTCTAGCATGGATTTCTTGTGTCTCTAGGAAGTGAAAATTGCTATTTTTATGCTTCAAGCTTCATGTTGTGTTATTTGGCCAGATATCCTTTCTCTTTCTTCTCAACATGAAGCTGGTTGAGGTGGAGTTACTACTCTCATTTCCCCTTGTTGGCATTATTTTCTTGTTAATCATGGTTCTGACCCCATGTAGATAGTTATGTGGGTTATGTTGTCAATTGATAATCATTCTTTTGGGATAGTTAATGTTTATACTTCCAATGATGTTGTTGAATGATCTCAATTATGGAGATGGCTTGCAGATTCTCTACCACCTTCAACCTAGCTCATGTGTGGGGATTTCAATATGGTTGAGGTGATGTTTGACAAAGATAGGATTTTACCTAAATTCAATGGACAACTAGAGAGAGAGAAGCTTGGTTTTACATGCATAATAAATTGGGCCTTTTTGATCCCAATATTGGTTGCCACTATTTTGGTGGGATTTGGCGTACTTTGTCTAATTTAATAGCAAGTCCTGATAGAATTTTGAAAAGGCTTGATCGTGCCATGATCTCAACACAGTCTTTTTTCTCTTTTTCTAATAAGAGGGACTTACCTATCACACCCCTTATTTATGTGACCCTGTCAGATCACTTTCCCATTGCCTTTCACATTAAATGGCATATAGATAAGGTGCGGCCTCCCAAGACATAGTTCTTTCTTAACAATTGTTGTGTCATTAATCTACTTTGGCCCACATACAGTAGATCTAGAACTTAGAGCCGAGGCCATATCATCCCATTGGCTAGATTAAATGGTGGAATGATTCCATCACCCACATAACCTGTCTCCTATGCATTTATGATAGGAAACTTGCTAAGTTTCACCAGCATTCTTGTGATGCTACCATAAAAGAGCTTTGTATGACCTCTAAAGCTTTTGCTCTTGATCCATTCAATGTTGACCTACAAATCTAGCTTTCTCAGATCCACCATGAGAAGCAAGTTTCATGTAATGTCCCCACTAGGGAACCCCTAAGGAACATGTCTTAAGTACCAAAAATACAACTAATAATTTTTTTTAAACATTACTAACATCTCATTGATTATATCTACAAATAAACATTTCCTTAAAGGTTCCCTTATTGATTATTTTACCAATATTAAAACCAATTGCATTCCATTAATTGACTGATTGAATTCATTTCCTTTTTCTTCTACTTACATAACATACAACCTTTAGAAATGAGATAGAAACAAATAACAAATTACTTATTTCATAAACTAAATACAATTATCATTTCTTCTTTCATTTATTTTCACATTATCCTTATCTACACATAAATCATTTGTATTTCCAAAACATGAGTAATCTTTCAATTTAAAATCCTTGCTTCCCATTTTCATTTCAAAGATGCAAATAGAGATATGGTAGAAGGTACACAACTACATTCATTCATTACAATTTCTTGATTTCAATAATCATTCCCTCCTGACATTCATACGACTACCACTCACATATTACATTGCCTCTTTCTTACAATTTCAAATACAATTACAATTACATCACATGGCCCAAAGGCTTACAAAGAGATAATTACATCAAGTTGCCAAGGGATTACAATACATCTTTACATCTTGAATATAAAAGATAAAGATCCATGATACAACAAAGGAAACCTTCACCACTGAATACATCTAAATCCAAATCATGACACAAACCACAAATAATACCTCAAAAGAGTTTTGCCACCCAACCATGTGAAATTGGTGAAGTTCCACCCCCATTCTAGGAGATAGAAAAAAGGTAAAATCAATACTTTAAGGCAATCTAAGGCGAATGAAACCAAGATAACAAAGCTCAAAAGAGAAAAAGTACAACATACGAAAAGTCACCATCCTACAACACCAAGGTCAAGGTTCTAGTATACCACCTAAGTGAGTGTCATCACACAACATGTGTATTGGGATCCTCCCTAGAAACCATGTAACCCTGGTCCCATCTTAATTAATAAGGATCCACCCTTGAAGTTACCCATGGTCCCGATACTCCAATAGGTCTGTGTGGAATTATTATATTTTCTTTCATTATCTTTTGAAATCCCCCCTTCCCAAGTTAATTTTTAAGGTTATCACTTGATTACAAACTCACCCATACGTTCATTTGGAAACCACTTTGGGTTCATTTGAATCCAAATCATGACATGAACCACAAACAATACCTTGAAAGAGTTTTTCCACCCAACCATGTGAAATTGGTGAAGTTCCACCCCCATTATAGGAGATAGAAAAAAGGTAAAATCAATACTTTAAGGCAATCTAAGGCCAATGAAACCAAGATAACAAAGCTCAAAAGAGAAAAATTACAACATATGAAAAATCACCATGCTACAACACCAAGGTCAAGGTTCTAGTATACCACCTAAGTGAGTGTCATCACACAACCTATGTATTGGGATCTTCCCTAGAAACCATGTAACCTCGGTCCCCTCTTTATTAATAAGGATCCACCCTAGAAGTTACCCATGGTCCTGATACTCCAACAGGTCTGTGTGGAATTATTATATTTTCTTTCATTATCTTTTGAAATCTCCCTTCCCAAGTTATTTTTTAAGGTTATCAATTGATTAAAAACTCACCCATACGTTTATTTGGAAACCACTTTGGGTTCCAACACCTATGGTAATCTACTCACCTAGGATTCCTAGTTCCCTACCCCATCACAAGCCAAAGATACAAGATTATACTTCAAAGTCCTGATTCATAGGTTTAGGAAACTCTCTCCTGCACACTCAAGCCCCCAAGATGAGTCTTAACCTTATCCATATGCCTAATAAGAATCATAGAAAGGAATTTAAACACAAGAAACCTTAAATAAAACATAGTAACTCACCTCATACATTAATATAACATTCAGAGGGGTGAAATGATGTAGACCAAACTCATGAGCAAATATGCAAGTGTCACAGGCCAAAATCCAAGCCCAAAATGACCAAATTGGACACCTAGGACCCCATAAGTCTCATAAAAGTATTCTCATAGGGCCATATGATTATTCCCATAGGACCATATGAGTCTCCATATAGGCTCGTATGAGTAAATAGGTTCAGACTTGTTTTCTCATACGAGAACTGTCTCAAAAGTTCTTAGAATTGTATAAAAATGAAAGTACAACTGGAATGAAGTATGGAGGGTTCTTGTGGAAGGTTCCCTAAGGTATACCTAATTTAGGTACCTCATTACCACATCCACACTCCTCTCCAACTCACCATATATCCCAAAACAAAACATATGAGTAATAAATTAAGAAAGCAATATAAAAAATCTAAATATCTCACAGGAAGAAGAAACACCCTACAAACTTTCCTAAACATTCCTAACCTTCCCTAAACTTCCCTAAACTACAAATACATAAATAAACACATCAAATTATAGTAACGAGAACAATAATAAACTTTCTAGGAAGATATATACTATCATTTAATTCAACACTCTACCTAAAAACACTACACATCTCCATCAACGAAACCAAATCAATACATGTCATTTAGCAATAGATACTTTGCAGACCATAAGAACATTAAATAAAATTATATAAAAAATAATAAACTCTCCAGGAAGAGATTTTTCAAGGAAATATTACAAACACATGTACGACAACTTCCAGAAAACAATATACTTTTACTACCAATTAATTGCTTCAATAATTCATACAACCACAAAGATTTAAAGCACGTGTTATCAAATCACATCCTACATATACACACACACATAACAAGCATACATGAAAGAAGGTGATTCTTCCTAGTTCCAGATCCTACTTGGAGTCCTGCGGAGAATCCCTTCCGAAGTTGAGCACCCCACAACAATCTTTTCAAGGTTTGAGTGATGAATACCTTCCACGAAAGATCTACCCCAATCCTTCTAAATAAAATCTTCCTTCCTCCTTTGGAAATCTTCCAAAAACCCCTCACTAAATCTAAATGTTTAATGTAAATACAAAAATGCCAAAATTATTTTCTTCTAGAATCTCCCAAATTTCTCCCATCTCCTAATCAAATCTTTCAAATCCACCATTTCTTCTCTAAGATAGACCACTCAAATTTTTCTTCCAGAAAAACTCTTAAATCTTTTTCCATCCTTCTAAACTCTCCATTCCTCCAAATATTCATAGCCAACCAAATGGTCAGACGATTTTATTTATGGGAAGAAACTCCTCCAACTACTATAGTCAGTTTAAAATATTAAACAACTCCCATAAGCCTAAAATAAATATTTTATTATTTTTATTAACTTATCTTACTCTACCAAAACCATAGATATATTAAAGATAAATAAGATTACCAAATAACTCATATAGCCCAATCGAAAACTAACTAGCCTAACTCCTAGGAGGTCTCACGTTGAAAACCCCTAGGTAAGATAGTTTTACTCAAAAAGAGATAATTATTATATTCATTTTATTTTTATTCAATAATACAATATTTAATCAATAATCATAAAATACATTCACACATACAAAACAAACAGATAACTATATAAGTATATTTATATAGACATAAGCATATATGTGTGCACCCATATATACATATGCATATATAATAAATTAAACCAGACAATATATATTACTTCCAAATTTACAATAAAAGATAGAGAAGTATAATACTTTCACATATATAAAGAAATAAAGACAACATACTCTAAAACATAAATCTAAAAATCATAATGCTGGTCAAACCCCCAACTAAGGTCACATCTTAATAGGAACCTAAGTCAATAGGGAATCCTTGAGAGTATCTTGGAAATATCTCGACACAACAATGTTCAAGGATTTGAAGGCATGCTCAGACCTGTGTAGTCAGGTGAAGTTGATGCTTGATACCTGCATACTACATCATCAAGATGAGATAACATATATACCAACATATATATACAACATAGTGGAAGACAAGGAGGGAGAGTACAACATCATGTGGAAATCCTATAGGAGTGAGTACAACTACCTCTCCTCATTGCAAAAGCATATCGAATAGTTTAAATACCAAAGCATAAATGGATTAGTAAGGTTAGCCTTAGAATAATCATTACTCCATATTGTATAACAAGAATGAATAATATAGTCATGTAAATATATATAAGATAATGTAAATCAATTAATAACTTTCATAAACCAATTTTATTAATCAAACATATTCTCAAAGGTCTCATCATCAAATCTGATTAGCCAAACACATAGAGTCTATCAAACCGAATGTAATAATCCTATCAAGGTACTAGGGTGAGTGTTGCATCCTTTCCTCCTAGAATAAGGCTTGACCCTGAAAACCTACAAATAAATATGGATATGGAGCTCTAAGTCTGATAGCATCCTCCCATGTAGTAGAGGTCCAATCACCTAAGTCTAGTATGGAGGAAACATACAGTCCACAAATGCTAAAATTTCACAACCATGTCTAATCTCGAGTATAAAAAGTAGTATCATAGGAGTGGGTAACACAATTAATCCTAAAGTGATTATGACCAATCAACTTAAGGTAATCATAAGCATTAATAAGGATCATCTCATGATTAAGCATGAAGATCTATCAGGTGATCCCATAACATCAAGGTCCTAAAATATCATGGACACAAAAGAGGACAAAAAGATTAATCATTGTCCAGAATAGAATGTGAAGTTGTCAAATTGGGTTATACAAACACCTCAAGAAGGATCATATTCTTATAAAAATAACCATACAAATAATATATAACACCTCCTTAATTCCAGTGAGCATATCTAGGACATGTCAGGGTTGGAGGGGCATTACATCCTCCCCCCCCTAAGATTTGACTCATTCCTAGTAGTCAGAATTTATTAATCCATACATCATCCATGTAACAATAATGACAATATTTCTACTATGATCTACATCTAGATATTAGATATAATTTATACGTCAAGAGTTAGGATTTCTTCTAAGACATATATTAAAATTCCTAAAAATATAAATATGAATTGGACCAAAAATTTGTACTTTATATAAAAAAAAATGGCGACCAGCAAGTAGGAAGGGCGATTTGTGAATGGAGATCAGGAATGGAAAATGCACAATAGAAGACACCCTCTACAGTCTCAGAGTTTGATGTTCCACCAGTTTTGTCTTGGCAAAGAGCACTCCAATAGTCAGAATAGGTGTGGTCAGCATCAAGTACAAGGTTCCCCTTCTTTTCAAGAAATTACAAGTCTATTTCGAGGTCCTCCTACTATCCAACCTACTATACCCCAAGGATCCAATAAATCCCTTCAGGGCTTTCAGTCTTGTCCCTTTCAATAGAAGTTCTCTAGGCATCAGGCTTCGGTCCCTCTATACCAAACCGATGCCTCTGTTGTTCCCAATATTTTCAGAGGGAAAGCCATTGTCCAACTAGCGAAGCCCTTCTTTGTTAACCCTAGGTTTTATTTTAAAACTTCACCCCCCCTTCATCCCATAATGTGAAAGCTCCTCTTCATTTGAAAAAGGAGAATCTTCCTTTTTCCATAGATCCTTCTATTTCCTCCACTTTTGAAAAAGGGGAATCTTCCACCCAAGCTGCAAGGTGATTTGCCCTGATTAAACCCACTATTAAAAACCTTTCTTGGCATTCCTAGTTCAAATCTCAATTTGGGTGGGAAAAATTTTCAAATCAATGTCACACCTTTTGGAGTAAGCGAACACCATTTCATGGGTGAAAAAAAAGGTCATGCTTGGTATCCTCAACCCCAACTGATTTTTGACATTTGTGAAGGCACACTACCTGGCTCACCTGTTATTATCCTTCATTCTCCTGAACCTAGGATAGATCAGGGTGGTTTCACCAATGTTAAGTAGATTTCAGGAGGGGATAGAGTTCATTCCTTTCAAAAAGTGGATTTTAGAGCACCCTTCAATCCAAAGAAGTCTTATCAAGTTTGGAAATCTAAATCCCCGTAGATCCTTGCAGATTAGGTGATTTCTCCTTTTGGCAATTGCACTTCTAATAGGCTTAGCATTATTTTTCTAGAAAACTTACTTCAGGATCAAATTGATCATCTTCAAGAAATGGCTATCACTAGTAAGTTCTCCAATAATGCCCTCTCATTTACTGATATTAAGGTTTGGGCCTTTCAGAACTGGGTGGGATTATCAAACATTTTTTGTTTGGATGATGATTTGGGTTTCTTTATGGCTAATTTTGTATCTTCAATTGAGAGGGATGATATTCATAAGATCAAAAGCTGGTTTTGTAATGGGTCAGGTCTTTTTACTTCACTTTGGACCCCAAACCTAAAATTAGATAGTATTTTCCCCTTATTTTTTCCCATTTGGATAGGTCTGCCAAAACTGCCTTTGGAATATAAGGAGCTTGAAATTATGGAAATTATAGCCAATAGGATTGGCATCTTCATTAAAGATGATCTTGTACCTTTTGAGCTTCCTCTGTGAGACACCAGAGTATGTATTCTTTTTTATCCAGCTAAGGAGTTACCTAGCTTCATTACTTTGAAATCCAAATGGGGATCTTGGGATCAATCCATTGTTTAGAAAAATGAGGCTTCAATTCATAAGTTTCAACATCAGTTAGGCCATTTCACATCATAGTGTAATAATTTGGGTAATTCTATCATGATGGTTTGTGAGGATCATTGTAAAAATCTGCTCAAATGCTCATCTTATCATGCTCATCAGAGGTAGGAGCAAACTCAATCCCCTATTGCAGATTTGCTTAAGCCCATCATTCAGTTGCCCCATCAAGATTTCTCTCAAGTTTACAAGTCCTCCATTTTCTTCATGTTTGTGGTGAGTTATGTTCTTATGCTTTAGAAGTATTCTAAAAAGGTCTGAACCATAGGATGGAATCTGACAAATGTGCCTAATAAAGAGGCTAATAGTTTAGTTCATCACCTTATGTACCAAGCTTCACCTATTAAGATGTCCATTACGCAAGATGTGCTCAACAAAGATGCATTAGTCAATCTTAGAGCACAGAAGATTTCAGAACAGTTATTGACAAAGTTGGCTACTAAAATCATCTATGAAATTGCAGATGAGGAGGGTGTCATTTTCCATGAAGGTTTCAAGCAACATATGGATTTAGATTTTTCCCAATAGGCCAGCTCAATGCTACTTTCAAATAATGTAACATTAGATCCTACATTTCAAGAAGAGTCTCATTCAGACCTCAGGATGCTCTAGGAGATTTATAACAATGAACCCTACATGGCTCGGTGCCCATTTTACGTTCAAAATGATGGTTTACATAGGGAAAATCAACTCCATTCAGTTGTTATTGAATATAATTATATATATGATGAATTGACTAACAAGTCAAACCAATTTGAATACCCAGATCACTGTCCCCCACTTGTGGACAGGAGTCCTATGGGTGGAGTTTTTTTATCATCAAATCTTGTTATCAATTGAACAAACTCTAAATCAAAATATTATGTTGCCTTTGACTCCTAAGAAGTGGGGCAGGAAGCCAAAGAATGCCCAGACTATGGTGGAAATAGATGCTAGTATTCAGTCAACACTAGATGGAAAGTTTACACCATCAAAATGAGAGATGAGGAGGACTAAGTGTTCTCCTTGTCCACAATGAAGATTGCTTCATAGAATGTCAGAGGCTTGAATGCCTCTGACAAGAGACATAGAATCAAGCAAGAGTTAGATTCTATGAGGGCTAACATCATTTTATTACAAGAAACAAAAATGTCTCAAGAGGCTTTTGATAAGATAGTAGGGAAGTGGAACTCCTGGTAGTCCGTTCAACAGCAGGGCAATGGTGCTTCAGGAGGCCTGGCCATTTTATGGGATCCTAAAACTATTCAAGTACATTCCTTAGCACAGGGTGATAACTATCAAATGTTAAATGTTACTATTTTTTACTTGTCTTTTATTCCAATTAATGTGTATGGTCCCAATGCAACTAGTGATAAGCAATCTCTTTGGCTGGAATTGATGGATCTTATTTAGTCACAAACCAACCAGCATATTATTGTGGGGGGACATTTTAATGCAATCTTAAAAACCTTTGAGAAGACTGGGGGCATCTCTCCTCCAATTAAAACCATCATAGATTTCTCTAATTTTGTGGAAGATAACAAACTTATAGATATTGAGCTTGTCACGGGCTCCTTCACATGGACTAATAAAAGAGCAATTTTTTCTTAGATTGCAGTTAGGTTGGACCAATTTTTTATAACTATTGATTGGAAGATCATTGGCATCGCTTTCCAATCAGAGATCTTAGCATTTTCAGGATCAGATCAATTTCCTATCACTCTACAGCTTACTCTACCCTCGCTCACTGCAGGACTCCAACATCATCCTTCTTTCAAGTTTGAGAAGATGTGGCTAAGACATCCACAATTTCTACCTCTAATGACTCAATGGTGGGTGAATGCTCCTCCATGTGATGGGTCTAAAATGTATCAATTTTCCTAGAAACTTAAATTCATTAAGAGAGAAATTAAAAAGTGGAATGAGGTATCCTTCAAAAATATCTTTAAGCAGAAAGATCAGGTCAAATGGCAACTTTTGGATATTCTGGACAAAACTATTAACCATGGTTTGAATAAGGAGAATTTTTACAGATAGAAAAAATTACAAGCAGATTGGGAAGAATTATGTTCTCATGAAGAGATATATTGGCAACAAAAATCACAGGAACTTTGGTTAAGAGAGGGAGACAAAAATACACAATATTTTCATGCTTTAGCAAAACAAAAACGTGTTTCTAGTAGGATTTTTTCAATTCATAATGCACAGTCTAGACTCTTAATTACTAATGTATAGGGCATTTGTCAGGAAGGGCTTAGATTCTTTAAAGATCTTCTAGCACCATCAAACCAACTAGAACCCTCAGCTTCCCAAGTTCAAGATATTGTTCAAGCTATCCCCACCATTATTTCAAAAGCTGATAATGCGAATCTGCTAGCTCCTTTCACAATCTTTGAAGTAAAAAAGGTGGTCTTCTCTCTGACTCTTGATAAGTCTCCTGGTCTAGATGGATATTCAGCTACATTTTATCAATCATGTTGGGATTTTCTTAGGTGGGAACTACTGAGTGTTCTTGAAGAGTCAAGGAAAAGTAGATCGATGCTTAAAATCTTTAACACAACTAACATTTCCATCATTCCAAAGATTAAAACCCCCAGATCATTTTCAGATTTCAAGCCTATCTCTCTTTGTAACACAATATATAAGATCATTACTAAAGTAATCTACTTGAGACTTCAACATCTGATCCCTAGCATTGTGTCTCCAGAGCAAGGAGGATTTGTTCCAAGTAGAGAAACTATGTAAGGTACCCTAGTTGCACATGAGACTCTCCATTCAATTAACACATACAAGTCTCCAAGTTTCATCTTTAAATTGGACATGATGAAAGCTTATGAAAGAGTTTGCTGGGAGTTCCTTTTTAAAGTTCTTCAAAAATTTGGTTTTGCCAACAGTTGGTGTAAATGGATTCGAGCATGTATAACTGAGGTGGCCTTCTTTGTTATAATTAATGGATCCCCTACTGGCTTCTTCAAGTCATCCCAAGGGATCAGACAAGGTGACCCCCTATCCCCAGTCCTTTTTATCTTAATGGTTGAAGCTTTTAGTAGACTCACTCAGCATACACATGAACTTGGCTTATGGAAAGGAGCACTGCTAGGGGATACAAACATTTTGGTTACTCATTCTCTATTTGCAGATGACACTCTCCTATTTGGAATTGCCAATGTTTTCAAGGCTAAACAGATTAAGTTAACTCTAGATCTATATTTAGTAGCTTCAAGTCAAAAGATCAATCCTCTTAAATCAAAGGTTTATGTATTCAATTCTGATCAGGCTACCACCAATAGAATTGTATCAATTCTAGGTTTCTCAGAAGATTCTCTTCCTTCAGTATATCTTGGCATCCCCTTTTTTATAGGAGCTAACAAAACTACATACTGGTTGCCTATCATTGAGAGGATTAAGGCAAGGATAGTGGCATGGAAAGCCAGATGGCTCTCTTTTGCAGGAAAAATCCTTCTCATCAAAATAGTGCATGCAACAATTCCCAATTATTATATTTTAGTTCTCAAAGCCCCTGCATCAGTGATACAATCCATTCAAAAAAATTTGAGAGATTTTTTATGGGCGAGTAACATTTTTGAAGACAAGAAAATTCCCTTGATATCTCTTTAAGAGATGTCTCAAGGCAAAGATTCAGGGGGTGCTGGTTTACATGACATGGCTAAGAGAAATAAAGCCTTTGGAGGGAACTAGTGTAGCAGATGTATTCTAAACCAAACTCCAAGTGGTGCCAGATTATGCAGCAAAAGTATCTTGATCTTCCTTTCCCTATGACATTCCTCTCCATCCAAAATCCTCCTAAATGGTCTACCATATGGAATTTTATGATGGAATCAAGAGACATTGTTTCACAATACATTACTTGGGAGGTGAATAGTGGTGTTAGTATTAGCTTTTGGTGTGAATCTTGGAGTGGGCTGCCTCCTCTCATTCAGTCACCATCTTTGGCTGAAGTGGTGACTTCTTCTAAAGAAATATGGGGTAAATCACTTGTAGATTATGTTTCTACAATTTTTTTGTTTTCTAGAAAGATTATTTGGAAAGATCCGGATGAACTTCCACTCACTATTCAAGGTAAAGCCATCTTTTTGAAAGTTTTTTTCTGAGAGAGAGATTTTTCTATCAGGTAAGGAAGATAAACTACTTTGGGCTCTAGGTAAATTAGGGTCATATACCATAAAAGATGGCTATAGGATCATTCAGCAACAAGCTTTTAATATCAATACTATGTTGGTTCCTAGATAGGATTTTACATTCCATGAGATACTAATATGCTTATGATGGATATTGAGGATTGGTTAGTTCCAAATGTGAGCAATCTATAAGAAATTGGTCCAACTATAGGGATAAGACTACCCTCTTCTACTTCTAGCTCTGCAAAACCAAGGCTGGTGCACCTGATCCAATAGTATTAAATCTGACTGATAGTTCTAACTCTGCCCCTTATTTCTTTATTTGATCTTTCAACAGATGAATACAGTGAGAAAGTACTAAACAAGAACCTATTGTTCATTGACTCTCCATCACTGGGTAGGACAATACATAAATGTAAATAAAAGTAAAGACTGGTAATGATTTGAATGATTTGGGATTATAAGGTTTGAATCATTCTTCTCAACACAAAGATAGGAGAATATAGGCCAGTGCCTTATCCATTGGGCAAAATATTAAGGAAAAGGCTGAATACAATGGTGTCTTAAATTGGTCTTTGGAAATAAACACAAATACCTCAAGTCTTTCCTACTTATGAAAATCCTTCAAATAAACTCCAAGAACACATATTCCACTTTGAGCAATATTTAATCTAACTCTAGGTTGGAACTCAAAGCACCAATACATTCACATAAACCTTATGCAAAGATTTAAAGATTCAAAGAATAGAGAAAAGGAGAGACAAAGATCTGAGATTTGTATTAAGTATAACCTTTCACCATGTGCATACAATATCCAAAATAGTGAGCTTCGCAAGATAAGAATAACAATCTATACTTCTTCTCTATTGTTTGATAAAATGATATAAAAAATTACAATCCTTGACTAAAGGCTAGGGTTTCAAATTTTTTTATCTTTTTAACACCTAAACTCTTAATCGCTTAGAATGATCATGAAAAATCCCTTTATACCAAGAGATGCAACAAGCAACCGATCATTCTAGGGTTACAAAAAACTAGCCTAAAAAACCTTTACAATGACCCCAGAGGGTTTACAATAACTACACTGATGAAATAGATGAGATATTTTCAATTGATTCGATGTGATTTATGTCTTCAATGCTATCCCTAGCTCAATTTTCACAAATTTGATTTTATCATCACGTTGTCCATCTGCAATGAATGCCTTTCTGTAACTTATTCAACCCTGGAAACCAACTGGCACAACATCATCAGGAACAAAATCAGATTTTGGCAATAACTTATGTCTTTTGTATCCTTCCCCAACTGCAATTTGTCCTGAAAAATTCAATTCCTAGCCACTGCATCATTTTTGATGACTCACTGGTTCAAAAACCCTAGCAAAACCCTACAGGATATTTGAATTTGAATAAAAATGGTAATCGGCTCAACTTTAAAATGTGACCGTTGATCTATCTTATTCTCGGCAGATCGGGCAGCTCGTAGAATCTCAAAATAGTCAACAAAAATCCTTAAAAATCACTTTCCACATCATCATATTCCTCAACCAATGAAAACAAAGCATGTCAGCGAGAAAAAGGCCTCACGTAGAAATTTGAACCCACTCCTCATAAGCTTTAAAATGAACAGCTATCATAAGGTTGCATAGCCTCAAAAGATTCTATGTGATGATACGACAACTGTCAGATCCTCCATCTCGACATCCTTTAGAATCTCTCAGGCCCACTGATGTGTCTGCATACCTTTCCAGCTCAACCAATCACAACATGACACCTCATCAATGAATCACCAGATGGTCCCACTGTTCTCGGCTAACCTTTAACCCTTTGACCACTTGGTGAATACGTGACTGCAAAGAAATTCTTCCAAGTCACGTAATGATATAGAGCTTCGCTACTTTATTTGGAGACTCAGTGAATACACATATTTGCCCATTCATGAGAAGATTTAGAACTTCACCAATTTATTATGAGAATGCATGAACAATGTAGAAAAATATCGGGACCACCAAAATTTAACCACTCTGCCAAAACCTTATACCAGAAACTGGGCCCGCCTTAAATGAGATTAACGATTGTGTAAAGTTTGCATACCTCTGACATATTCTATCAGAAGATATGACAACCGCTGGATCAACCTTTTTATAATGCTATGATAGATCCCCTGACATGAAACAAATCTATGGCTAGTCTTATGCCCTCATAAGCCATGAAGATTCCACTAGAACAGACGCCCACCGTTGATGAAGAATCTCACCCCTGTTCTGACAAACCTCTGACACAGAAAAGAATCAACAGCTGGCCTTATAGCCTCATGCATCAGAAATAACCCTTAAGATCATACGCTGGTCATCGATGCTCTACCACTATCAAAACCACTGAACCTCCAAAATCATTGGCCCCACTACCAATATTCTGAGTCATTAATACGTGGACCTATGAGAAAGTGCTGACTAAGCACACCTGGCATGTGGACCCATTACATTGAAAAGCCTTTTTTGTGAAAGAGAATCAATGGCTGGTGCAACTTTGCAAACCTCTAACACACTCCATAAGATCTTATGGCCATCGTTGGATCGAGATGGTGTCAGAAAGCCAGGCCCAGGAAAGGATAAAGGCCGAAAACATTAGGAAATATTAAAGAGCTTGACTTAGGAAAAATTAAAGTTGGGTGCTTGGAGACTTAGGAAAATAAAGGTTGTTGGGGTAATAAAATTTAACGCACATGCCTTATAAAGTTTTTTAAGTGGCCCAAAAGTAACGTGAATTTAGAATAGGGCTAGGGCACACTAGGGTTTTTCTAGCCAAACGGCTAGATTTTTTAAATTTTGCCAAGGGTTTTAGCAGGAAAATGGGAAAAATAACTGCAGAGGCCCAATAAAAATGTTACAACCATGGAAATTTTAACTTGTGCTAACAGTGGCTCTTTCTCAGGGATGTGGATCTCTTGCAGATACAATGAGAAAATAGAATCTCCTAGTACAGCAGACCAGAACCAAAACTTTGAACCAAAAATAGGAAACTGGAAAACAACAACTTTAAAACACAACTATACAGAGACTCAAAATTTTTAGGAGAAGTAGAACTTCAAAAATTGACTATGAACAGGCAACTCGAGGAGTTTTATCAAATTCTTCAGAATGAAAGAGCTTGCTCCCCATTTTTCCTTAATGATATATGGGCCTAACCATATGGGATCAAATTTCCCATGTTTTCCTTTGTCTTGCATTCTTACATTCCACATTAATACCATGTCTCCCTCTGAAAAATTTCTTTGAGTAGTCCTTCTATCATACATGACTTTGCATTGGGCCTGCAAATCCTCATTCTTGGTGTGTGCATCATTCCTTAGCTCATTTAGCTGAATCAAATCATTCATTCTGACTGTCATATCTTCTTCAACATCTTCATCATATTTCTGAATGAACTGGTATATTTGCAACAAGTTATTTTGAGGTAGTCTTGCATTTATTCCATACACTAAGTCAAAAGGAGCACATCCTATTGCTTTCTTGACTGTAACCCTGTCAGCCCATAGGGCTTGTAGCAATTTAGAGTCCCAGGCCTTCTTGTTTTTGTCCAAAACTCTTTTCAAAATCTTGATTAAAATTTTATTGTTGGATTCTGTCTGGCCATTGCCTTGTGGATGATAAGCATATGAATATGAAATTTTAATACCATTATGTCTACAGAAGTCAACAAACTCTTTTGACCTAAAACATAATGCATTATCAACCACCATAGTTTCTGGGCAACCAAACCTTGTCAAGATATTTTGCATCATAAAATCTGTTACTACCCTACTAGTTGCTCTTCTTGTAGGGATTGCCTCAACCCACTTAGTGAAATAGTTAGTTGCCACTAAGATGTAAGAGTGTCCACCACTAGACTTATTAGGGATTTCACCAATGAAATCCGTACCCCAATCCTGGAAACGGGCTTGAACAGAAACAAGTTTGAGAGGCAAATTTCCACTGAATTTTAGTTTTCCTGCAAACCTTTGGCAAGGATCACACTTCTTGACAAACTGATGGGTATCCTTGAAAAGTGAAGGCCACCAAAAACCTACCCTGATAATCTTGTGGGCTATAGTCTTTGCCATGTAATGTCCTCCACAAATTCCACTGTGCATTTCATGCATCAAAATCTTGGCCTTCTCCTGATCTACACACCTAAGAAAAACACCTTCATTACTTCTCCACCAAAGCTCACCATTTATAATTTCATATCTCAAAGAGTGGAGTTTAATGCTTCTTCTCTTATTATCATCCAATTTAGGGGGTAAGACCATCTTTTGTAAATATTTGACAATATCTTTATACCATTCACAACAGTCCATGTTGCACACATAAGGTCTTTGATCCTCTTCTAGCTTATTTATCTGGTTTGCATTTAAATTACTTTGGGCCATCAACATTGCTAGGCCTAAACCTCTAACCAACTTTGTAATGTGGATATCAATGTTAAATTCTTGAATTCTGTTAATCCACCTACATCTTCTTCCTGAAACCTCTTGTTGGACCAAAATGTCCTTAACTACAGCACTTGGTACATAAGCAAACACTGTGGCTCCCACCAGATAGCATTTGAATGTTTTAATGGCCTTGACCAAGGCATAAGCTTGTTTCTCAATGATATCATAATTTAATTCCGCTGCTTGTAAAGTCTTGCTGAAAAAGGAAATAGGTTGTTCAAAACCTTCAACATTATTTTGTAATAGTACTACAACAATAGTATGAGCAGATGCAAAAGAAAAGATTTGCATGGGTTTGCTATAATCTGGTGTCTTCAAGACTGGGGCATGCTTAATGGCCCTCTTAATATCATTAAAAGCCTGTACTACTTCAGTATTCCACTCCACCTTTGCTCCTTTCTTCAACATCCTTGATATGGGAATACTGATTTCTGCAAAGTTTGTAATAAACCTTCTTAAAAAGTTGACCTGTCCTAAAAAGGACTGAATTCCCTTGATATTTTTTGGTAAGGATAGTTTGTCAATGGCCTCTACTCTTTTAGGATCTATCCTCACACCATCTTTTGAAACAATGTGCCCTAAATTTTTTCCTTCTATCACACCAAAGGCACATCTCTTTGGGTTTATAGAAACCCCATATTCTAATGCTCTGATAAAAATTTTCTCAAGATGTTGACAATGTTGTTCTTCTTTTGCTGAAAAGGTTGTCAAGTCATCCTGATATACCACCATAAATCTATCAATGAAATCCACAAAGGCTACATCCATAGCCCTCTGAAAAGTGGCACCTGCATTAGTCAACCCAAATGGCATCCTTACATAAACATATGTTCCCCATGGAGTTGTGAAAGTAGTTTTAAATTGTTCTATATCTTTGACCATCACTTGATTGTAACCAGAAAAGCCATCCATCATGGACATCAATTCTAATCTAGTGACCTTTTGCAACATGTTCTCCATGTTTGGTAATCCATAATTATCCTTTAGGGAATTGATGTTAAGATTCCTAAAATCTACACATAATCTAATATCACCATTCTTTTTTCTGACAGACACTAAATTTGAAACCCAAGTGGAATGCCTGATGGGCTTGATTATTCTAGCATCCATCATCTTCTTGAGCTCACCTTGCATTTTGGGTGCCAAGGTAGGGTTAACAGGTCTTAGTTTTTGTTTGAAAGGTTTTGTGTCTTCTTTAAGTGGAACCTCATGCTGAAAAAGGTCCTCTCTGTAAGCTTTAAGGTCTTCATAAGACCAGGCAAAAACATGCCTAAATTTTCTGAGAAGGTCAATCAAATTTTTTCTAATTCTTGGGGAGAGAGACTTGCCTATATAAACTTTCTTGGGAGCTATCCCTGTGCCCAAGTTTATCTCTTCAAGCTCATTGATTTTATTAGTACTAGCCAAGAAAGCTTTGTCCTTATTGTCAAATGCCCTTTCAAGAGCAACTAGTCCTTTAGGAACCTTGTTTGATTTTAATTGCAAAACCTCTTTCCCAAAGATGACATCTTTGCCATTCACTGTATTAACATAAGCACTGAAATCCATTTCTTTATCACCAAAGTGAGATTCACAATGGAGAAAGCTTAATATATCTTGGTCATCAGAAAAAACTTGCCAATTATCTAGATTTTCAGGAATAGAAGGCCTAGCTTGTACCTCTATATTGGAAACATATATAAATGTAGCATCTTCTAGTCTAAGGGCTATATAAGCCAACAAATCTACCATCCTATTCTGACTTCTTTCCATCCAGCAAATATTAAAAGCACTAAAGCTTTCAATCTCATCCCAAACTGCATTCCTATATTGTTTCAACTTTTGATTCTTTGAAGCATATTTTGATCTAATTTGGGATATGACTAACTCAGAGTCACCTATAACTTTCAAACATTTTATGCCATGCCTTGATGCTAATCTTAGACCAATTAATAGAGCCTCATACTCTGCAACATTATTTGTGCATGAAAACAACAAAGTAAATAAGAACTTGAAAGTTTTACCATTTGGAGATATGAGCAATATTCTAGCTCTAGATCCTTCTTTTCTATTTTCTCCATCAAAAAACATAGTCCAAAGAATATCAAGGTGAATCCATCCTTCTTGGCTTTCTGATTTGTGGGGAGGCTCAACACCTTCCTCTGCTTCCTCATCTTGGACCTTAAAGACATTAATATTAGTATCAAGGAAACAATTCATATTGTCTTGTTCTTCTTCTTCAATCATGTGTGGAGTTATAGACTCCCTAGTGGCTTTGATATTTTGTCCTTCAAAATTAAAAGTGGCAAATGATAAGTCACACTATATGCTACCTCCCATAGAGGCACTCCATTTTCTTGATAGTAACATTCCATACTAGGGAGGAATATCAACTACCAAAACACTCATGGTCAATTGTTTATTGGGGTATGCAGCCAATCTGTAAGGCAAAGCCTTAATAGTACCAACAACTGGTACTTCTCTTGAGTCCATTTCTTGACACCTACCATGAGGTGTATCCACTTTCAATCCTAATGACTTTATAATCTCAGTAGGCATAATAGTATTTGATGCTCCAAAATCAATCATGCAATTCTTTAGCAACTTTCCATTTTATTGCAGAGTCAAGAAAAAAGGATCAACTAATCCTGCTGCAGTACTAACAACATTTGTGTCCAAATATATTTGAGGGATTTTAGAAACAATCTGCTCATTGCAATTTTCATCTACATCATTCGCAGTTGCTACTTGTTTCTCAATTTTTTCTATTTTTTGAAAATCATTATGTACTACATTTTTTACCCATTTCAAGGCATTTTTCTTATGTTCTATTCTCATCATCTCTAATAATGGAAATTTGACAGTGATTTGAGACAAAAATTTACTCATGTCAACTAGAACATACTTTAAATTAGGTACATCCGGTTTTGAATCTGCAATCTCTTTATCAGCTTCATGGGTGGATGTATCTACAAGTTTGTCAATTTGGGCCTTGTTCTTGTTCTGCACAGCTAGTAGAACCTCAGCAGTAGGCTTAGTTTTCACCTTGTAAACAATATTGGGCTTGGAAAATTTCTTTACCTTGACTTTATCAATAGGATTAGCATCCTTAGTCTTTTCTTGTGAAGTTTTTACATTCTTATCTGTTTTCTTGATAAAAATACCAGCAGGCTTGGGGTTTGCATCACCAACAACTCTATTCCTCAAGTTATAATTTTCCTTTGCTTGAGTAACCAAATTGGCTGTTATCAAAGAAATTTCTTCATCAGAAGGTCTTCTCAAAGTAGTTGTTTTTTCATTCTTTTGAACATTACACTGGATGTTGTCAGGCTCACTATCTTCATCATCTGAAAAAACTTGTTGATGATATGATTCATTTCTAGTTTGGGAATGTGAAGCATCCTAATTTTCATCCTCTTCAGCAGATTCTAACTCACTCAAAACATGAGAAGAGAACATCCCACATCCCTGGTCATCATAAGGTTGTTCCTCATTGCACTCCTACTCTTCTTGAGGAGAGACATTTTGGGATATGGCACAATAATTAGGATCATGTGGTGACTGACATGCAATACACCATGGGACCTCCTCCACCACATTCATTGAATTTATTTGCAATGGATCAAGGGTCCTATCATTTGGTTTATCTCTTTTCTTAGGAATAAAAGGCTTCCCATCTTTCCACTAAGTACTGTAAGGGTAATTCTGCATTCTTGGTAATTTGTTGAAATTATTAAAGGGGGGCTTGTCCCCTCCTGCAGCTTTATTACCTTTGTTTTCACCAGGCTTCAAATCCTTGATTGCTTTCAGAATTTGTTTTAGGCTTTCATCATCTTTAGGTTTCACACCTTGAGGCTTTCCTGGATCCTTTCTATTCAACAAAGGAGACTTGTTATCTTCTCTCCTTCCCAACTTTCCTAAGATTCTTCGGTTGCTTTCTATGTTCACAGCTAGCTTGTAAGCTTCAACAAGACTCCTTGGATTCTTATCTCTCAATAGGTAACCCATCTTAGAGTCAAAAGCATTTAAATATGTGACAAGGCACACCCTGTTATCCAATTTGATAACTTGCAACAATTTATGCACGACCTTTTGAAATCTAACATTAAATTCAATACCATCTTCATTGAAATTCTTTTTTATGTTATTGAACTCATTCAGCATAAAACCTTCATGAGTTTTGTCACCATATTGTTCCTTAAAAAAATGCCTAAGCTGATTCCATGAACCTATGCTACCATGTGGCAAGGCTCTAAACCAATCCCTTGAGTCCGCTATTAAGGATTGCACAAATAGCTTCATGATAACATCATCTGGCACAATGTTATAGTCATCAATTACATTAATGAATTTCTTTAAATTCTCCTCAAAAGTAACAAAATTGCTTCCTGTAAACTTAGGAATTTTCTTTTTGATTTCTTTAGGGATGGGGTTAGGATAACCAGGGCTACCAGTAAAAACCAATTGTTTACATCTTTCATGTATAATCCCTGTATTAAAAATACCAGCACCCTGAGATGTAGATGCATTATTATTGGTGGTGGCAGAACCATTGAAACCTCCTAGTGGGGGAACACCAGTTGTCTGATTTGCTAAATTTGTGAAATTTGCTCCTTGTGTCATGTTAGAATTAGTAAAATTTGTAGGTCCTGCAAACCTTTTAAGAAAATCAAATTTCTTTTTCATTTCTAATGTTGCAGCTTCTAATTCTGCTTTTTCAAGTTCCTTAGCTTGCAATTCCTGTTCTTTATTGGCCTTTTCAAGGTCGGCCTCCAATCTTAAGGCCTAGTCTATAGGACCCTTAGGGTTTACAGGATCTTTAATTGAAACGACCACTTCCTTTTGTTTCCCTTTATCCTTTGGTTTCCTCATTTCAAAAGTCTTATGGACAACAGGCAGTTCTTTTGTCTATTCAGGAATAGGGACATAATTTATAGCCCCTAAATCTAACAGCTACCTTTTTAATTGATCAACTCTTATCATAGCATGTCTAACTTTTTCTTCTTTTTCCTTTTCTCTTTTCTACCTAATAGCTACTTGTTCTTGAATTCTCCTTTCCAATTCATACACTTCCTAAAATATTTCTTCAGAAACAAGCGAAGTTGTTTCAGATTCGGCCTCCTATACTTGAAGCTCTTCTTGTTGATCTTGAGATTCATGGAGGCCTTGGGGTATTAATGAATCAAGGGTTAATGGGGGAACAAAATCCTATCCACCCATGCTTTTTCTTCTAGACCTACTAAATTTTCCTGAAATCCTTCTATTTTGGGATGGTCTTGTTAACTCTTTTTCTTGCAGGAGAAACAACTAGAACACCAAAGTGCTCTCTCCCTTTTACGATCTTTGTCCAGTCAAGAGAAAGGCTAATGCGACAAGGATTTGAATCCTTCTTCACTTCAAGCTCCACAGACCCAGGTGGGTATACCTATGAACATCTACCTCGAATGATAATTTCTCTACAAATCATAGGCAAGTATAAACATGGATTAGATAGGACGCTAATGTCTTGTGAAGGGATTCACTACTCTGAGTGAATCAAGGGATGGCTTCCAGCCCATCATATTTGATTTATCTTTCAACACACCAAAAAATAAAAGGGAATGTGATTGATTTTAATGATTTTGGATGCAAGTCTGGTGTAAAACCAGTGCCTTATCCTAGGGTGTGGAGTCAAATTGAGAAAACATCCACAAAACTTCATCAATTCAAAAACACCTGAAATCAATACCCTACCTTATAGGCTACCATTTTCACTGCAAACACATGATCATCAAATCTATGCATTATTGAAATTCTCAGAGATTATCCAACCAGATTTACTCCTTCCTTGAAAGAAGCTTATGGACAAACTCACAGTCTACCTTGTAAATGACAAATTGAATATTGCCTTACAAATCCAATTCATACAAACTTCCAAAACACACAGAGACATCAGAATACTTGCAATGAGATTCCAGTCATATTTTATTGATAAAACCTATTTCAGTACACTCAAATTAACATTACACTTAGGCTAAAATAGTAAATTCAAAACCAAGCTTGCATTAATGGAACTTGCTTTGATTTCTCCCTTGGAGAACCAAAATTTAGAACCCTCTACAACACTCAAAAATTAGAATAAGAAGGAGAAGAGAACACTCCAGATTCATCCACAAATTAAACACTTGTCATCCTCTAAACTACTCACTAAATGAGTCATGAAGTCTGGAACAATAAACCTGATCTGCTCTATCCCCTTGAAAACACATGAGTCACTGGACATAACAAATCAGATATCTCAAAAATATCTTCCTGGCCCCCTTGAAACTTCAACTACCAATATCTCAAAACCAGTTAGCCCTGCACTGAAATTGATCCCAAAAAATGGAATCCTCGCATTGAGACCTTTCCGGTGGTATATAATACTCATATGTTTGGATAAAAAATAAATCTCCAGGCCCCTTTTTAGTGCACAGGCTATGACATTAATCTGTGAGTAGCTTGCCATTTTAAATTTTTGAATTTGAACTATAGTCAAACTATATCAAATTTAAAATCTTTTTTCAATCTGCAATTTAGAATTATTTTCACATTAATCTGCACTTTTCTCAAGAAGTACCAGCATCCGCCACATGTGACCATCTCATACTGGTGAATACATGCAACCTTTGAATCTCCAAATACATTGACTAACTGTAGTTAACCTTGGAGAACTAGTGAATAAGTCATTCTCCAAGTCTCCAAATCTTAGCTTAACCGTGGGTCAGATCTGGAGAATGGGCGACTAAGCCCATTCTCCAATTCTCCAAATTTTATGTGCTAACCACCAAGGATTAGGAGAACTTGCAACTGCATGCACTCCAGTTCTCTAAGTCATTCCCTCTAACTACCATGGATTTGGAGAACTCCTAACTGCATACACTCTAGTTCTCTAAGTATTTGTAGAAACCGCCAATTTATTCCACAAATGCGCGACCAAGTGACAAGTGTCCACCCGGTCCTCGTCAGCGTTCTGCAAAATTAACTTCCATTCAAACCCGTTGGCATAGAAACTAAGGTAGGCTCATGAGATTGTGTGTGCATAGCTTCCACAACTTCATCTTGCTTCATATGTGTATGCGCTTGTGTTTATTCACCTTATAAGCCTATTTCTGGATCAATGTGGGACTATTGTTTTTACCAATTTTAAATGCTTCTCAACATTTTGCAGTTCAAAATATTGGGCCCCACCATGCATAGAGCTCTAGTAAAGCAGGCCCAACAAGAATCTATGGTTCTTTCTCTACTATCCATTCGAGTGTTTAAGTATTTAAATAGTAAAGAGACCCACCATCGATTGCATGTGGGATATTGTTTCTATAATGAAGAATCGTCACAAGCTCCCTCTCCCAAGTGCTGGACACTATTTTGTTTTATGCGTGAAGCAATACGTTATATCGTACAGGCTTTCTTTGCTTTCAAATAGCAAAGCTTCCATTTCAATACGCTGGGTCTTCATTTGCTTGTAACCGATATCTCATTTCTATGTGTGGGCCATTTCCTCTCATTTTGCACACCATGTGTTCTTCCATCTGCTCTTTGTGAGTAGGATTTGCAAGATTCTCCAACATACTAGACGTAGATGGGTCTTGTGTAAAAACACTACCAAGTGGCTCAACCATGTTCATGAATTGAAGATTCTACATAACATGTTACATTGTAGAGAAGTAGCACTGTATATCCAGCTGAGGAACACTATCTTGACCTATGCCATGCACACTCTGTTGCAACTACTTGGCTATCTCATTGAATGCTAGATTCTTCTTTGTTTCACGTTGGCAATTTTCTTTTGTTTTGAGTGAGATCTCAACACCATCGCGTGAGGCCTCTATAATGCCTTATAATGCCGCCTTATCATGACCGATTAATATGCTAGTTTAGCCATTCACTTGTTCTTCTTTGTTTTGATGTTGGTCTTCTCTTCATTTGCGTGAATCTTCTGCAGAACCCAACATGGATTGGCATCTTCATTGCTATTTTGGTGTGCTACATTTCATTTAACATGCTCGCACTGTCTAACTAAAACTGGCACTTCAGTTTCACTTGCACAGGCTTCCAATTATTAGCGCTGGTCTATTTCTTGAAACACTGGCTAAAAAGTGGGTGAGTCCCTTTGACATGGAACAACCTCCTTTTACATGATTGGTGCTAAAAGATTTGAGTTTAATTTTATTCAAACACTGCTGGTGGCGTCTCCATATACTGTTGTTGATGTAGAAAGTGCTGCATATTTTCCTAATGCGTGAGGTATCTTGCATATTGGCAATGCCAGAGCAGAGAGGCCTCCTCTTTCATCTTGCACAAGGTCTCCCTTGTATATTCATTCACGCGCTGGAAAAACCTAAGTATTTAAGTCTTTCTCATGGATCTCTTACATGAACAAAATATATCAGTTAATACCTGGCCTTGTTTTTCTCTCTTCTTGAGAAGAATAAGTTAGTTATCCATGGAATATACAACAAAACAAAGTAGAAATTCTTTGATTCTATCTTTGATCAAATACTCCTTCAATGCTATGCTCAGATGCTCCTCGTGGTGGTGCTATATAAGTGATTTTCTTGTCTCATCTAATAGTCAAGTACAAAATCCCCACCATGTAAATTGACATAGCTGGGAAAACAATTAATCCTATGAGCACTGAAGCCACCTTGGGCAGATCATTATGAATAAGCCAATCCACAAATCCTATGCTAAGGAAGTATATGTTTATCACTATGATAACCAAACCTATGAGCCAAGAAAAATTTTAACTGTAATGGAGTTTTTGTGAGGTCCCATCTTTATCTGGCTGCTAGTAAACTTCAACAAAGGTATCAGAGAAAATGGTAATTCAAAAGATAAGATCATCGAGAAAATGATTATAAGTCTTCCTATGCCAGAATTCCCAGTAGTTATCACCACCACCAGGCTTGGAATGATTGCAATGCCCCGTGTTATAAGATTTTGATAAAATGGTTTCATTTTGAAGTTGAGAAAACCCTACATAACATACTAAGTTGCATATGTTCCTGTGATTGTTGAACTTTGCCCCGATGCCAACAACGCCACTGCAAATATTTTAGAACTCCAATTTCCTATCACATTTCTCAAGAGAAAGGAGGCATTATGGATGCTTCAAAACACAGATAAACCTTTCTAACAATTCGGTCTGAAAACTACTGGATGCAACCTTGATGAGGCAAGTGGGTTCCCAGAGTGGGCCTAACTTAAAAAAATTTCAAATTCAAACACTCAAACCAGAAGCTGCTCCAGACGCCCCCAAGATGTCTCAGAATTGAAGAATGAACAAACCCAGATTGCCAAAAGATCAAAAAACCTTGTTCGCAAAGCACCAAAATCAAGAGAAACAGGCCTAGAAACTGGCTTTAAAAAACTGACATAATGATCTGATCGGACCCTACCCTCTGACAGGCATATTCTCTGATCTATAAACTATCATTCCCCAAAACAGCATCCCATGACAACAACCGAGGCGAAAGTTATAAGTCTTCAAAGTTGCTCATTTCATTCTGTTTTCTGCAAACACACTGTCAGAAGTAACAAATTGCATTTGAAATCACCCTGGCAAAAATACTAAATAGATCCCTGGGAAACCAAAAATTGGCATATAAGTACATAAAGATGTCCACAATACAGGTCAATCATTGCTTCGAACAGGGCACCAATGGGGAAAAAGATATGGCTTCATCAAAATAGGTACTTGCAGAGATATACCCAGAAAATGCAGAAAACTCTTAAAAGTTGCAATTGGAATTGATTTCAAAAAGACATCAAACGGATTGGCAGAAAGCTCATATCCGAACTGGAAGTAATATGTCAACTTTGCAATGCAGACCGACAAGAATTTCATTGATAAGTTTGACTGGTCAAAATTTATAAATGAGCAAAGTTGACCTCCTACAAACTAGTGCACTTCACACTCTTTGCAAACAATAGAAACTACAAATGGAATTGCATTGGGAACCTCATTCGATGGATTCGTCATAAGCTGCAAACTGATAGGGATGAAGTAAAACTTGTTTGCAATGTAGGGAAATGATTATCACTTTACTTCCAATCACCGGGCCAAAGATACAGCTCCACAAACAAGGCCTCCGAGAATAACTGAACAAGTGCATTAGTGCAAAACTAGGAAAACACCTCCGGAAGGGGATGAATAAATAGGGTTACAACTTATCATGGGGACTTGAAACTTGACACATAGAGAGTATGCAATGTGTACAACAAGACACTAGGCTCAGATTTTTATGACACTTATTAGATTTCATATTATTCAACCTCAAAGTAGCCCTTCCCGGTGAATTCTACACTTAGCAATTTTCTGATTTTGAGACCCTCTAGGAATGAAATGATGCAAACCCATTTCAACATGCCATCTAAGGACTCCAAAAAACTTGATAGGATGAATGCAAAGCAATGAACACATAGACCTCAAGATATGACTTCAAATACACCCATACTAGCATGCAATACAAAGCCAAAAATGAGCACTTAATCAAAATTTTACATGGTACCTCAAAACTACATTTTGAGTACCAACACTGGCTCTGATTGGGGATGGTTGAATGCAATTTAAACACAAGAATCTCAGAATCTCTTGGAAGAGTAGACCACTTCAAACACTTAGCTTCTCTTCTTATCACTCCAAACTTCTCAAAAACTTACCACCGACTCCAACAAGCTTCTCAAAACTGGTTCCTTATTCAAAAGAAAACTACGCTACTGCAAACAAAGCAACTATACAAATCTACAAACTTCTTACAAATGGAAACCATGGCTGGAAAATTCACTTATCCCAATCAAAAACACAATTTTCTTTTCCACCATGTATTGGAATCAAACATTTATCACTTGCACCCATATGGCTGAAATCATAAAAACTCTTCATAAGCACATTAGGCAACATATAATCTATATATTCATATCTGTCCAATGCCTGAGAATCAAATTCAATCTAAACATACTGGTCATTCTCATAAATGTGCTGGTTACATTCATGGGTATCATTAGTTTGCACAAAAGAAAAAGAAACACTATCCACCACATCCGGCAAACTAATACGGGACTAATTTTTACAAAGTGAGGAAAAACTTGTCTGCTGATTGCAATCTTTAAATGCATCTTCATCTTCAAAACATGATTTCAAACCAAAAGAAAAAGTCTCATACTCACACTGTCGCACATATTCAGAAACACTGTGAGACTCATAGTAGATAACACCTTTCTCGTCCGACTGAGATGAAATTTGGGAATTTGACTCATATCCCTTGGAATCAACTATTTCTTGAACTGTTTCAACTCCATCATAGTTCGGTTGTTGAACATTATCTTCAAACAATGGATTACACACTAAATGGAACTACTGATCATAGAAGTTTTTGCACAAGGCCGGCTGATTAGAATCCATATCTTTATCAAACAATGCATTAGAAAAGCTACTGAATGCATTATTAGACCCGCTGTTACAAAAAATCTGATCAAAGGAAAAAGAATCAGAATCTAAAAATGAAATTAGATCATGAGCATCAACACCACAATTATCAATATGTTCATCTTCGGAAAAACAACTAGTGATGCTTTCACAGTCTCCAACTGAATACTCATTTTTTGAACAACATTCATTCCCAGATTGAGAATCATCACTACACACTGAATCATAGAAATTGCCAACAATAGATTCATTTCTATTATTTTGATCTCTATCACTGTCAATATCAGCATCACTGCACTCATCATACAAATTTGAAATACATGTCTGATTTTCATACATATCATTTGAAACATGTTCATGTTCATTCTCAGATTTGGCCTTTTCAATTTCCGATAGACATTCCCTAATGTGTGCAAAATGTTTTTCCCTAAATGTTGCATATTGATTGACTGATTCAGGCATACATAACTCCACAAACAAGTCCATTAAATATGGCTCTCTAAACATATCATGAATCTCTACTTGTCTCAGAGCCATTGAAAATTTATCATAGAACAACATGACTGATTCATCTTTCCTTCTACCTATTCTTGTTCTCAAAAACATGATAGTATTCTCTGCAATTTGTTGTCTCAAACTTGACAATAATTCCTCAGATTCAGGGATAACTTCTACATCTAAAGCATATTCCATCTCAGCTAAAAGACTACTATGACATGACATTTTCTTCTTACTCAAGATCTTATGCAGACAAAACTTCAAATACATATACTTCTCACCATGGATTTTCAACCAAACTTTTCAAATAGAGAAGCATACACCAAACTTACCAATACTCCTTAGCTTGGTGACTTCTTCACTGAATAAGGATCTTATAAGATACCATAAACAAATGGGAAAATACCTAGAAAGATTTTTTGCTACTGCTGTAGCTTCACTTTTTTGATTTGAAATATGAAGAACACCTTCAAACTTCGGGTTCATTTCTGACACAGAGTTGCCACCTCTCTTTAGAGGAATTAAATTTCCTTTACTGATCTTCTTTGAAAATGTCCAGATTCTGGGCACTTCACACAACAACAGAGCCGCATATATTTAAACTTTCACAACAACAAATCCAGGTAAACTGATCTGAAAAATATTTTCAGAATTTTAAACTTTGAAGACTCTTTTCCCTCATGAACTTTGGCTAGACTCATGGGTTCAATTGAAAACAATAAGGAAACTCAAATGTAACCTCACTGCTTATGCAATTGCAATATTTTGCTTCCTCAGTGGAGTCACCATTTTGTTAACTCTTTTTCTCGCAGGAGAAACAACTAGAACACCAAAGTGCTCTCTCCCTTTTACGCTCTTTGTCCAGTCAAGAGAAAGGCTAATGCGACAAGGATTTGAATCCTTCTTCACTTCAAGCTCCATAGACCCAGGCAGGTATACCTATGAACATCTACCTCGAATGATAATTTCTCTACAAATCATAGGCATGTATAAACATGGATTAGATAGGACACTAACGTCCTGTGAAGGGATTCACTACTCTGAGTGAATCAGGGGATGGCTTCTAGCCCATCATACTTGATTTATCTTTCAACACACCAAAACATAAAAGGGAATGTGATTGATTTTAATGATTTTAGATGCAAGTCTAGTGTAAAATTAGTGCCTTATCCTAGGGTGTGGAGTAAAATTGAGAAAAAATCCACAAAACTTCATGAATTCAAAAACACCTAAAATCAATACCCTGCCTTACAAACTACCATTTTCACTGCAAACACATGATCATCAAATCTATGCACTATTGAAATTCTCAGAGATTATCCAACCAAATTTACTCCTTCCTTGAAAGAAGCTTATGGACAAACTCACAGTCTACCTTGTAAATGAAAAATTGAATATTGCCTTACAAATCCAATTCATAAGAACTTCCAAAACACACAGAGACATCAGAATACTTGCAATGAGATTCTAGTCATATTTTATTGATAAAACCTATTTCAGTACACTCAAATTAACATTACACTTAGGCTAAAATAGTAAATTCAGAACCAAGCTTGCATTAATGGAACTTGCTTTGATTTCTCCCTTGGAGAACCAAAATTTAGAACCCTTTACAACACTTAGAAATTAGAATAAGAAGGAGAAGAGAACACTCCAGATTCATCCACAAATTGACACTTGTCATCCTCTAAACTACTCATTGAATGAGTCATGAAGTCTGGAACAACAAACCTGATCTGCTCTATCCCCTTGAAAACACATGAGTCACCGAACATAACAAATCAGATATCTCAAAAATATCTTCTTGGCCCCCCTGAAACTTCAACTACCAATATCTCGAAACCAATTAGACTTGCACTGAAATTGATCCCAAAAAATGGAATCCTCGCGTTGAGACCTTTCCAACGGTATATAATACCATATGTTTGGATAAAAAAAAAATCTCTAGGCCCCTTTTTAGTGCACAGGCTATGACATTAATCTGTGAGTAGCTTGCCATTTTAAATTTTTTGAATTTGAACTATAGTCAGACTATATCAAATTGAAAATATTTTTTCAATCTGCAATTTAGAATTATTTTCACATTAATCTGCACTTTTCTCAAGAAGCATCAACATCCGCGACATGTGACCATCTCATTGAGTGCACAAGCTTGACCTTGGGTTAACCCCATCATCTGGAGAATTGGGGAATACATGCAATCTCTGAATCTCCAAATACATTGACTAACTATAGTTAACCTTGGAGAACTAGCGATTAAGTCATTCTCCAAGTCTCCAAATCTCAGCTTAACCGTGGGTCAGATCTGGAGAATGGGCGACTAAGCCCATTCTCCAATTCTCCAAATTTTATGTGCTAACCACCAAGGATTAGGAGAACTCATGACTGCATGCACTCCAGTTCTCTAAGTCATTCCCTCTAACCACCATGGATTTGGAGAACTCACGACTGCATACACTCCAGTTCTCTAAGTATTTGTAGAAACCGCCAGTTTATTCTACGAATGCACGACCAAGTGACAAGTGTCCATCTGGTCCTCATCAGCATTCTACAAAATTAACTTCCATTCAAACCCGTTGGCACAGAAACTGAGGCAGGCACATGAGATTATGTGTGCATAGCTTCCACAAGTTCATCTTGCTTCATATGTGTGCACGCTTGTGTTTATTCACCTTATAAGCCTATTTCTAGATCAATGTGGGACTATTGTTTTTACCAATTTTAAATGCTTCTCAACATTTTGTGGTTCAAAATATTGGGCCCTGCCATGCACAAGCTCCAGTCAAGCAGGCCCACCAAGAGCCTCTGTGGTTCTTTCTCTACTATCCATTCGAGTGTCTAAGTATTTAAACAGTAAAGAGACCCACCATTGGTTGCATGTGGGATATTGTTTCTATAATGAAAAATTGTCACAAGCTCCCTCTCCCAAGCGCTGGACACTATTTTGTTTTATGTGTGAAGCAATACGTTATATCGTACAGGCTTTCTTTTCTTTCAAATAGAGAAGCTTCCATTTCAATACGCTGGGTCTTCATTTTCTTGTAACTGATATCTCATTTCTATGCATGGGCCATTTCCTCTCATTTTGCGCACCATGCGTTCTTCCATCTGCTCTTTGTGAGTAGGATTTGCATGATTCTCCAACATACTAGACGTAGATGGGTCCTGTGTAAAAACACTACCAAGCGGCTCAACCATGTTCATGAATTGAAGATTCTACATAACATGCTACATTGTAGAGAAGTAGCACTGTATATCCAGCTGAGGAACACTATCTTGACCTGTGCCATGCACACTCTATTGCAACTACTGGGCTATCTCATTGAATGCTAGATTCTTCTTTGTTTCACGTTGGCAATTTTTTTTTTTTTTGAGTGAGATCTCAACACCATCGCATGAGGCCTCTATAATGCCTTATAATGGCACCTTATCATGACCGGTTAATATGCTAGTTTAGCCATTCACTTGTTCTTCTTTGTTTTGATGTTGGTCTTCTCTTCATTTGCGTGAATCTTCTGCAGAACCCAACATGGACTGGCATCTTCATTGCTATTTTGGTGCACTAGATTTCATTTTACATGCTGGCACCGTCTAACTAACACTGGCACTTCAATTTCACTTGCTCAGGCTTCCAATTATTAGCGCTGATCTATTTCTTGAAACGCTGGCTAAAAAGTGGGTGAGTCCCTTTGACATGGAACAACCTCCTTTTACATGCTTGGTGTTGGAAGTTTTCAGTTTAATTTCATTCAAACACTATTGGTGGCGTCTCCTTATACTCTTGTTGATGTAGAAAGTGCTGCATATTTTCCTAATGCGTGAGGTATCTTGCATATTGGCAATGCCAGAGCAGGGAGGCCTCCTCTTTCATCTTGCACAAGGTCTCCCTTGTATATTCATTCACGCGCTAGAAAAACTTAAGTATTTAAGTCTTTCTCATGGATCTCTTACATGAACAAAATATATCAGTTAATACCTGGCCTTGTTTTTCTCTCTTCTTGAGAAGAATAAGTTAGTTATCCATGGAATATACAATAAAACAAAGTAGAAATTCTTTGATTCTATCTTTGATCAAATACTCCTTCAATGCTATGCTCAGATGCTCCTCGTGGTGGTGCTATATAAGTGATTTTCTTGTCTCGTCTAATAGTCAAGTACAAAATCCCCACCATGTAAATTGGCATAGCTGGGAAAACAATTAATCCTATGAGCATTGAAGCCACCTTGGGCAGATCATTATGAATTAGCCAATCCACAAATCCTGTGCTAAGGAAGTATATGTTTATCACTATGATAACCAAACCTATGAGCCAAGCAAAATTGTAACTATAATGGAGTTTTTGTGAGGTCTCATCTTTATCTGGCTGCTAGTAAACTTCAACAAAGGTATCAGAGCAAATGGTAATTCAAAAGATAAGATCATCGAGCAAATGATTATAAGTCTTCCTACTCCAGAATTCCCAGCAGTTATCGCCACCACTAGGCTTGGAATGATTGCAATGTTCCGTGTTATAAGATTTCAATAAAATGGTTTCATTTTGAAGTTGAGAAAACCCTACATAACATACTGAGCTGCATATGTTCCTGTGATTGTTGAACTTTGCGCCGATGCCAACAACGCCACTGCAAATATTTTAGAACTCTAATTTGCTATCACATTTCTCAAGAGAAAGGAGGCATTATGGATGCTTCAAAACACAGATAAACCTTTCTAACAATTCGGTCTGAAAACTACTGGATGCAACCTTGATGAGGCAAGTGGGGTCCCAGAGTGGGCCCGACTAAATTTTTTTTTGAATTCAAACACTCAAACCAGAAGCTGCTCCAGACGCCCCCAGTACGTCTCAGAATTGAAGAACGAACAAACCTAGATTGCCAAAAGATCAAAAAACCTTGTTTGCAAAGCACCAAAATCAAGAGAAACAGGCCCAGAAACTGGCTTTAAAAAACTAACATAATGACTTGATCGGACCCTGCCCTTTGACAGGCATATTCTTTGATCTATAACCCGTCATTCCCCAAAATGGCATCCCATGAAAAAAACTGAGGCGAAAGTTATAAGTCTTCAAAGTTGCTCGTTTCATTCTGTTTTCTACAAACACACTGTCAGAAGTAACAAATTGCATTTGAAATCACCCTGGCAAAAATACCAAATAGATCCCTAGGAAACCACAAACTGGCATATAAGCACATAAAGATGTCCACAATATAGGTCAATCACTGCTTCAAACTGGGCACCAGCGGGGAAAAAGATATGGCTTCATAAAAATAGGTACTTGCAGTGATAGACCTAGAAAATGCAAAAAATCTTAAAAGTTGCAATTGGAATTGATTTCAAAAAGACATCAAACGGATTGGCAGAAAGCTCATATCCGAACTGGAAGTAATATGTCAACTTTGCAATCCAGACCAACAAGAATTTCATTGATAAGTTTGACTGGTCAAAAGTTATAAATGAGAAAATTTGACCTCCGGCAAATTGGTGCACTTCACTCTTTGCAAACAGTAGAAACTACAAATGGAATCGCATTGGGAAACTCATCCAATGGATTCATCATAAGCTGCAAACTGACAAGGATGAAGTAAAGCTTGTTTACAATGTAGGGAAATGATTATCACTTTACTTCCAATCACTGGGCAAAAGAAACAGCTCCACATATAGGGCCTCTGAGAATAACTGAACAAGTGCATTAGTGCAAAACTAGGAAAACACGTCCGGAAGGGGATGAATAAATAGGGTTACAAATTATCACAGGGACTTGAAACTTGACACATAGAGAGTATGCAATGTGTAAAACAATACACTAGGCTCAGATTTTTATGACACTTATTAGATTTCATATTATTCAACCTCAAAGTAGCCCTTCCCGGTGAATTCTACACTTAGCAATTTTCTGATTTTGAGACCCTCTAGGAATGAAATGATGCAAACCCATTTTAACATGCCATCTAAGGACTCCAAACAACTTGGTTGGATGAATGAAAAGAAATGAACACATAGACCTCAAGATATGACTTCAAATACGCCCATACTAGCATGCAATACAAAGCCAAAAATGAGCACTTAATCAAAATTTTACATGGTACCTCAAAACTGCATTTTGAGTACCAACAGGTCTGTCACCCTCTCTGTCTGTGGTAGAAAAATAGTCTTGATACTAGTTCAGGCCCGAATCAATTGCCTCATATTCTGAGGCATTTCCTTGCTAACTAGGAGGAGTAAGACCTTCGCGTCCTGGGTTTCCCCTTTGCTTCCAGGTTAGAGACATATCATCAACACCTTTTTCTTTCCTAACCTGAGTTCTTCTTGATGTGGCAAGAAGCCCACCCTGCAAGCTTTCTTCTGGGTGTTCCTTCCTCCAAGACCTTGTGATTTTAAAACTCATTGTGATATATTACTTAAAGCACTAGTTACAGAGATGCTTAGAGACTTGCCACTCACAGTATGTGAGATAATTTGAAATCTTACTGAAACTCACTCTTACACTCTTTAATGAAGACCACTGGATAAATGATAAGCTGGCCAGGAGTCTAAGCTCAACTCGTACCCATGTTATCTATGCTAATTTGTAACACTAGAGATATCAAATGATTGAAATAGGTAGGTCAGGAGTCAAGCTCAACTTGAAACCTACACTATTTGCTCTTGACAGTATTTCTCTATTCTCTAGTAGAATCACTGACTTGATGGTGACCTGGAAGGGCTGAATCAAATGGGTAATGAGATATTGAAATTTGTAATATAAACACTGATTCAAAACTGACTTTACTTGTTTGTTATGCTTTAGTCCCCAGTAGAGTCACCAATTTGTTGGTTCCTGGATAGGATTTTACACTCCATGAGATACCAATATGCTTATGATGGATATTGAGGATTGGTTAGTTCCAAATGTGAGCAATCTATAAGCAATTGGTCTAACTATAGGGATAAGACTACCCTCTTCTGCTTTTGGCTCTGCAAAACCAAGGCGGGTGCACCTGATCCAATAGAATTAACTTTGACTGATAGTTCTAACTTTGCCCCTTATTTCTATATTGGATCTTTCAACAGATGAATACAGTGAGAAATTACTAAACAAGAACCTATTGTTCATTGACTCTCCATCACTGGGTAGGACAATACATAAATGTAAATAAAAGTAAAGACTGGTAATGATTTGAATGATTTGGGATTATAAGGTTTGAATCACTCTTCTCAACATAAAGATAGGAGAATATAGGCCAGTGCCTTATCCATTGGGAAAAATATTAAGGAAAAGGCTAAATACAATGGTGTCTTAAATTGGTCTTTGGACATAAACACAAATACCTCAAGTCTTTCCTACTTATGAAAATCCTTCAAATAAACTCCAAGAACACATATTCCACTTTGAGCAATATTTAATCTAACTCTAGGTTGGAACTCAAAGCACCAATACATTCACATTAACCTTATGCAAAGATTTAAAGATTTGAAGAATAGAGCAAAGGAGAGATAAAGATCTGAGATTTGTATTAAGTATAACTTTTCACCATGTGTATACAGTATCCAAAATAGTGTGTTTTGCAAGATAAGGACGACAATCTATACTTCTTCTCTATTGTTTGATAAAATGATATAAAAAATTATAATCCTTGACTGAAGGTTAGGGTTTCAAAAATTTCTATCTTTTTAACACCTAAACTCTCAATCGCTTAGAATGATCATGAAAAATCCCTTTATACCAAGAGATGCAACAAGCAACCGATCATTTTAGGGTTACAAAAAACTAACCTAAAAAACCTTTACAACAACCCCAAAGGGTTTAGAATAACTACACTGATGAAACAGATGAGATATTTGCAATTGAGTCGACATGCTTTATGTCTTCAATGCTATCCCTGGCTCAATTTTCACAAATTTGATTTTATCATCATGCTGTCCATTTGCAATGAATGCATTTATGTAACTTATTCAACCCTGGAAACCAACTGGCACAACATCATCACGAACAAAATCAAATTTTGGCAATAACTTATGTCTTCTGTATCCTTCCCCAACTGTGATTTGTCCTGAAAAATTCAATTCCTGGCCACCGCATCATTTTTCATGACTCACTAGTTCAAAAACCCTAGCAAAACCCTGCAGGATATTTGAATTTGAATAAAAATGGTAACCGGCTCAACGTTAAAATGTGACCGTTGATCTATCTTATTCCTGGCAGATCGGGCAGCTCGTAGAATCTCACAACAGTCAACAAAAATCCTTAAAAATTGCTTTCCACATCATCATATTCCTCGACCAATGAAAATAGAGAACATTAGTGAGAAAAAGGCCCCACATAGCAATTTGGACCCACTCCTCATAAGCTTTAAAATGAACGGCTGTCGTAAGGTCGCATAGCCTCAAAAGATTCTATGCGATGATACGACAACCATCAAATCCTCCATCTCGGCATCCTTTAGAATATCTCAGGCCCACTGACATGTCTGCATACCTTTCTAGCTCAGCCAATCACAACATGACACTTGAGCAATGAATCACCAGATGCTCCCACTATTCTTAGCTAACCTTTAACCCTTTGACCACTTGGCGAATACGTGACTACAAAGAAATTTTGCCAAGTCGCGTAATGATATAGAGCTTTGCTACTTTATTTGGAGACTTAGTGAATACACATATTTGCCCATTCATGAGAAGATTTAGAACTTCACCAATTTATTATGAGAATGCGCGAACAATGTAGAAAAATATCAGGACTGCCAAAATTTAACTGCTTCGCCAAAACCTTACACCAGAAATTGGGCCCACCTTAAATGAGATCAACGATTGTGTGAAGTTCGCATACCTCTGACATATTCTATTAGAAGATATGACAACCACTGGGTCAACCTTTTTATACTACTCTGAAAAATCCCCTGACATGAAAAAAATCTATGGCTAGTCTTATGCCCTCATAAGCCATGAAGATTCCACCAAAACATATGCCCATCATTGATGAAGAATCTCACCCCTGTTCTGACAAACCTCTGACATAGAAAAGAATCAACGGCTGGCCTTATAGCCTCATGCATCAGAAATAACCCTTAAGATCATATGTTGGACATCGATGCTTTGCCACTATCAGAACCACTAAACCTTTGAAATCATTGGCCCCATTGACAATATTCTGAGTCATTAATATGTGGACTAATGAGAAAGTGTTGACTAAGCACACCTGGCATGTGGACCCATTACATTGAAAAGCCTTTTTTGTGAAAGAGAATCAATGGCTGGCACAACTTCACAAACCTCTGACACACTCCATAAGATCTTACACCCATCATTGGATCGAGATGGTGTCAGAAAGCTGAGCCCAGGAAATGATAAAGGCTGAAAACATTAGGAAATATTAAACGGCTTGACTTAGGAAAAATTACTGCTGCCGAACTTAGGAAAAATAAAAGCTAGGTGCTTGGAGACTTAGGAAAATAAAGGTCATTGGGGTAATAAAATTTAATGCACATGCCTTCTAAAGTTCTTTAAGTGGCCCAAAAGTAACATGAATTTAGAACAGGGCTAGGGCACACTAGGGTTTTTCTACCCAAACGGCTAGATTTTTGAAATTTTGCCAAGGGTTTTAGCAGGAAAATGGGAAAAATAACTGCAGAGGCCCAATAAAAATGTTACAACCATGGAAATTTTAACTTGTGCTAACATACTAGTTGTTCCTTTTCTTTCTACTAGAACTTTTCTACTCTTCCAAAATCAGGTTGCTTTGCTTGGCTAGCTCTGAAAAAGAGAATTCTTACAAGTGACTGCCTTACTAAATTCAACATTGCCCAACCCTTCAACTATGTTCTATGTGATCATGAGGTGGAAGATGTAGATCACCTCTTTTTGAAATGTTCCTTTGCTTATCATTGCTGGGCTTTTGTACTCAAAAAACTCCATTTTCCAACTCCTCTTCTGAATACTCTTTGGGATCTTTTTCAAGCTTGGCTAGAGCTTCATGCTTCGTCACTTTTTCATGGCCTATGCAAATGTATTCATGCAATTTTAGTCTGGGCAATTTGGTGGGAAAGAAACAAAAGGATCTTCTGTAGGACTCCTTCCCCACTTAGTGTTGTTCTAGTTGGTATTGAGAAATCAATCTTGAAAGTTATCAATGCTAGCCACCATAGAGTCAAATGTAATCTAGTGCTGTCCATTTGGGACACCTCTGTCATTCAGGAATGGAAAGACATTCACATTCCTATTGGTTTGCTTCATCACAATTAGAATCATTCACCAGTTAAAAGGGATATAATTCATTGGCTTCCCCCTGCTCTTGGATCAGTTAAACTCAATTTTGATGGCTCATCCCAAGGCAACCCGAGTAAATCTGGGATTGGAGCTTGTATCAGGGATCAGGGAGGTCATGTTCTTTCTATCAAAATTGCTCCTATTTTGGTAGGTACTAATAACATGGTTGAGGCATATGCATTATTTGTAGGGTTAGCTTTGGCAAAAAAATGTGGTTTTCAATATATTCATGTAGAAGGTGACTCTATGGTGACCATTAACTCATGCATTAAATGGGAGTCTTATAACTAGAAAATTTCATACATTCTACAACAAATATGGTGGCTTCTCAATTCATTCAGAGAAATACATCTTTCTCATACTCAATGGGAAGGAAATATGTTAGTAGACTATCTTCCCAATTTAGGGTGTGATGGATTGAACCTTGAATATCTAAAGCCGACAAATTTGATTCTATTAAATAGAGAGATCCAAGACTTAATTAAGCAAGACCAAAAGCATATTCTAATTAATTCAGATTGAGTTGTTAAGGTACTAATAATGATTTACATGACGCCCCCCATGTACTTCACTTATTACATGGTGTCATCCTATCTCCAACTTGCTTGAACTACTTCTGGCTCTGTTATAGAATTATATGTCATGGAGTTTAATTATTCACCTCACATCTGCATTTGTTTCTTCACGTGGCCTCCAGCATTCATAAGGCTTCTTCTTTGACATGTTTGATGGGAAGTACATTAAATCTCAATATAGTTACTTTCTGACAGCATAGAATAAATTCAAGTGTGTGAATTTATCGGTGTTGTATGCTCAAAATTCTATATAGGATATGGGTCTAGTTCTCATTTCATTCCATAGCAATTTTTTCTCTCTAGTCTGGTTCTGGGGTTTGGATTTGTGCGCTAGTCGAAAGATGGATTTCTCAAGTTGTGTTTCCTACGGTCGAACTCACTCGGAGTTGTTGCCTAGAAACTACAGGGTTCTCATCTCTCCATCAATTTTTGAACTCCCATTTCCACACCAAATTGATGAGCTGGAGATTGATCAAGTTTTTGTGTGTCAATCCATGTTGCATTACAGGGTAGTGCGGAGGATTATTGGTGAGCACATTCTCTCTCCACAGACCAAAACTATACTTTTTCCTTCACAACTTGTGTCCATTTTCTTGTCAAATTTGATGGACCTCCTACAATTGGTTGATTTAGTATTCTCCATTGTCAACAAAGTTATTCGACCTCATTTCAACTTGGACAACCGGATTATAGGTGCTCTGCAAAATTATGACCTCTGGTCGGGTAAAGCGTTGGTGGGTAGACTATTTTCTCACCATGCTCTCATGACAATCCATGAACATCTTATGGCATATGATAGTTTTAAATGGGCAATGGAAAATCGAAGCTTTCAAGTTGTTAGGGCTAATTTGCAGATTGTGAGTCCTATTTTAGGTTTGGACCTCACGGAGAAGATCAGGCACCATGCTCATGTGGTTTTGGATCTTCTAATTTCACCATTGCCAATGGTTCTTCCACCTTTACCTCTGGTGTCTACCGCGGGGGTTCTTGATCTTAACGTGCCCCTATCTCTAGCTTTGTCAACAACTGAGCCTCCTACTACTTTGGTCTCACTTGATGGATGGGATTTAGTAAAACCTTCGGCCCCTCCAGTGGGTTGGGAGCTGGCTTGGGACCATGTGCAGTGGCCTCCTTCTCCCATTCTTATGGATGTCTACTAAGGCCTTTTTTATCAGAAGTTTCATATTTTTGAATTTTGCTGCAGTTTTTTTTGATGACCCCTAATAGTGGGTTTTTATGGTAAATATCTGTGATGATATATCTCGTACTATATCCGGATTGATTGTATATTTGAAGTAAATTTGGGGTTTTCATTTGAAAAACCAATTGTAAATATCATTTTCATATGTATTCGAAAATGATTCCGGGGTTTCTTCCTGATTCTTCCACAGATGAGTCCTTGAATCAATTTATTTATTAATAAAATTATGGTGGCCTGTCCACTTTGGCTTAAAATAAAAATAAAAATTTGTACACTATAAAAGGATAATACAAAATTGATATGGGGGTTATTTCTTTAAAAAAGGGAGTATATCTAAACACTACTATTTCTCATTTACTTTTGTAATCATTCAAAACTAAAAATTTACAAATATTCAAACTTACCTCCTACATCAGCACATAACTCTATGAGTAATCTTTTAGATGACACAAAATAGATCTCTTTTAAGAAATAAAGTTAAATTTTTTTATCCTTAAAGGTCTATTATAGGAGAATATCCAACATATAACTTACGTGCAAGATTTAATACCCACCTTATTCAAGAAGTGTAATCTAAGACATCCCTTATAATCCTAGCATAATAATTATTAGTATTTTATTCATCAAACAATATCCATACTCCTAGAGAAAATTCTCAGAAATTTGAACATAAATCTTTGAGTTACAGTTTCATCTGAAGTTTTATTTATTAACTAGCTACATAGCTACTTTCATATCCCTAAAATTCATAACGTGTGATACAATTTCTTATGAGTATATCTAATTCAATATTAATATTAAAACTTTGTTTTGATTTTGGTAATTTTTAAAAAGAGTCATAGATTCATTAAGAGAGAGAGAGATACACAAGTCCTACGACTATCCTTTTATTCAATCTAATCTTCCATTAACACTTTCAACCCACTATCCTTGTGCACATAAATTTCACAGTTATCTTTATAGGAGCACATTGAGGAGTAACCACCCATATTATTATCCTTACACATCATCAATATAGCATCACATACATATTCTTTTAACATTTCCTTTTTAAAAAATTCTAATGTTTAACTTAAATCTACTCTAATAAACATATAGCCATTAATTTTATAATGACTCATCATGCCTTTATACTAGTAATAATATGGTTAGTTCCAACTCACATTTCATACATAGAAAGATAATTTAGCATCTATTCCTTATGCAAATTTATTTTTACTATTCTCATCTAGGATCCTAATCCCCTTACTAGGCATCTAGCAAGGAGGTACCCTTACTAAGAATCATCTTAAGGGAAATATTACTTTAATTTTATAAGACAAGTAGTCTATTTTCCTTTCTTTTATACTTATACAATAATTCATCTATTTAGCATTACACTCTTCCCTTATAATTGGTGATTTACATTAGTTTAACTTACACCACGAACATGGACCACATATAAGTCAAAATTCTTACCATATAAATAAAACACTTCTCCTTTAAAAAAAAGTGTATTATAGTCCTATTTATTACATAACCTTGGGGACATAGGTCCTTTACCCAAGGATTTCCTCTAATTAAGCACATTCCTCTCAATGACACATTGCAAAATTTAGTCCTTTAAACATATTCCTTGAGAAAAAGAAGGGAGAGAAACATTTGATTATCAACAATATATTTGTTATTCTCTTTTCAATTTCTTACTTTAAGAAGGTATATGAAAGGGAGATACTTCTTAATCTTACCATATTTTGAAATAGTAGAAATCACCTAATTTCCAACATGTTATTTTATTTTCAAAGAAAATATAAATTCATAAATTCCTGAGTTCTTGAGGAAGGACTAAAACATTTTCAAACTCTTATATGAACCTACCCAACATGTTTTATAACCATGCAACACTACAATCCTTTCAGTCCAATGAACATGAGTATCGATATAATCATGTCTTACTTCCTTCTATAAGTACAAAATGCTTCAATTCTAACTTATAAATTTACATTAACTAGGTTAAATAGTCGGACATAACAAATCATGAAGTTAACTAGCATTTTTTTGAAAGTAAAGTATATATAACTTTTCAAATCAACTTGGAAACTATTTTGGCAAACATTAATGACAACATGATAGGATCAAGAGATAAGATCATTTACAAAACAACTTACCTTACAATTCTTTGAGATTTTCTAGAACTCAGATTACAATAAGAAGACAACACCCAAGTATTAGGAATTCATTACCATTATAAATACATCTATTCAAACCACATGGATCTTACAACACAAAACATAAGTAATCTATTTAGACAATCATTTCTTGAAGAAAGGTGTAATTTTGTTAAATAATATATCAGGAATACAGGAAACATATCTTTTATGTCTAGTATTCAAGTTTGTTAACATAAGGAAAACATCAAAAGAAGAAACACAATATATTCAAGTATCATGAATAAGCCAACTATGAGTTCCAATATTCTCAATGACAACCTAGGGATTCTATCTCTATCCCTATCACTATGGTAAGATTGGTTTTCTTCCTCATGGTTCACTTTTTTTCGATGGTGTCTAGCCTTTGCAAAATCTATTGCCAGAGTTGTCTCATTTGAGACCCCTTAGAGTCATTACTCTGATTATGTTCTTCCTCTTGGAAAATTTCCTATTGAGCCGAAGATGAAGAATCTTGAACCCCCTCCTTATCTCTTCTACGGGCAATGGAACACATCTAGGAAGAGTGATACAACCTAAGTATAGGCATTTGGTTGACTTATAATTAATGAGAAGACATGACTAAGTTAAACACAAATAGACCCTAGAGCTCCCAGTGTAGAAAACTTGGCTCTGATACCAAATGTAATGTCCCTGCCAGGGAACCCATAAGGAATAGGTCTTAAGTACCAAAAATAAAACTAATAATTTTTTTTAAACACTACTAACATCTCATTGATTACATCTAAAAATAAATATTTCCTTTAAGGGTCCCTTATTGATTCTTTTACCAATATTAAAACCAATTGCATTCCATTAATTAACTGATTGAATTCATTTCCTTTTTCTTCTATTTACATATCATACAACCTTTAGAAATGAGATAGAAACAAATAACACATTACTTATTTCATAAACTAAATACAATTATCCTTTCTTCTTTCATTTATTTTCCCATTATCCTTATCTACACGTAAATCATTTTTACTTCCAAAACATAAGTAAGCTTTCAATTTAAAATCCTTGCTTCTCATTTTCATTTCAAAGATGAAAATAGAGATAGGGTAGAAGGTATATAACTACATTCATTAATTACAATTTCTTGGTTTCAATAATCATTCCCTCTTGACATTCATACGACTACCCCTCCCATATTACATTGCTTCTTTCGTACAATTTCAAATACAATTACATCACATGGCCCAAAGGCTTACAAAGAGATAATTATATCGAGTTTCCCAAGGGTTTACAATACATCTTTAAATATTGAATATAAAAGATAAATATCCATGATACAACAAAGGAAATCTTCACCACTGAATACATTTTAATCCAAATCAAGACACAGACCACGAACAATACCTTGAAATTTTTTCCACCTAACCATGTGAAACTAGTGAAGTTACACCCCCCATGCTAGGAGATAGAACCAAGGTACTCTCAAGACTTTAAGGAAATCTAAGCCCAATGAAACCAAGAAAATAAAAATCAAAAGAGAAAAAGTACAACATACAAAAAAAGTCACCATGCTACAAGACCAAGGTCAAGGTTCTAGTATACCACCTAAGTGAGTGTCATCACAAAACTATGTATTGGGATCCTCCTTGGAAACCATGTAACCCCTGTCCCATCTTTATCAATAAGGATCCACCCTGGAAGTTACCCACGGTCCTAGTACTCCAACATGTATGTTTTGAATTATTATATTTTCTTTCAGATCCATTAGATTTCCACAATCCATATTACTATAAATGTCATTTTTTGGATTCAATTGTGTAGCATTGTTTAACCATCAACATTTCAGATCATACTACATGATCCATCATCAGGATGCTGCTAGAGAGAAAAGAAACATAAAATGATATGTTGCAGATCTGGCATACAATAAAAAGAGGAGGGAGAGAGGAAGAGGGGAGAGAGAAGATAGGTGCACGAAGATCCACAATGACAAGACCTACAACCAATGACAATTAGAGAAGGGGGGGGTACATCACTCCCAATGAAATAACAAGAAAAAATAAAAATGAGATAGCACAAAAATAAATTGACATAAAAGAGAAAAAAAGAGAAAAAATTGATATATATATATACACACACACACAGACACACATATTTATTGTGTATGTATGCATATGTACATTTTTTGTATATATATGATGCCTACACTTTTACACTCGTATATATATATATATATATATATATATATATATATATATATATATATATATATATATATATATATATATATATATATATATATATATATATATATAGACACACACACACACACACATACAAGTAAAAGTGCAGGCATTGTATATGTATGAAAAAATATGTACATATGTATACATACACAATATATTTTCTTTCATTATCTTTTGAAATCCCCCTTCACAAGTTAATTTTTAAGGTTATCACCTAATTAAAAACTCACCCATAAGATCATCTGGAAACCACTTTGGGTTCCAAGACCTATGGTGAGCCACTCACCTAGGGTTCCTAGTCCCCTACCCCATCACAATCCAAAGATACAAGATTACATTTCAAAGTCTTGATTCATAGGTTTAGGAAACTCTCTCCTGCACACTCAGACCCTCAGGATGAGTCATAACCTTATCCATATGCATAGTAAGAATCATATAAGGGATATCAAACAAAAGAAACCTTAAATACAAAATAGTAAATCACCTCATGCATTAATATAACATTTAGAGGGGTGAAATGATGCAGACCAAACTCATGAGCAAATATGCAGGTTTCACAGGCCAAAATTCAAGCCCAAAATGACTAAATTGAACACCTAGGACCCCATAAGTCCCATAAGAGTATTCTTTTAGGACCATAAAATTATTCCCATAGGCCCATATGAGTCTCCATACATGATCCTATGAGTAAACAGGTTTAGACTTGTTTTCTCGTACGAGAACTATCTCAAAAGTTCTCAGAATTGCACAAAAATGAAAGTACAACTAGAATGAAGTATGGAGGGTTGTTATGGAAGGTTCCTTGAGGTATATCTAGTTTAGGTACCTCAAAAACACATCCAAAATCCTCTCCATCTCAATATATATCCCAAAACACAATAGATGAGTAATAAATTAAGAAAGTAATATAAAAAATCTGCATATCTCATAGGAAGAAGAAACTCCCTACAAACTTTCCCAAACATTCCTAAGCTTCCCTAAACTTCCCTAAACTACACATACATAAATAAATACATCAAATAAAAATCATAGGAACAATAATAAACTTTCTAGGAAGAGATATATTATCATTTAATTCAACACTCTACCCAAAAACACTACACATCTCCATGAATGAAACCAAATCAATACATCATTTAGCAATAGTTACTTTGTAGACCATAAGAACATTAAATAAAATCATATATACAATAATAAACTCACAAAAATATGTACCACAACTTCTAGAAAATAGTATAATTTTACTACCAATTAATTACTTCAATAATTCATACAACCACAGATCTTTAAATCACATGTTATCACATTACATCCTTGATATAAACACACACACAACAAGAATATAGGAAAGAAGGTGATTCTTCCTAGTTCTAGATCCTACCTAGAGTCCTATGGAGAATCCCTTCCAAATTTGAGCACCCTACAACAATATTTTCAAGGTTTTAGTGATGAATACCTTCTAGGAAAGATCTACCTCAATCCTTTTGAATAAAATCTTCCTTCCTCCTCTAGAAATCTTCCAAAAATGCCTCATTGAACTAGAATGATTAATGTAAATACATAAACCCCAAAATCATTTTCTTCTAGAATCTCCCAAATTTCTCTCATCTCCTAATTAAATCTTTCAAATCCACCATTTCATCTCTAAGATAGACCACTCAAATTTTTCTTCTGGAAAAACTACAAAATATTTTTCCATCCTCCTAGACTCTCCATTCCTCCAAATATTCATAGCCAACCAAATGGTTGGAGGAGTTTCTTTATGGGAAGCAACTACTCCCATTACTATAGTTGGTTTAAAATATTAAACAACTCCCGTAAGCCTAAAATAAATATTTTAAATTATTTTTATTAACTTATTTCTCTACCAAAACCATAGATATATTAAAGATAAATAAGATTACCAAATAACTCATATAGCCCAATCGGAAACTAACTAGCCTAACTCCTAGGAGGTCTCGGGTTGAAAACCCCTAGGTAAGCTAGTTTTACTCAAAAAGAGATAATTATTATATTTATTTTATTTTTATTCAATAATACAATATTTACTCAATAATCATAAAATACATTCACACATACAAAACAAACACATAACTATATAAGAATATTTATATACACATAAGTATATATGTTTGCACCCATATATACATACACATATATAATAAATTAAACCATACACAATATATATTACATCCAAATTTATAATGAAAGATAGAGAAGCATAATACTTTCACATATATAAAGAAATAAAGAAAACATACTCTAAAACATAAATCTCAAAATCATAATGTTGGTCAAACCCCCAACTAAGGTCACATCCTAATAGAAACCTAAGTCAATAGGGAATCCTTGAGAGTAGCTTGGAAATATCTCCACACAACAACATTCAAGGATTTAAAGGCACGTTTAGACATGTGTAACTAGGTGAAGTTGATGCCCGGTACCTGCATCCTTCATCATCAAGCTGAGAAAACATATATACCAACATATATATACAACATAGTGATAGACAAGGAGGGAGAGTGTGACATCATGTGGATCTCTCATAGGAGTGACTATGACTCCCTCTCCTCATCCCTAAAGCACATCTGACAGGTTCAGTACCAAAGCATAAATGGATTAGTAAGGTTAGCTCTAGAATAATCATTACTCTATATTGTATAACAAGAATAAATAATATAGTCATGTAAATATATATAAGATAATGTAAATAAATTACTAACTTTCATAAACTAGTTTTATTAATCAAACATATTCTCAAAGGTCTCATCATCAAATCTGATTAACCAAACATAGAGTCTATCAAACTGAATGTAATAATCCTGTCAGGGTACTAGGGTGAGTGTTGCATCCTTTCCCTATAGAATAAGGCTTGACCCTATGAGCCTACAAATAAACATGGATATGAAGCTCTAAGTCTACTAGCATCCTCCCATATAGTAGAGGTCTCATCACCTAAGTCTAGTATGGAGGAAACATACAGTCCACAAATGATAAAATTTCACAACCATGTCTAATCTTGAGTATAACAAGTTGTATCATAAGAGTGGGTAACATAATTAACCCTAAAGTGATTATAAATAATCAACTTAAGGTAATCATAAGCATTAAAAAGGAGCATCTCATAATTAAGTATACAGATCTATCAGGTGATCCCATAACATCAAGGTCCTAAACTATCATGGACACACAGGAGGACAAAAAGATTAATCATTTTCCAAAGTAGAATGTGAAGTTATCTAATTAGGTTATACAAACACCTCAAGAAGGATCATATTATTATAAAAATAACCATAAAAATCACATATAAGACCTCCTTGCTTCCAATGAGCATATATAGGACATGTTAGGGTTGGAGGGGAATTACATTGCAGATGATTATTCTTTTCGCGGTGCTTAGATCAAGGCTAGATTTCACTAGTTAAAAGTTGGAGATCTATCCTCAAATGAATTTTTTCTGGCTCTTAGATCTTTCTAATCCATTTTTGGCATCAAAAAGATCAGGGAAGGTCAGTCATTGTTTGTTGAGCTTCCTGATATTATTCAAGATTTTGTCTGACATTATGAGCAGGTATTCACTACACAAGGAGGCTCTCTTTCTCGAGACTAGGCTCTCTCAAATTGTTTGGCTATTGTTCCTCACCGTCTTTCTAAGATTCAAGAATATCTTTATGATCATCTCCTTATGATTGAAAATATCAAGGAAGTTGTCTATTCTATGGCATATAATAAAGCCCTCGGGTGTGATGGCTTTCTATGTGAGTTTTACAAATCTCTTTGGGATATCATTACCCCCGATCTTCATAAGGTTTACTTGGAGGCCTTTCACTCCCATTCTTTAGGGGACATCATCAATAGGGGAAATATCAAACTCATACCCAAGGTAAGAGATCTTGAGGATATCTACAATTACAGACCTATCACTCTGCTCAATGTCTCTTACAATATCATTGCCAAAAATATTGCTCTGGAAATTCATCATATCCTACCATTGATTGTGCAACCTAAAAAAACTAGTTTCATCAAATCCAAATTCATTTTTGACATCATTATTGATGTATGGGAAGACATGGAATAGGCCCAAAAGTATCACCAGAATACCCTCTTCCTCAAAATTGATTAGCTTATGGAAACATTGAGTGGCCTATAATTTTGGCTATGCTTCAAGCCCTAGGTTTTGGCCCTAGATTTATTTAATAAGTTCAAATGCTATTTGGGGATGCTTCTTCTTATATCACTATCAATGGTCATTAGTTTGAAGCTTTTGATCTCTTCAGATCTATTCACCAAGGTTTCCCTTTGGAACCTTCTTTGTATGTTCTTGCTACTAAAGGGTTTGGATACTTGCTCACCGATGCCATCTCTGCTAGTCTAGTTAGCAGAATTTATTATCCCAAGTCTCCTTATCAGATTTTCAATGGACACTTCACTAATGAATCTTTTCTCACTCTCATCAAGGATGATGAAAATGTCAAAGATGCTCTTCAGTACCTTGACACTTTTTGTTTAGCATTTGTCTCACCCATCCGATAACATGACACAATGTTGTAGGAAATCCTTCCTTCCAACCCCTCCCTGGATGTCTCAGTATGGCTGGAAGTGGATTCATCATAGAGAGGTTTTCCATTTTCTGGGAATTCTCTTTTCTTTCCAAGCTTCACCAATTGATTTGTGGAATGTTGTTTTGGCCAGAATTGAGAAAAAACTTGATTACTAGATTACCAAGCCTTTGTCTATGGCTAGAAAATTTTAGATTTGTTCTAAGGTTCTCATGGCTACCCATGTGTACTATTCCTCTTTATAGGTTCCCTCTAAAGCTTCTTATATGAAATTAGAGAAGTTATTATTTGATTTTTGTGGGCCTCTAGAATTGATTCTCATAGTTTTCATAGAGTTGCCTAGGAGTTTTGCTACCTTCCCAAGGAATCTAGTGGTCTTGGCTGATGAACTACAACTGATTGAATACCTGAATGACTTGAAGATCAGTGATTAAAGATCACCAAGTTACTAAAATGATATGTAAGATAATTAAATCAGTCATTATGTTGTCACTGATGTCAACTAGTTTTGATAGTACTTATCATGCTAGTTACAAACATCTAAACATCTGTAAAAGAGATAAAAGATGAAGAACTAAGATATCTACATGGAGAAAGATGGATATGACAGATGAGGATAAGGAATACTTTGGGTAACTTATTGATGAGTTTATGATCTCATATTATTGACTTGATTATGTTGCATTAATCTATTATGAAGAAGGAAGAAAAATTGTACCAGATAATGTGGTCGGTAAATGAAGACTTCAGTATACACTGAGCCAGTGTAGTGTATACTGAGTGACAGTATTAACTAAGCTTGTATCTGCCAATGCATTTCTTTTTTAACTGAGTATGGATGAAAGTATTAAATGCTTAGTTTAGCTGACAGAAAATGATGAGATGGAAATTATTATGATTTCAAGATTGAGGACAAATTTTGTTATGAGATCCACGGCTGACACAATTCAAACAAGATCTAAAGGATGGAATTGAAATGTGTTATTAACACAACTACTGAGTAAGGTTTAAGAGGCAAAATCAATGAATTAGAATAAGTGAAAAAATATGATGGTTGATATGAAAATGGTTTATCTGTTTATATAAGAGATATGAGTTTCTTTATTGAAACATGCCAGAAGAAAGAAGACTACAGAGATTTCATGTGAATATAATTTCATGCATGCCTAATCAGACTGGTTGAAGGAGAACCAAACTCCAGAACATTACCAAGCATCAAAGAGATATTACCGAGTGAAAGTAAGTTGAGGAAGTGAAAATATTGATTAGAGGATTTGTATGGGCTTAGAATAGATCTTAACATCTGCAAATTGAGTTGTATTGTAATTAGATCAACTACTATTTCAGTTTAACCATTGATACAGAAAATATCCTAACCGAGTGGACTTAACCATCTTATCTTATGCCCCTATGTCATTCAAGGAATGTACATTGTTATCTTATTGACCCCATAGTGAATTATGGTTGAAAGTTAATTGTTAGTCTTAAATCCTCTAACAAGGTCACACCTAATAGTGTGTTTGTAACCTTTAATAGGGTTGGCTCTTCACCGAGCTGACTTCAGAAGAGTGAAAATTATTTTGGGTTACCGGTCCCAGGTGGTTTTTCCCTTAGCAGGGTTTCCATGTTAAATCATTATGTTATGTGTTTTTGTGATGATTGTTTTATTGTCATACTTTACATACTACATATTTAATTTGGTCAGTAATCACAGTGAGTTAATTAATTGGTAATCGGTAAAAGACATAGATAGTTTAATAGTTTATGTTACCGAGCTACAAAATTTATTGAAATTATTTTGAGAGTTACATCTTTGTATTTGGGACTGTAGGGTAATTGATCTAACTGATTCACCTCCCCTCTCAGTTATTCTAACAATTGGTATTAGAGCTAACTAGTTGCTTTGATAAAAGTTTTAAGGACTTAAGTAGAAAGATTACAAGATGTATAAAAGGGAAGTGTCGAAGCTGAACAAGGACAACTTTTCTACATGGAAAAGTTGGATGAGACTTTACATATTTGGAATTGGAGATTCTACATTACACTTACTAGACAATGGATACATTCAACCATTGACTAGATGTTTAACTCTTGATCAATTGAAAGATCGACATGAACACAACATGACTATGCTAGAGATTTTTTCTACTCTATTTGATGCTGAATTTGAGGATGTCAAAGATTGCACTATAGAAAAGGAAATGTGGGATAAAATTACCCTAGTACATGGTGGCAATGAAAATGTGATGAGAGCCAGAGCTGAAAGCTTGAGAGGTAGATTTGATGATATGAAAATGAAGGAAGGAGAAAACATAATACAGTACTCAAACCAAATTAAAGAGGTTGTCAATGCTATTCATGGAGTTGGTGGTATCATTGAGGAGGATACTATGGTAAGTAAAATTTTTAGAACACTTTTGCCTATCTATGCAATTAGAATATCTGAAATTCATGAAATGAGGTCTAAGCCTAATATCACACTTACTCTTGATAGTCTGATTGGAAAGTTAACCACTTTTGAGCTGAATAATTATGATAACAATGTTGTACCAACTATCGAGTCTTATTTTATGTCTTCTCTTAAGATTGGTAAATCTAGTAGTAAGCACAATATAAGGAATGAAAGTGATAGAAATACTGATGATGAGCTTGATGAACTAGAAGCACTAATGGCCCAGAGACTGCAAAAAGGTAAAGGAAGGTATAATGGTAAATTGCCTTTAGCTTGTTTTAATTGCAAAGAAGTTGGTCATATTGCTGCTAGATACCCGAACATGAAAGAAGATGAGAATGATAGAGATAGATCCAGAGGTGGAAGCTATGGCAGAAGGAATAACATAGATAATTGATAGTACAACAGAGACAATCGAGATCACAAAGATAAAGGTAAAAAGGTATGCTACATTTTTGAAGAGAATGACACCGACACCGACATAGATGATGACACTGAGGTGGTGTTTTTTGCAATAAAATATGATTCAGAGGAAGAGGAAAGGTATGTAGAAACAACACTCATTTATAAAGTTAGTAAAAATGATACTTGGATCATTAATAGGGTTGTACACATCACATGACTGGTGATGAAGATACATTTGATCATCTTGAGCATTATAATGGAGGATCAATAAAAATGGGTAATGACACACCTTGCATGGTTAAAGGAAAAGGATCTTTATTGATAAATGATAAAATCAGATGTGATAATTCTTATTGGGTAAAAGGATTGAATTATAATTTTCTAAGTGTAGCACAACTTAACAACTCAGGTCATAGAGTGGCATTTGAAAGCAAGAAGGTGAGAATCTATGATGAAAGTGGAAAGCTTGTCAGAACAGGAGAACAATCAAAAGGCAACTTATTTTATCTTGACAATGTTGAGACTTCTTGTTTACTGGTGAAAAATGAAGATGCATGGTTATGGTATAAAAGGTTATGTCATGTAAATTTTGATAACATGATTAAGATCAGTAGAAAAAGAAAATTTAGAGGATTTCCTAGCCTAACTAAACCTGATCATGTTATGTGTCATCAATGTCAGAAATGGAAGATGACAAAATCTAGTTTTAAAAGTAAAGACTATTCAACAAAAAGAATCTTGGAGTTAGTTCACACCGACCTATGTGGTTCCATGAGAACTCAAAGCTACTATGGTGATAGATACTTTATTCAATTTGTTGATGATTATACTAGATTGATGACTGTCATGTTTTTAAAAGAGAAATATGAGGCATTTAAAATATTTAAATGGTACAAGGCTAAAGTAGAAAAAGAAACTAGAAAAGAACTGAAATGCTTGAGGTCTGATAGAGGTGGAGATTTTATTTCTAATGAATTCACTAAATATTGTACTGAGCATGACATAAAAAGATAGGTTTCTGCACCTAGAACACCGCAATAGAATGGGATTGTTGAAAGGAGAAATAGATCTATTATTGATTATGCAAGAACACTGATGATAGAGAAAAATGTTGCACAAATGTATTGGAGACAAGCAGTTAGCACAACTGTATATGTCCTGAACCGATTTCAACTAAAGAAAGACACAAACAAGACACCCTATGAGTTATGGTTTGGATACACACCAAGTGTAAGTTACTTCAAAATTTTTGGTAGCAAATGTTTTATTCTGAAAGATGATAGGAATGGGAAATTTAACTCTAATGGTGATGAGGGAATATTCCTTGGGTATTCTACTAAGAGTAAAGCTTACAAGTGTTTGAATAAGGTTACTAATAAGATGTTTGAAAGTGCTAATGTTAGAGTTGATGAATTTGCTGATAAAAATGATGAAGAAAGCATTAAGGAGCCGAAAGACTATGGTAGATTTTCTTATGTTGAACATCTAGAGTGCCTACCGAAGCCATAAGCTGAGTTGACTGAGCATCAGAAAAATAACACCAAGGAACAACAAAGGGAAACTGAAGATTAGGAAGAAGTTGTCGAGCAAGGAAATGAACCTGAACAGAATGAAGAACAAAGAAGAGATCAAGTGCTAGAAAGATTTTTCAGAAGACATCATCTTGAGAATCAAATCATTGGAGATAAGAAAGTAGGAATGATGACAAGAAGTAAGTTAAGACAAAATGTATGCTTAGTTTGTGAGTTTGAACCTAAGAATGTTAAGGTTGTACTTGAGAATGATGAATGGATCAATGCTATGAATGAATAGATTGAACAAATTGAGAAAAATAAGACATGGACTTTAGTACCTAGGCTAAAAGATAAAAATGTTATTGGTACTAAATGGATTTTCAAAAATAAAATGAATGAAAATGGAGAGGTTGCAAGGACTAAAGCTAGACTTGTTTGCAAGGGATATGCACAAGAAGAAGGTATTGATTATGGTGAAACTTTTGCACCTATTGCTAGACTAGAAGGAGTCTTCATGTTACTTGCATATGCTGCACATAAGAAATTTACAGTATATCAAATGGATGTTAAGTCAACTTTTCTGAATGGAATACTAGAAGAGGAGGTCTAGATAGAACAATTAGAAGGATTTGTTGATCCGAATCAGAAAGACATGGTGTGTAGACTACATAAAGCTTTATATAGATTGAACCAAGCACCGAGAGTGTGGTATGAAAGGTTACATACTTATCTTTTAAGTATTGATTTTGTAAGAACTAGTGAAAACAACAATTTGTACACAAAAGGAGGATCTTATGATACTATTTTGATTGCTGAAATATTTGTGGATGATATAATCTTTGGAGGACAAGATCATATTTGTAAATCTTTTGCTAATGAGATGAGAAAGGAATTTAAAATGTCAATTTTTGGAGAGATTAAATTCTTTCTAGGCTTGTAGGTTATTCAACAAAATGATGAAATTTCCATCACACAATCAAAGTACATTAAGGAAATATTGAGAACATTTGGCATGGAAGATGCTAAACTAGTAGGAACACCGATGGTTACAGGCTACAATTTGACAAAAGATGATGAATCTATAGAGGTAAATCAAACATTGTACTGATCTATGATTGGTAAACTGATGTATGTAGTACATAGTAGGCTTGATATTGCACATGCAGTGGGGATTGTGGCTAGATTTTCTACCAATCTAAAGGATTAACATATGGTTGCAATGAAAAGAATCTTGAGATACCTAAAGAAAATAGAGGATTATGGTTTATGGTATCCTAAGGAAGGAAAATTTGAACTAAGATTTTACACCGACGTAGATTGGGATGGAAATATAGATGACATAAAGAGCACAACCAGAAGAGCATTTTTCTTTGGTGAAAGACTTGTAGCTTGGACAAGTAAGAAATAACCTTGTATTCTCAGTCTACTGCTGAAGCACATTATGTTGTTGTTGCTAAAAACTATTCAAACATTTCTTATATCAAACAAGTGTTGGAAGGAATGAATGAGACAACTTGCTGATATTTTTACCAAGCCTCTACTGAAGGACACTTTTGTATACTTGAGGACTAGACTTGGGGTCTGTCCCCTACCTACTAGTAACTAATGTGATCTGGAGGTTGCATCAGCCTATTCTTATCAAAATATCATTCATGTTGATGTAGCATAGCTCACACTTTAGATTATGTCTAAGGTTGTGAAAGATTTGAGGAGCTAGAATAGAGAATTTGCATATTAGTATACATAGATACATTGTCTGCACTGAACAACAAAGAGTTACTTGGCTATTGTAGAGTTGTATGTTTTATGTTTTTCTTTGGAATTGTTGTCAAAGGGAGAGATAAATAGTAGGAGAGATAAATGGAGAGATAAATGAAATATCTATCTAAGGGAGAGATAATCTAAGAGTTCAAAAGATCATATCCATAGGGAGAGCTTGCATGTAAATGTCTGTTATGTAACGTAGTGATTAAACATATTAAATATCAAGCTAGGGAGAGCTTACCAAGCTACAACATTTACTTACATATTTTTGGTATACATGTTTGGTATGTGTATGGCATATTTTCATATTTCTTGTGTTGCCATCAATGCCAAAGGGAGAGATTGATGAACTACAACTGATTGAATACTTGAATGACTTGAAGATCAGTGATTAGAGATCACTGAGTTACTAAAATGAGATGTAAGCTAATTAAATCAATCATTATGTTGTCATTGACATCAAACAGTTTTGACAGTACTTATCATGTTAGTTACAAACATCTAAACATCTGTAAAAGAGAGTAAAGATGAAGAACTGAGACATATACATGGAGAAAGATGGATATGATAGATGAGGATAAGGAATACTTTGGGTAACTTATTGATGAGTCTATGATCTCATATTGTTGACTTGATTATGTTATGTTAATCTATTATGAGGAAGGAAGAAAAATTGTACAAGACAATGTGGTCGGTAAATGAAGACTTCAGTATACACCGAGCCAGTGTAGTGTATACTGAGCGACAGTATTAACTGAGCTTGTATTCACTGACGCATTTCTTTGTTAACTGAGTATGGATGAAAGTATTAAATGCTTAGTTTAGCTGACAAAAAATGATGAGCTAGAAATTGTTATGATTTTGAGATTGAGGATAAAGTTTGTTATGAGATCCATGAGTGACACAATTCAGAGAAGATCTAAAGGATGGAATTGAAATGTGTTATTGACACAACTTCCAAGGAAGGTTTAAGAGGTAAAATCAATGAAGAAGAATAAGCGGAAAAATTTGATGGTTGATATGAAAATGGTTTATTTTTCTATATAAAAGATATGCATTTCATTATTGAAACATGCCAAAAGAAAGAAGACTGCAAAGATTTCATGTGAATATAGTTTCATGCATGCCTGATTAGATTGGTTGAAGGAGAACCGAACTGCACAACATTACCAAGTGTGAGAGAGCTAAACTAAGTGAAAGTAAGTTGAGGAAGTGAATTGAAATATTGATCAAAGGATTTGTATGGGCTTAGAATAGATCTGAACATCTAAAAATTGAGTTGTATTGTAATTAGATCACCTACTATTTCAGTTTAACCATTGATACATAAAATATCCTAACTGAGTGGACTTAACTGTCTTATGTTATGCCCCTATTTTATTCAAGGAATGTACATTATTATCTTATTGACCCCATAGTGAATGCTAGTAGAAAGTTAACTATTATTCTTAAATCCTCTAATAAGGTCACACCTAATAGTGTGTTTGTAACCTTTAACAGGGTTGTCTCTTCACCTAGCTCACTTCAGAAGAGTGAAAATTATTTTGGGTTACTAGTCCCATGTGGTTTTTCCCTTAGTAGGGTTTCCACATTAAATCATTATGTTATGTGTTTTTGTGATAATTTTTTTACTTTCATACTTTACATACTACATATTTGATTTGGTCGGTAATCACAATGAGTTAATTGACTGGTAATCGGTAAAAGGCACAAACAGTTTAATAGTTTATGTTACCAAGCTACAAAATTTATTGAAATTGTTTTGAGAGTTATATCTTTGTATTTGGGATTGTAGGATAACTAATATAACTGATTCACCCCCACTCTCAGTTATTCTAACATTGGCCTTCTCTCCACTCAGAAACTAGGATTATCCTTATGTGTTAAATAGATTATTAGGGCCTTGTTTGGGGATGAAGCATGTAAGATCCTATAAAGACATTTCATCTCTTCTGGATTTCCTATTCACAGACCTACCTAGAAGGGGATTGGATTTTATACCCTTCTTTTTTGAAAGACCCAATTCAAATCCAGGGTAATTTTGTTGTTAAAAACATCTGGAGAGTGTGGGAAGGTGTTAAACCATGACTTATATGGGTTGGAAATGGCTTTAGAGATGGTCTCTCTTTCAACCAGCACAATATCTGGTGGTCTCCTCTTTTTTGGCAGTAAGGGCTTCCTCTTACTAAGATCTAGGGTATCTATACTGTATGCTTTCAAAAACATGGTAGAAGAACCCCCAAGGACCTATTTTCTAGAGCAACTATGAGCCTCTTTTCTTGGGAATATCTTTAGGAATTATTTAGGCTATCTCACCCAGATTGACATATTTTTGATCTTCTGGTCTCTTCCTTACCTCCTCACTTGCTGTACAAGCTTGCCATTCAATCTATCAATTCATGGTGGAAGGATTTGAATGTAGTGCCTCCCTCATTTACCTCTTTGCATGAACATACTAATGGTGTGGTTTCAACTATCACTCTCAAGGGGTAAGGTCATGTTGGTCTCATGTGAGTGAGAATTTTCTAGGAAGATTATTTTGGAGCATGTTTCGATGTTCTACGTGAACTTGGAGACGTAGGATATGGTTTTGAATTATATTTTAGTGACCCTTAGAATTAGGGATGAGTCAGTCACGTAAATGCAACAATTTTTATCTACCTTTTGATTTGATGGCATCGTGAGATGCACTTTACCCAACCTTTCCTTATGTTTATCAGGAGATTACCTTTGGAGTTATGTGAGGTGTTTTAAGAGACTCTATCATTGTATTATCTTTCTGCATTATAAACTTAGTGAGTAGAGAGCCATGCTAATACATTATGGATTTGTGCCCTGATAGATAGAGGCTTGACTGTCATTGTGATGTACTATTTCCTTGTTTCTTAGGCACTCATAATTCTAGGATACTCTATGTTCGAAATAGGATTAATTGAATTCAATTGATCTTTGTGATATTACTATTGAGTGCATGTTTTAGGGGAGATTGTATTAGTACAAGGAAACTAAAATAATAAATGATGAAATATATATTCTAATGTAGTTAAATGTTGTTTTCTGTGTGTATGTAATTTCTAGAAGAAATGCAATAGGAAAGGTGTGATTGTACCATTTTATGAATGTTGAAATGTTTCTATTAGATATGAATGCTTTCACAAATGACCATTTGAATATATTCTATGTTGAGATATGTATTAATATAAAAATGATTATTAGGTCATGATGTTGAGTAGGATATTTTTCATAGTGTGCTTTGATGTTATAGTAATGTGAGAAAAGAAAATCAGTTGAAATGTTGCTTGTAAATGAATTAGGACATAACCTATAATTTGATTTTTAGGTCTTGAAGTTATGGTATTTGATGAGCTATTTAATTTTGAATATTATGCCTTAATATCATGTTTTTATAAGAAAATTTATTGTGAGATGATCAAGGTTAGGAAGTTAGGGTAATTGATATACTTATGTGTTCTGAATTAACTTGTTTTGTTTAAATTTTGAGAAATATATTATTGAGATTTCATGAATTTCTTGTGGAAAAGTGTGGATGCAATTGGAATTGTATGATGTGGTTGAGAGTGACTCTTATGACGCATTTATATGTATATGTTATTTGACCTTTCATGAGCTACTGATATTTTGTCAAGTGTGCAGGTAAGACCATGGAGTAAATAAGGGGAAATTAAAGATGGATGTATGTAAAAATCTTGTGTAAAGTAATGTCTGATTACATTATTTAAATGTGTTTATTTTTATTTTTAAATTTATGTCTTCTTGGCATGCCATATGTGTAGTGATGTGTTGTACCCTTTTTGTGGTGTCAATTGACACACATGTTGTGAGTTGGCATGACCAAGTGCATTGTACATGAGTTGTCTTCCACCTTTGAGTAATCTTGTAGAATCCCAAGGTTAGGTATCTTGGTTATTGAGCCTTGGGTGGGAATCTTTTTCAAATTTTCATGAGTCAACTCTTAGTGGAATTTTGAGAGGAAAAAAGAAACCCAAAAGATTAGTTAAGGTTAAAAATAAATTACCCCATAGGTGTACTTTGGGTTGGGGGTCAAATTTTGACCAATGAGATGATTTTAGACCATTTTTGCCCCTTCAAAAGATGCCTTTTTGAAAGGTGATGAATTTGGGATGTGTGCCAAGTCTTCCTCTCTTTTCAATTTTGAATTTCCCTCTTGTTGAGAGAGGACCCTGGGTGAGTGTGCCCAATCATCTTTTAGGTTAGGTAGGGTTTTCCTTTTTAGTTGGATGGAGAGGAATTTGGTAGGTTGATTGCCCACTCTCCAATTTTGGGAGACTTCTAGTGGACTTAGCAGGTTTGGGGGACCTAGCAAGGAAGAAAGGCTTGTAGGAGAAGGGAGATCGTCTCAAACCTCTTTGCCTTAGCTTGGAGTGAGGTTGGTGGTTTTTTTCATGGAAGAATCTTGTTTTGTTGAATTTAATATGAAGATTTTTATTGTTATGTATTTGTGAAGTTTTGTGAAGCTTCAAGTTTGTTTTCCATGGCTTCCTTGTTATGTATATTTGCTGGTTTTTCTTTTAGTGTTTATATTTTTTTGGGGTGTGCAAGGCCAAACTCACCATTGGGAGGGAAGAGAGCCTTGATGGGTGAAGGGCTTGAGTTGGGAATGCCCATCTAGTCTAGAGTCCTTCCTCAAGGAGGAAGGGGATGAGCTCCATGTTGCCATTCTTAGTGAGTTCTATTTTGGGGGTCATAGGGGATTTTATTTTGCAGAAGGAAATATAAGGGTTGATATTTGTTGTTTTTTCCTTGTGAAGGCAATGGTTATGGATTCTTGGCCTTGTTGAATTCATGGTTCTTATTTTGAATGGCTTCTCCTATTTGGGTATTTTCCACCTTCACCCCTTTTATGGGTCCAAGGTGACCCATTGTGTGTATATCCATGGGATGGGAATTTTATGCATTTTGAATACTTTATGGTTTTTATGTGCATGTACAATAAAGAGTGATTGTAACCCACATCCACCTTTGTTTCCCCAAGCTTGGGCATGGCTGTGTAATGACCTAGGTTGGGAGGTGAGCCTCCATGGTCTTTTAGTTTCCTTTTTACATATTTTTCATAGGAAAAACTTGCTGGTTTTAATATATTATATGAAGAGTTTGAATTGCTCCTATGTGTTATTTGAGTTTGTGTATGGCTCTAACACCTTGTGTAAAAAGTTTGAACAAAAGGCCATGTAAATGCCTAGCATGAGATATGCTTGTAATAGCTTTATATTTTATTGTATAAATTCTCTACTATTATCTCCTTGTGATTTGAAGTAAGAAAAGAATATTTTAATGCAATCTATATGCTTGAAAGAGAAGAGTAATGTTTTTGTTTTGTTGTTCAACATGTAAGAAAATGGAGAAAAAGTTCATTATTCTAAGTGTGAAAATCTTCCTGTTGTGTTCATTTCATTTAAAAAAAGAATAGTATATTTGTTTATTGTACTTTGAAGAAATATTTACTCCTTATTGTATGTATTGTTCCCAATATATATATATATATATATATATATATATATATATATATATATATATATATAGTATGTATATACATCCATCTATATATACTTAGGTATATATACAATGATGTATATAAAGTTAGAATAATGTCTCTATTTTACTATTTAGAAATGAATAAATTTTCTATGTTTCCTATGTTTTAAAAAGAAATTTTCTCTTGGATGCATATACACCCAAATATATATTCACTTGTGTTAATATATGAAAATATAAATATATACATTTATATTTGAATATATAAATGTATATATATACTAGACATATATACACACATGCATATATTTATTATGTATCTAGTAGATAGATGTGCAAGAGTAACTCTATTCTCTCTTTTTGTATAATATATATAAATATATATATATATATATATATATATATATATATATATATATATATATATATATATATATATATGTATATATTAATATATAAATATAATATATACATATATATATTGTTTCTTAATATATATATTTAATATTATATAATATATATATTAATATATAATAATATATGTATATTATAACGCATAATACATATTTTAATATTAAATACAAACTATATAATAGCAAAAATTGATATGAAAATGGAATGGTTATCAAAATGTTTTAATAAAACAAAAAAATTTAACAAGCCAACGCGTGGCCTACCAACGGTGACAGACTATGTCCATTGCCATCCCCAATGGGGATATGGTGACACAATCACCATACCCATTGGGTGTAGTGACCTGTCACCACCACCCTTTTGGGGATGGTGGCAGGCCCATCACCCAATGGGAATGGGGGACTGTTCCCCGTACTCCCACTGGGGGTGTGCGATGGCAGTCTGTGCCGTATAGCCCCTTTCCATAGGTCCGGCCAGGTTTGCTACAACAACAGCTGGGTACGACCCCCTACAATTTATGTTTTTATTTATTTATTATTACATATTTAAAACAAAAATTCTTTTAATGAATACAATAAAAAAAATTATTATGTTTAATTCAATACAAAAAAAAAGAATAACAACAATAGATGTAGTAAAATTTATATAGTCTGCAGCTAATAAAAATATTATGCGAGTAAATAAGATTTGAAAAAGAACAATATTTATAATGAAATATTTACTGGCATAAAATGCCAATAGATATTAAATAAATTCTTAACAATACTGGACTTATAATAATAAAAAAAGAGAGGAGAAATTTGTCTACACAGAGATTTAACTCTCTGAGATTTAACAGAGAATGTGAGACTGCAAACTGAAAACATACAAACGAAATATCTTTCCTAAAGTCCAGATTTGCTATGAATCAAATAAACTAAAAAATTGTTTTACCTTGATGTTAACTGCTGAGGATGCCATGTAGAAAGCTGAATAAATCTGACGTTTAATCCTCCATTATTGTAGGTTTCTTGCCAACTATATATACACAAATATATATGGGAGTATACACACACACACACACACACTTGTGTGTATATACACCCTTGTATACTTGTGTGTATACTCCCCCTTTGTATTTTTCTTCTACTTAGGTCTTGGCCCAACCTGCAAACCCAAAATAGAGAAACTAGGGTTTTGGCCATGTGTTATTTTTGGGCCAAACCCTAATTTCAAAATTAGGGTTAGGGTTGGCCTATGGAGCCAAAAACAATTTTAAATTTTATTTTGAAAATTTCATTTAATTCTGATATGTCAAATTAAATACTGGCATCAGTATTTAATGCTGTTGACTTCTCCCTTTAGCCTTTGAAATTTTAATTTTATTTAGCTTTTCAAATCCCTAGATTCCTTATGATTTCACTTTATTGGCATTTTAAAATTTTGGCCTTTAAATGGTTATTTAATTTATATTTGAACTTTAAAATGTTGGATATTTATTTATGGGCCTTTTTAATATTTAATTATTATTCTGAGATTTGAGATCTCAGATTTTGAATTATTATATGTTAATATTATTTGAACTTTATTAATGTTTTGTTTAAGTTTGAGGAAATTAATTGATTTTTTTTTATGACCTTTATTATTTCCTTTTAAATATTTGGACTATTAGGGGGATAAATAATTTATAAGTCCTATGAGAGACCTAGGTGAATTATTTCTCCCTATTAATTAATATTTTATTTTATAAAGTTAAATGTTCTAATCCCTTAATTCGAATATTATAAGGGTTTATTGAACCTTAAATAAAATTAAATGTTATTCAAGGGATATATTAATTTTTATTTCAATTTATCGATTATTATTATATTTTAATTATTAATAGATTGATAACCTAGTATTGTGTTAGGGTTAATTTCATGATTACATTATCCCTTTTTTACCCATTAAATTGAATTCTACATTTGACCCTAAATGGTCACTTGGTATCCATTAGGGACCATTAGGGTTACAATTGGATTTTTTTATTTGTTCATCTTCCATTGAACCCCTAGGTTTTATGACCTAATCATTGACCTTATTATATTTTCTTAATTTGAATTATTGAGTTCAGTTAATCCCCTCTTATCATTTTTATGTTTAACCCTAGTTAGGGTTTCGTTCGACTAATGCACTTGATGAACAAGGGATGTTGGAAAGCCAACAGATGCCACGATTCCCCTTGTGAGTTGATATGTGTTGGTCGATGACTTTTATTTTCAAGTTGGGTGTACCTTAGTGTGTAACCTAGTTGGTGTTTTGTGCTATAATTTTTTTTTGTGTGTGCTTTGCCCTAGTTTTTGGGCATGAAAAGGAAATCGTATCCTTAGAATCCTCTCACTAACTAAAAACCTAGCATGGGTTATGCCTAGTTGGTACTCCATTTTCCAATGATTGACACTCTTAATCAGTGTTTCAACTTATCTTCCTCTCAGAAGACTTGGTGGTTGTGGTTTCAAACAATTTGGTCTACTATTTCAGAACCCAAAATTGTGCATTCTTCTTGGCATGTTATCTTTCACAGTTTGCCTTTGGGTACTAGGCTTAAACATTTGGGTATCCCTGATCCTCGGTGCCCTTTCCGTGGCCTTCTAGAAACTTTCATGCATATTTTCTAGTTTTGTAGCCGTGCTCAACTATATTGGAGCTAGATTCATGATTTCTTTAAGACTTTACGGCCATATCCATTTTCTTGGCATATGGCTTTACTAGGTGATTCACCAAAAATTCCTTTTCAATACACCCAGATTTGGCATGCTTTCAGGATGGAGATTTTGTTCACTCTATGGAAAGATAGAAATGTTGTCCTTTTTTCTCACAATGTTATTAATATTAATATTTCTATGTACACTAAAGCTTGTATATGCAATAATGTCATGATGTGATTCAAATACAAGTTTATAAAGTGGCCCTTGAGGTGGGGCATTTGCAAGAGATTTTATAGCTTTGGGGCAATGCCCCTTGTATAGTTTCTATAGTTCCATTGGATTCTCTTTCTGCTGATCGCACTCCACCTCATGGTCGCTATCATGGTCGTAGCTCTTCTATCAAGCATTCCTAGACCCCTCGATTTCAAGACCCTCACCACTTGTCTAGTGGTAGAGATACTTGGAGTAGCTTCTATGCCTCTCCTCCTTATCAGAGTATGGCCAACAGATGGTCTTCTACTCCTATTCTTGCTCCTTTTCCTGCTACTGATGTTGGATGGCCTCCTACTAGTAGAAATGTTTTGTGGCCTCCTTCCACTTCTGATAAATTCCCTCGCCTGGCTCTTTCTATTTCTCCTAGGTGGGAGGAAGGAGAATTTAAGGAAAAAGAAGATGAATTTAGGTGGTCTCTTCCAGACCCACCCCCTAGCCCCAATATTTGGGAGAACTCAGATGATAGAGATCCTCCTCCCTTAGCTGCAACTACTTTGGCTACCTAAGGGTTTTTTATGAATAGTTGATGCTTCTGAATTTTTCCCAATGACCTTTTGTGGGGTGATCTTGTATCTCCTAGCCCCTATTTTGTGAATAGTGTACTCTATCTATTTTTATACTAATGGAAAAGGCCTCTATTCATCAAAATATTAATACAATGTATTATACATTTAAAAAAAAAAAAATTAAACATAAAGTTTCTTTCCAAAGATATTTTTCAAATTGTTGATCTTTTTTATATTTATTTAATATTAATTCTACATTCTTCACTATTATATTGGTCACTTTAAGAATTGAATTAAAATTATTTTATTGTATATATTGGAGGAATGTATTAAAAATAATAATATTTTCTCTATACTGAAAAATTTATCCATCTCACATTTCAATTAGGTATGTGCAAGATCATGGTATGCCAAAAAGTTGCTCTTCACTTCCCCAAAAATATGGAAATGTATGTTGAATTTTGTGTAGGCTTGGGTGTCAGGACACCTAGCCAAAGGAAATACCAAAGCTTATCAAATACCTAATAGGTATCGAGTATCTGATACCTACATATATATGTTTAGAAAATTTTGTAAAGTTTGGAATGACGCCAAAATTTTACTATTGGCACCATTTCCATTGAAGGAACATAAGTTTAACTAATTTAAATAAAATATTTTATTTATTTTCAATCCTTTTATTTTTCCTTTTTTCCTATTTTTGAATGAGTCACTTTTTGTTATAAAACAAATTTTTAACTAAAAATGAAAAGTTTAACATTTAATAAATATTGTTTTTAATTTCATATATATTTTTAAGAAATGTGTGTAGATTACAAGATAATATGCAGATGGAACAGAATAGGAATAGATCATGAGGTGATTGCAGGTTGGCTGGAATCAATTTGGAAACAAGAGGTAACTGTATCCATTCTTCTTGAAGATTTCTTTTATTTGGATTTTAGCAGTATAGAACTTAAGCACAAAACACTTATTAATGGTTGTCCCAAGTTTAGAAACATAGCCTTCATAGTATTAGATTGGATTCCCTTATTTGACCCTAAGAAATTAAAGGATTTCAAAGTAGAAAGAGATGTTAGGCTAAAAAACCTACCTCTAGAGCTATCTTCAGAAGAATCACTCAGGAAAATAGGTAACTGCATTGGCTCCTATGTCGAGTCAGTAGTAATAGAATATTATAATGTAGAGAAAACCATTATAGTAAGGATGGATTTAAACATCAAATCAATTCCTAATATAAAGATATGCTGTAGAAAGACATCCTGCATCATTTCCCCTTCAATTATAGAAAATTTCCTTGCGGAAGAAGAAGAGGATGAATATATGCCCCCACCTTCTATATAGAAATAGGATTCACCTCAGTATACCAATTGTGTGTAGATATCCCCTATGACATGCTCTTTTAATAAAAATGGAGGAGGATTTATAATCTCGCCTGACCCTACTTGTAACTTGAACCTCTCTCATAGTCATGAAAAAAGGATGATATCCCTGGAAAGTATACAGCCATCATATATAATTCAGACACCCATCACGATGACAAACCAGAATCAAAATCTTCAGACCTGAGAAGTAAGTTGATTGAAGAAAAAATGCATTTGGTTGGGGGAATTATGGAAGATCTCAGAGAAGTTCAAAAAGAAATTAGTGAAGAATTGACTCATTGGCATATTCAAGAGACCAATAAAAATAAGGACAAGGAAGACTTCGATATAAAAAGCCTAGTTCATCTTAATTCTACAGTTCCAGATTTAGAAGCTATAAACTTTGAAAGGGAAGCCAGTTCTGATAATCCCTTAGAAGAATTTGGTAACAACATTATAGACATCAAAGATTCAGTCCTCAACCTATTTAATGGGAAGGAAAATCTAGAACAAACCATTATACCAGACTCAACACATTTAGAAAATTTTATAAAAGAGGCTAAAGACATCAGTATCTGTCTAAATGGAATAAAAAATAGTGATAGACATCTAGGTTTAGCAAAGACTATGGAAGGCCTTCATTTCCCTATAACTCTTAAAATCAAGAAAAAATGTAGCAGGAAATCCACCAATGAACTAAGAGCCATTGCTGGTAATGAAGAAAATCAGGCAAAACTAGCGAATATGTTGTATGCTGGGAAGGGGAAGAGCCTTCCCTAGGCCCAATGAAAATTACATCTTGGAATGTTAGGGGCCTAAATGCCCCTAACAAACAAAGATTAATTAAAAGATATCTTAATATTTTTGATTCCGAAATAATAATTCTACAAGAAATGAAACTAAATAAGGAAGAGAGTGATAAGCTTAGTCTAAAATTAGGTATTTGGAAATCAATTAGCACTACATCAGAAGGTGCTTCTAGGGGACTATCGGCCCTTTGGGCTCCTAGGAAAGTTATGGTGGAAATGGTAGCTAAAAGTAATAACTGGCTTCTATTATCAATTAATAGCCTAAAAACAAACTTAAAATTCAAGCTCATCAACACTTATGGCCTGATCCCCAATACAGAAAAAAGGAAAGTATGGCAAGAAATCCATGAATTGCTAATTGCTAACTTAGAAGACACTCATATCTTAGGAGGGGATTTTAATGCAATTCTAGATATAAAATAAAAATATGGTGGCTCACAATATATCTCACAATCACAAAGAGATTTTTGTCAATGGGTAGTAGATAACAACCTAGCAGACATTTACACTAACAATGGAATGTATACTTGGAATAATCATAGATCAGGTTTTAGCCACATCATAGAGAGATTGGATAGATTTTTCTTTCGTGGAGATCTGGGTAACTTTAACCATACTCTTAGTGCAGAAATTCTGACTAATACAGGATCTGACCATTTCCTAATAAGGCTCTCAGTCACAGAAAGTTATAAACCACCTAGAAACCCATTTAAATTCAAATTTATGTGGTTTTAAAATGAGGAATTCATGCAACTTTTGGAGCAGTGGTGGAAACAGATTAAAGTTTCGGGCTCTAAGATGTACTGTCTAGTCACCAAATTAAAGATAATTAAACATAAGATTCTGGATTGGAACAAAGACAAATTCAATAACATCTTCGAACAAAAAATTATAATAGAATTAGAAATAAATGAATTAAACAAGTTAGTAATAGAGTATGGGATGGATGAAACCAGTTACTTAAAAGAAAAAGAACTCATGACTCAACATGTAGAGATCCTACTAAAAGAAGATATTTTCTGGAAACAAAAGTCCAGGGAAACATGGCTAAAAGAAGGAGATTGTAATACAAAATTTTTCCATAATAGCACCAATAGCAAGAGGAATACAAATAGAATATCCAAGATCACGGACCCTAATGGAATTATCATAGATGATCCTAAACTTATCTTAGAACAATTTGTTAATTATTATTGCTCCCTACTCAACAATCATGAATCTGTTGATCACAAAGCCCAAAGTGAAATGATAGCATCTATCCCTAGACTAATCTCAGAAGTAGATAATAAATGGATAAATAGTAAATTTACCATTGAGGAAGTTAAAAATGCTTTATTCCAACTTCATCCTGAGAAAGCCCCAGGGCAAGATGGATTTCAAGCAGGTTTTTTTCAAAAATGCTGGCATTTTCTTGGTGAAGATATATGGGAAGTAGTAGAAGCTACTAGAAATTCAGGAGCAATTCTATTTGAAATTAATAATACCTTCTTCACACTTATTCCATAAAAGAATGATAGTTTAGTACCAGGAGATTTTCATCCTATATCTCTTTGTAACACCATCTATAAGATTCTCTCTAAATTCCTAGCAAACAGGTTGAAAACCCTCCTTCCCTTGATCATTTCAGAAGAACAAACTGGCTTTGTACCTAATCACTCTATACTAGATGGTATTATAATAGCACAAGAAATTGTTCATTCAGCCCAATATAACAATGAAGCATGCATGTTGATCAAAATAGATATTCAAAAAGCTTATGATAAAGTAGATTGGATATTTATGTGTAAGTGCATGGAAGCATTTGGCTTCTCTAAACAATGGATTAATGTTATATATAGTTGTATCTCATCACCCAAGATATCCCTTCTAATCAATGGCTCTCCGGAAGGTTTCTTTGAAATTTCTCATGGTATTAGACAAGGAGATCCACTTTCCCCCTTCCTCTATGTAATCATGGCTGAGGCATTGGGCAGAGACATTACTAAGGCTCACCAAGAAGGTAAAATCTTAGGAGTCAGAGTTACAACAAATATTCCTAATATCACTCATCAATAATTTGCTGATGATACTATTCTCCCTAGAGTAAGTAACTGTAAGGAAGCAAAGGCCTTCAAAGACATACTAGACTCTTATATGAAGGCATCAGGATAGAAAGTAAACCTAGATAAATCTGAAATATTTTTCATCAACACTCCCTAATAAAAAATGAGGCAGATCTGTAACATTTTAGGTTACAAAGTAGGAAAGTTCCCATGGTATTTAGGAATCCCTTTAGAAAAAGGACTGCATAGCTCCAAATTATGGCAACAAGTTATTTCTAAAATTCAAAATAAAAAGAGCAGCTAGAAAGGAAAATGGCTGACTAAAGCTGGAAGAGTTACTATGATTAAATAAGTTCTATCAGCCCTTCCCACATACCAAATGTCAGTCCTACCTCTTCCAGTCAATGTCAAAACTAAGCTAGACAAAATTCTAAGAGATTTTTATTGGCAAGGAACTATAGAGGACAAAAAAGAAGCTTTGATAAAGTGGGAAAATCTATGTAAACCAATCTCCAAAGGAGGACTAGGTATAAAAAATTTACAATGGAAAAACAAAGCCCTAGGTGCCAAACTTCTTTGGAGACTATATCAAGAGTCCCATAGTAAATGAGTGTCAATACTGCTCAACAAATATGTTCTAAATGCAGACCCCATCAACATTTTTGGAGCACAATCACATGCGAAAGGATCTCGAATATGGAACTTTATTATTAATACTAGAGAAGTTATAAAAACCAACTCACGTGGGATATAGGATCGGGAGACAAGGCACTATTTGGGGAAGATTCTTGGGGTGGCTTTCCCCCTATCATTAGATTAGGTTTCAATGAAGACTTTATAGAGATATGCAAAAGTCAAAGAGGTAGTTTTGTTAAGGATTATATTGATAGAGGTAGAGACCTAGTATGGAAATCAATAGAGGAAATCCCAATTCAACATCCTGATAAACAAAAGCTCATAGATATACTAAAAGATAGAATGATTTCTCACAAAATTAGGGAAGATAAGTTGAGATGGGCTAGCTCTAACAATGGGCAGTACAATGTCAAGGATGGGTATAAAGCAATTATGAAAGAATTTAATATGGACTCCTTGGATATCCCTTTAAATCTATGTTGGAACAAAGTGTACCTCCCCAAGGCAGGAATCTTTTTATGGTTAGCACTACAAAATAGAATCTTGATAGTAGATAGAATTCAAAAGATAGGTTTTGAAGGTCCCTCAAGATGCCCCCTTTGTGAATGCTGAGAAGAGGATGTAAACCATCTTCTTCTAAACTGTACTTACACATAGAATTGCTAGAGTTGGTTAAGAAAATGCCTTAACTGGCAATTTGCAATGCCCTATAATCTTGTGGACTTCCTTAGAGCTTGGCCCTCTTTAAACAAGGAGAGTTTATACAAAGACATTTGGGTTGTATCCCCCTCCATACTATTATGGGAAATTTGTAAAGAACGTAATAGGTGAACATTTAATAATAAAAAAATGGACTATCGAACGCTAACTAACAAAATCAAAGTTTCAATTACTGAGTTAATTAATAGCAAAATTAGAAATCAGATTAGCTATGAGAACTCATTTAAGTAATGGGATAACGATATTAGGAGAATCTGGCCAAGATTAATTATTCTACCATTATTTGGTATGGGAGGAAAAAGGATGAAAAATGATAGAATCAACTATAAATGGACACCTCCTAGGGAGGGATGGTTTAGGTTAAACTTTGATGGGGCATCTCGTAGCAATCCAGGCATTGCGGGTATTGGTGGTATTATCCATAATGCAAAGGGAGAGATCATATCTAAATTTTCCAACCCTATCAATCCTACAACTAATAACATGGTAGAATGTATGGCTGTCCTAGAAGGACTCAAAATATGTGTTAGGTTAGGATTGACAAATGTAATTATTGAAGGAGATTCACAAATTATTATTAATGCAATGAGATCAAGGCAAACCCCTAATTGGAAATTAAACTCAAAAATAGAAGATGTGATAAATATTCTAGACACTATACCACATTATGAAATCAAACATATTTATAGAGAAGGTAATGTAGAAGCTGATCACCTTGCAAACTGAGGTGCTAATGGAGAATCTCTACAAGAGGGGAAAAAAGTTATAGATTTACAAACCCCCCTTTCTACTTAATACAAGGGATGGTAAAGATAAAGGTAAAGGTAAATTTCAAATATGAAATATAACTAAATTCCAGCTCTATAACAAGATAAATTAATTTGAAATTTATAGCAAGAAAAAGAGAATTAATCAAAACTCAGGAATTTACCTCATTTATTATTACTTTGTAACCTATAAGATGCCAGTTAGAAGAATAGAAGAGATAACCTCAGTCTAGTTTAAATCTTCATCAATTATGGTGAGATAGGATATTTATTCAAGTTAATATCCAATGCCGATAATAGAGTCTCTTCTGGTATGTATTCAGGACCAGCCTTCTCACAGAATTGTTAGTAAATCCCTATCAATATTAGTCCCCTATTAGAAGCATTGTTATTAAACTCTCTTTAGGTTTTGTCTAGCATAATTAGAGACTAATTTATCCCTAAATTTCCCCTAACCCTTGGTACTCTACCTAGCTATCAGAGCCAGGATAATGGTATGTTATGGTGCAATAGCTCAGATTAGAATGGGGATATAGTATCATTGCTCATTTCCTATTAGTCCCATATTCTATGTTTTTTCCAAAGATCATCTGGACATTTTGGCCTTAATCTGGTTATAGGGTAGGTAACTAGTAGCTCAGACATCATATTTGGATCATGGCTCCCTTCTGATTAAGCATCTCATCGAGTTAATCTTTAATGTATAAGATATGGATAATTGTGGCACTAAAAATAACATGATTACTCCAGTAAGGTATAAATGATACTACTCATAGAGAATTCTCAGCTAATATAAGAGGATTGATTCAACACTGCATAAGGGTGCTTTATGATCTTATATGCTCCCATGCATATAGAAAATGGATATCAAGACTGGTCTATCTAACTTAGTCTCAAGGTCAGGATATTGATAGACTCTTAATACTTCCATAATCGTTAGTCGGCATCATTTCTTTGTCTCTTTGTCTCTGAAACTTAAAAATTTATTAAGGCTTTATCTTAGTATAAGATTAGTTTAGTGCTCAGAATCCTTTTTAGGTATCCCCTAGCTTTCTAGTATCAAGGCTTTGAATTTAAAATTTTAGTCACTATCATACTCTAGGCTAATCATATAGAGTATGGCGGTGTTGAGGGTTATATAAGCCTAGGCTGAGTATCCTGGATTTGGGGATGTATGTGAATTAGCCTCAAACTAAGTTCCCACTAATATTATATTGCCTCTACATGTTTCACTCTCATCTATAATCCAACCAGATCAAGGATTTGTACCTGCTAATGTTATTGTCCTCAATAAGTATATTTAGTCAGAGTCCTTATACTGTATATAATCATTTCTTATATACTCCCCTCTTAGAGTTTCCTTTTTTTTCTTCCCTTAATAGTTTTCAGGCTCATCATGATTCTTTAACCTCAACTCTTTCCCCGCAAGATTTAGTAGGGAGTACTTGTATCCCCCCCTTTGATCATTCTTGAGGCAATTAAGTAGTCCCTCCTCTAGTTCTTAGGTGGTGTTATGTTTTAGGATTGGATCACAAAATATTTAGTTTTTGGGCCCTATCTCTATCATAACGGTGTCTTAGTTTAGTGGGGGTAATCATAATCTTTCTCCCTCAAAGAGACTATCACACATGCTTCCTTAGCCTTTATCCCTAATGATTAGTTTCTATCTCGCAGCAATGAAATATTTATGAATGGTATCAGGCTGGAAATGTACTGAATTCCCATGTACCGCGAGATTATGATCCTTATGCTATACCAATTTTTTTAGTAATTATCAATGGGTATGCTATTAGATAACCAGAGTAGTACCTTCTAGGCTCTAAGATAGAGATAATACACAATAGCAGATGTCATAAGTATTTTTTATGATAGCTAAATTTAAACTTCAAAACTTAATTATAGTAACGATCTAAGATACTTGTGATCATGTACCAAATAGGATAACCCTTGAAATACTTTGCTAAACAATGATTTCTCTAGGTCACATTGCCACAATAGATTATCCTTGCCTTCTTGGGCATGGGGTAGTAATCATTAGAAATCAAGACATGATTCACAAAGGGGTTGGGAGATAATCATGGAGAGATGGAAAGGCCCGAACCCAAGCCTTATATGAAACCCTCAGACAACACATCCTCTCCCCAGTAATCCAAGATATGGAAAGTAGACTGATTACCTTCTCCACTAGAGGATATAGACCGATGGCCTTTAGGGGTTGCATTCTACCCGAGTGGTGGAATTAGGTTCTGAAACCCTTACCAGATTCAACCAGAAGGGCTGTAGAGAGAGCCCTGGGAGATCAACACTTTGATAATGAATTTACCTCTAGAATCAATGGTGCAATAATAGGGAAATTTATTGTAATTTCAACATTCACAAGAAAGACCAAGGAGGAGATTATTTAGGTAGCAAGGGAGATCTTTGATGAGGAACACCTTGGAGGACTGGAAAGTATGGTGTACTATATCATCAGCTAGCTCACAATTCCTTATCCAGAGGTCACAATGAAGACTGAGATACTTAAGCTTGGTGAATTTTCTCAAGCGCAATGATTGCCTATGATGACTTTTAAAGATGAAGATAACTTTGACACTCACAGGCTGGAGATGCTTAGAAAATTAGACTTCCTATACCATGAAGTCTTATTTGAGGAGGTGCAAATGGAATGGATCCTCACCTACTGGCACAAGGAGGGCTTCAACATTCCAAAATACTTTGATCAAGTTGAGCCTTCAAAACTGCATATTATGGCACTAGAAGTCACCAGATGCACCTGACACTCAAGGAAGGAAGCAGAAGAAGATGAGGGTATTTTTGTAATGGTTCAAAATGGAAACAATTGGGAGTGTTGTGCAGTCTAGAAAGAAGAAATTGACTAAGCAATGGATCCAGTTTCTAACATGTTGAGTAGCATTTAATTTAGCAAATAAGTATTAGTATGGAATGTCTATATAGTATCAGGTTTATTTCCCTCCAGAAGTTCATAGTGATATATTGTATAACCTCAAATTTTGCAAACTTTGTATATATCCTCATGGGTATATAGTACTAAATTATGTAAAGGACTTTTATGTAAATACATGTTTGTGTACATGCTTGTCTCATTTTTATTTCAATTGGCTTCACACTTTGTATGTATGTCCAAAGCTATTAATCAGCCATTTAAGGGAAAGACTAGGTAGTACTCTCTTTAATTTAATATAAGCTCTTTAAAAATTTTTATAAACCCACATCTTTCAATTATAGGATCTATGAAAAGTAGGTGGGCCTAGTATGATCAGTGGAGGAGCTGTATGTGAAAATAGAGATGAATCTCAATAATTCATTAGGATTATAGTAATGATGACATCTCCTTCCTTTCCTGATGACAAGGCCTATGGGTAGTAACCTATCGATGGCCAAGGCAAAATAATGTTAGCAAGCTTATATTACCCCAGAGGGGGGCTTCATGGGCAAAGAAAATCTAACCATTTAACCTCAACTCTCACTCGATTAGCACCCATAGGAATGGTTCAGGATGGAGAGCCATATTTACAAGTCACTATGTAATTTTTGTATATACCTGTGGGTTGTATTAATGCCTTCAACTTTAGATATCATAATTCTTTAAGTTGGATGCTCCCTCTGGAATTTGCACTTACGTATCCTCTACTTATTGCTTTGGTTTTTTTAAGTAAAAGATTTATTAGTATCTAGGATATGCCTCTTAGCCTAAGGTAAGCATATAGGGAAATGATAAGGCTCTCTCCCTCATGAGTCTTATGATCTAAATAAGAGAGATAATTGAAGTCTTTAATGAATAATGAAAATATATCGCTGATTAGCTTGTTTCGGGTTAAGTATTACTATGACACTAAATGAGAAATTGGAAATAATATCACCAGTAGTAGACAAAGAGGAGTCCCTCAATTAATATATACTAAGAAGACAAAGTGAGGGTCTCTAGACTCATAGATGGTCGATATATATTCTAGGAAGACTAATGAACAATGTGGGCCTGTAAGCTTAATTGAAGCCTTAATCAGCAGAATAAATTATTAACTCTTCAATATAAGCCCAAACCTTTCATCTTTCCCACCATAAATCTTGTCAAGCATAACCTTTCCACTTCTATAACATTTTGGATTACACAAACAATTGAAGAAGTAGTGAGAGGTAAGTCTTGTCCTATTTATAACTCAGGATCCTTTAGGGAATCCATTATGTCCCTTCATAATATCTAAATGCAGGATAATATGGTACATTTAGTTGTGCTCACCTACAGAAAAGGACAATTGGCCTCTGAGGGAAAGATCCTACCAAATCATGTTAAGAAAACTCTGAAGGATAATAATCCCCTCATCTCTAGAGCCATTCTTCGTATCTTAGGCAAGGACTTCATCAACTCTGAGGATAGACTTAGAAACCCTTCCAATATCACCTACTATTTTTTGACAGTCATCTCCTCATGGGGAATTGTCAACTAGGAAGTTCAAAGCCTTTGTAACAAGACTTTCAAGAAGAGATTCTTGGGAAATCTCAACTCTACCCTTCAACATGCTAAAAGGCACTCTCTTCTCAGGAAATATGGAAAATCACTTTGGCACAAACCATCCTCATCCTTTGATACAAAGGATATGATAGACCTTATAGCATATAGGGATATAACCAAGAGAAACACAGATTTCCTTTTATACTATTTTCATATATATAAGCTAGAAAGGGAAGATTGGTTCTTTATGTATTGGCATTAGGATGACGTGGGAAAAACTGATGTGGAATACCTTGCAGAAATGGACTCAGATAAGCTAATAGATCTTTGGTTGGATGAAGGGACAAGATATAAATCTGGGAAATAAACTTATGTTAGTAATTCATCAGAGTCAAGAATGTAACTGATAAGGAGGACTTATGATTGCTTTCTATTATATGGAGTGTTTCTTTGGAATGTCTATTATGTTTCTATTTCTAAGGAGAAGTATTAAGTGTGCCTTTAATTAGTAAGTTCTCTTAGTAGCACAAGTTAGGAGAGCTTACTCCCATGTCAAATCTTTATACTTCTGTCCTTACAACTATTTTGCAAATTGAATCAAATTGAGGTTGGATAGTGGTTAATACGGAAGCTAAAAATGGATACATGTATTAGAAAATTCATTTATAAGATAAACTATGGATTAGATAAGGAATGTTAATTCCTCGACATAGAAAACAATAGGCCACATTATAGTACTATCCAATAATTAATAGTAGATATAGTTACATAGTTTTAAGGCTGAATTTGATCTATGAAAAGTTGATACAGCTAGATTTAGTGCTAGTATTGTGGGTAGCCCCTTGGTAATCTCGTAAACACATTTTATCCCCCTCTTAAAGCCATGTTTGGTGTAGTCGCTAATAGATTACTAATCATGATGTAAGTAGTTACTAGTCGTGAAGTCTATTATTCATTACATATCATAGATTAAGTGAATATCTTTAAGTACTATTCTAACCTAACGAATCATAGAATATAGGACTTAAAACACATCCAAACAGGAATATGGGTTTAAGGAATAGTCTCAGGTAAAAAGCTTGGCTTTAATATATTAATGTATAAAGATTCATGGTTTCTATTAAGCTTGAGTACATTCCGCATATTATGAGAATCTCTTAAATGTATTTTGATTTCCTAATCTTATGGGATAGCTAATATTAATTTATCATGACAAGTATTGCTATGAAGATTTTCATGTAAACAGGGCAATGGACATGAGGATAGTAGAAGTAACGATTACCTCATGCTAGCATGTCAAGAATTTTATCAGCAAAAGAGGATAACCATAGAATAAATACTAGGATTCTCAAAATTATGAACAAAAGGTTGCTTGCAGCAATTAATGTAAATGAGGGTATGCCCTCATAATATTGTTTGTAATGTCAATTACCAGACTTTGGTCTTGGGCTAGACTGGAGGTTTTCTTCTCCATTCTTTCCTACCAGTGCCCGCACAAAATGGAGTTTTGTATTATAGGTTTTTTATATCAATAAATTATTTTTGGCCTAGGCCTTTTACCGATCAATATATATATATAAAGAGAGAGAGGATGTTTTTTCCCTACTAGCTTCCTAAGACCCTAAGAATACATCTTAGGGATCTTAGGAAACATTAATATGTCTTAGGATCCCTTATGACACCTTAGGACCTCTAAGACGTGTTAGTCAAATTTCATGTCATTGGGATTTCATGAAAAATTTCCCTATCTTGTGAATTAGGTCTTTTATTTTTCAAAGGGTTTGTGAAATTTTTTCCTTGTCTAAAATATGAAAACCCTATCCAAGATCTAATTGTGTGTTACTTTTCCATGTCACTTAAGTCTCGTATTTGACACATGGTTATTGTTTCCCTTTATTCTCCAAGTCTCGTAAAGTTTAAAGTTAAGTATAAAAGATTGAGAGATTGGGTGACTAAGTAATGTCTATTAGGTTATCTCTTAATCTTGTGATACCTGCCAGTTAGTTGTTTTCATCTGGTGACTTGGCGGAAGTGTTTTCTCCAAATATCATAATGTTTGGTGGTGATGTCTTAACTTTCAGAGATCTGGTGACATGGTTTTCTCCAAGTCTCCAATTATCTGGCAGTTAGTTCCTTTGGTCTCATGATCTATCACAACAATTATCTCTAAGTCTCATAAAGTGGCTTTTAAGGTTTAATAGATCTAGAGATCAAATGATGAAGTTTAAAGACTTAACAGTTCATAGTTATCTCCTGATCTCTCAATATTGATGATTAGTTACTTAACTTTCAATGACTTGGTGAAAAGGGTTTTCTCCAAGTCTTGGGACCTAATGGTTAAGTCATTTAACATTTGGCAACCTAGCGAAAAGGCATTAAAGAAATGATGGTGAAGGTTATCTCTAGATCTCTAGATGGTTAAGGATTAAGTTGAACTGTTTAGTGACTTGGCGCATGTAGTTATCTCTGAATCTCATAATACTGCAAGTTAGTGGCTAAACATTTGGAGATTCAGTGATAGGGTTAAAGAATAAGTAAATAAAGTTTATCTCCAAGTCTCACAATCTCATGGTCAAGGCATGAAATATTCAGCGATTAAGAGATGACCGTTGATGAAGACCAGGATTAACAACTATCACAGAATCTCGAGACAAAGGTTGAGTTAAGAAAAACATTTAGTGATTAAGAGATATATGTTATCTCTTGGTCTCATAACAAAACCAGGATTAGAGCTAGTGTCCTGAGATTATGAGATTGCTCTAGTCATTGAGTCTCACAATCAGATATGAGTTGAGTTAAAATCTTAGAGACCACAAGAATCCTTTGGTCACTTAATCTCATCATGGAACCCTAGTCAAGACAAATGTTCAGAGATTGAGAGATATCCTTTGATTGCTAGATCTTGTGATAAACCTCAAGTTAAACAAAGTATTTAAAGATCATGAGGATGCTATGGTCACTAAATCTCCAGAAAGAAGCTGGTTAGTTTTCATGGTAATGTATCATCTTAAAATGGAAGCACTTCCATGATAAGAGCATTTAGCCCTTCGAGTAAGTGGTTTGGGGTCATGTTAAGCACCTTGATTAGGTCTTTGCATGTATTTAGCTTTCTCCCTACTTTCCACTTCTTTCGAGCACTTGATTTCTTCATTTCAGGTGAAATTAGGGTTAGGATCTCGAGGATTCTCCTTAATTTCCCTCTTCCATGGCTCTATTTTCTAGGTAGGATTTAGAAATAGGTCCTCCTTGTTGGAAATTTGGCTAATGTGGATGCATAGATGTTGTCATTATGGCAACATATGATCTCTATTGAGAGCGTAGAATCTAGAATGCAAGTATGGCAAGTTAAAGGAAGAAATTGTCTAAGTATGGATACAGTGATCCTGAAAGAGCACCCGATGAAGATTTAGTTGGCGACATCCACTAGAGAAATATTTTTGTTTGCGTAGTTAACTAAAGCTTCTACAGAGTATGAGGATACCCCATATCAGTGTGCATAAATTTTGGAGTAGTACGGATGAAGTTATTCGAAGTTTACCGAAGATAGTTTTTGCAGACAAAACAGTCTTTGAGACAGTATTAGCGAAAGAGTTAAGGGATTATTTTTTCTTGTCAAAATAATGACTTAACATTATGAAGGGATGACATCATAGATGTTTACTCTTGGATAAATATTTTGGAAGCTGACCATATAAAGTTATTAGCTCTAATAACTCATATATTAGGCACACTTGAAATGTAATGAAAAAGTGTGTGATGTGTAAAAAGAAAGAAAAGGATAACTTGCGATAGTTGTATATTGTGATAGCAGCAAAGGCTATTGATGCAAAGTTGTAAGTAGTACCATACTATAGTCAAAAACATTTTGTATTACCTATTTGGGCAGTGAGCTCAGCTGGTGATCAGGTTTTGTAATCTAACTCCTAACAGGGTTAAGGCTTCTAACAAGGCCTAAAGTCCTTTAACTAGGACAGATCTACTATATATTGTAAATTGACTCTTAACAAGGGCCAATATCCCTAACATGATACTTTTGATTAGTGGTCTTTGTGGGTACCATCCCCACTGGGGTTTTCCCTTGGCTAGGGTTTCCTCGAGAACATATCATGTGTTATGAGTTCTTTCTATTTACTACTATGTTTGTTAATCAGCTTGATAATCTTTGTATGCACTAAATTAATCTATTATATCCATAAGTGGGAAAAAGAAAAAGTTTGTGAAATACTGATTCACTCCCCCCTCTCAGTATTTCCTATTTCTAACAATTGGTATCAGAGCATAGTTACTCGAAGAAGGAACATTCAAGGAAAGCTTAGCAGCTTGATTAAGATCTCTATGGATATGGATCAACTTTAGAAGAATCTTGAAGAAGCTCTTAAACAGATTGATATGCTTACTGATGAAAGAAACTCCTTAAGAAGAAAATATGAAGATGCAAAGAATGCTATTGACAAATTAAAAGGTAAGATTGAAGATTTGAAATCTCAAAAGAAATCTGATATGCTTGTTGAAGATTGTGATGAATTAGAAAAAGAAAATGAGATCCTTAAGCATGAGTTGAAGATAGTAAATCTGAAGCTTAGTATGAAAGATGGAAATTTGAGATCTGATAATGAAAAATTGAAAATTGAGAATGAAGATCTGAGATCAAGACTTGGAAAGGAAACATCCGAATCTGAAAAAGTAAAAGTGCAGTATGTGGAACTTGAGAAGTATAATAAAATTGTGAAAGGTGAATTAACACAATCTAAACAACAACTTGAAAGACTTTATTCAAATAGTGATAAGACTGAAAAACAAATTTCTTTTGAAGAACCATTCTTTGATAGGACTGGATTTGGATTTAGTATGTTTAGAACAAACCATGAATGTAAGAAGCCAAAGCTGAAGACATCTAAAAGTGTGGAGGAAATAAAGCTAGATGAGAACACATTGGAAGATCCACCTAAAGAAGAACCACCTAGAGAGAAAGAAGAATCAAAGCAAGAAGAATCAAAACAGGAAGAATCATCTAAAGGTATGCAAAGAGAATTCAAAGGTAGATGTTTTCCTTGTAATACTATTGGGCACATGAAGAGAGATTGCACAGGTAAGAAATTTAAACCTCTTAATGGACATTGTTATAATTGTCATAGTTTTGGACACAGAGCTAATGAATGTAGAAGACCTAAAGTAATTTTGAATAATTATGATAGAATGATTGGGAATACTAACATTGCAGATAAGAAATCTATTGAAGAAATGAATCAAAGAAAAGTGATAGTATGTTTTAGATGCAACAAAGTAGGACATATTGCTAGAAATTGTAGGTCATAGATTAACCAGCAAGGACAAAGATTTGGAAACAATGGAATCATTTATCAGATATGCAATAAGTTTGGACACTTAGCAAGAGTTTGCAGAATGAACAATGGAGGTTATCATCATAACCCTAACCCTAGGAACAATGCAAGAAGGAATGAAAATGTAGGAAACAAAGAGATGTTAGGAATGAGTGAAAAGTATTTTGGCAGTCATTCTGTAGCAGTTGTTGTTGTATTCATGACTGGGATTGTCATTAATGTCAACACAGTGATATTCTGGATATTAGCAAGAAAGCAGGTATAGTTTTGTTTTGTGCACATGTTGTATTGTAGATTGGCTTTTGTGTAATTGATGGTATGTTCTTTGGTGTGTTATTAACCTATGGTTAATAGAATAAAAAGAAATTCATTCATTTGTGAGAGTTATGAGCATTTTGGTGAAAGCAGTGTTTAGACAGTGTTTCTGTGAAGCGATGTTCAGAAATCGGAGGATATCTCTTAGCTGGGATGGAATCTAATTTTTCACAGTTAAAGGGATGCTGGAGACTCATTAATGATGATGTGATTCATAGCACAAACTTTGAGGATATGTTTGGAGAAAGTTACAGTATCTGGAAGCCGACAGTTTTATGTGAATTTTGTGTGTAGCGTGTAGAATTTATTATTTTGTAATCGAGGACCGACTCATTTGTAATTATTTGAGTTTGGTATATAAGAAGGAAATTTTTCCTTGTTGTAATGTGTACTATGAAGATTGTGATGTGAATATATGCATGAAGTGAAGAAAAGAGCTAATTCAGTGATGAAGGAAGACTTGTGAGTACAGAGATCTAGAATTGTGATCTTGTGTAGCAGAGAGTGCAGTTTTGGCATAGTGTGAAGGAGGTAATATATTTCATATTATTCTATTCAATAATTCTAAGATCTTTTGGACAGTGGGTTCAGAGATCTTGCCTTGAAGCTGTTTGGGCAGTGGGTCCTTCTGTCTTCCATAAACTCTTAACTAGGTTAGAATCTTTTAATAGGGATTCAAAATCTCCTAATAGGGATTTATATGTACTGAATTTATTTCATAAGACTCCTAATAGGGTCCATCCTCTAACAAGGAAATTTCATATTTGTGCATCATTTTGTGGGCATCATTCCCACTGGGGTTTACTCTTTTCAAGAGGTTCCCTAGTCAACATATCTTGTGTTATTGTGCAATTGTGTATGATTATCTTTCTATGGTTGATCAGTACATTGATTACATTGTTTAAAGAAGTTGAATGGATAAATTATCTGATAACTGATTCACCCCCCCCCTCTCTGTTATCTTGGGGATCTTTACTTTCTAACAATTGGTATCAGAGCAGCAGGTCCTTGAAAGAAAAGTTTAACAACTTAAGGAGATCCATGATGAATTTCAGAAAAGAAAGCCCTAAGTTTGATGGAGTAAATTTTGACAGCTGGAAAGAAAAGATGAAGACACATCTATTATGTTTAGGACCAAGTTATTGGTTGATTACAAAGAATGAAAAGACTATCATTAAGGAAGACAGTCTAGAGGCAGGAACTAAAGATGAACTAGATCTATTCATGTGTAACATACTTGCAAGAGAAGCACTTTTGTCAGCACTACCAGAGAATGAATATAGTCAGGTAAGATGTTTGAAAACATCTCATACAATTTGGAAAGCTTTACATTCTACTTTTGAAGGTGATGAACATGCAAAGAAGGCTAGATTACATAATTGGATTTGTGCATTTCAAGATATCAGAATGATGGAAGATGAATCTATTAGAAGCTATATTGGTAGGATGTCTAAGATTGTAACAGGAATAAAGTCTTGTGGAGGTGATAAGACAGAGAATGAAGAGATATGGAAAATTTTGAGAAATTTGACACCAGTATTCAAGCAGACAATGCAGATGATTGAACAAGTGATACCTTGTACATTGAACTTCTCAAGAGAGACTCTTCTTGGAAGATTAGAAATAGCAGAGATGAACTTGAGATTATCAGGAGAGCTACCTAGAATGGAAACAACATTCAGTGCTCTTAACATTAGACCTACAAGGAGTACTAGTGTGAATGGAGACTATGCTAGTAGTAGCAGATCTGAGGAAGATAAGAAGATTGAAGAAGGTATTGCATTACTTGTAAAAAGAGAACCAGATGGTAAGAAAATCTTTAAATGTTGGACTTGTCAAGAATATGGTCATTTTGCATCTAAATGTCCTAAAAGAGTTAAGAAGTATAGAAGCAACTTTAAACCTAGAAGATCTAAAGAATGTTATTATGCAAATGATGAAGATCTTGAAGCAGGAATTGAAAAACATTTAAGTGACAGTGATAATGATAACTTTCAGGAAATAGGATTTGTAGCAATTAAAGAAGAAAGTTCTGGATCTGATAAAAGGGAAGAAAAAGGATTAGTTTCACAAGTTGAAAAGAAATCTGATTGGATTATATACAGGGATTGTTCACATCATATGACTAGAGATAAAAGAAAGTTTGTTAAGTTAGATAATTATGATGGAGGAATTGTTAGGGTTGGTAACAATGCACCTTATTTGATTAAGGGTATAGGATCTATTACTCTTGATGGAAAGACTAACATTGATGATGTTTACTTTGTTGATGGATTGAGACATAATCTACTAAACGTTGGATAATTGGCTGATAAGGGTTATCAAGTTTGGTTTTCTGATAAAAATTGTGTGATAAAAGATAAAGATGGAAATCTAATTGGAAAAGGATCTAGAACCAGAGGTAATGTATTCCAGTTGAATCCTACTGAGATGACATGTTTGATAACTATGATTGATGATAGTTGGTTATGGCATAAAAGGTTTTGTCATATAAACTTTGATAATATTGTCAAGGTGAGCACTACACTTGCGGTAAGAGATTTACCTAGAATTATGAAACCTACTAACATGATTTGCAAAGAATGTATGATGGAAAAGCTGAAAAGGAGTTCATTTCCCAACAAGAAGTTCACATCGACAGAGAAGCTGGAGATTGTTCATACAGACTTGAGTGGTCCTACTAGGACTAGAGGATTCTATGGAGAAAGGTATTTTATGATTCTTGTTGATGATTTTACAAGAATGATGTGGATTGCATTTTTGAAAAAAAAATTTGAAGCATTTGATAAATTTAAGATCATGAAAAGAAAAATTGAGAATGAATCTGGAATGAAGATTAAGTGTCTAAGATCTGATAGAGGTGGTGAATTTACATCTAGAGAGTTTAACACCTTTTGTGAAATGAATGGTATTAAGAGACAACTTTCAGCCCCTAGAACACCAGAACAAAATGGTATTGCAGAAAGAAGGAATAGGTCAATAACTGAAGCAGCAAGAGCTATGTTGTTTGAAAATGATTTGGCTAAGACTTTATGGAGAGAAGCAGTGAACACAGTAGTATACACTATGAACAGAGTACAAATTAGAGCAGATACAAACAAGAAACCTTATGAATTATGGTTTGGACATACACCCTCAGTTAAGTATTTTAGAATTTTTGGAAGTAAATGTTATATAAAGAGAGATGATGATATAAGAAATTTTGATCCTAGAAGTGATGAAGGAATATTTCTTGGATATTCTTTAAAAAGAAAAGCATATAGATGTTATAACAAAAGAACTAAGACTATTGTTGAAAGTGCAAATGTAAAAGTTGATGAGAAGTTTAAAATTCAAGAAAGAATGCTTGATTATGAATCTGATGGAGAAGCACAACCTCAGCCTAACATTGAAAATGTAGAAATTATTTTTGAAACTAACAATGATTTGCTGAATGAAAGTCATACTGAAGAAAATAAAGAAGAAAGCAGAGAAGAAAATAGAGAAGAAAGCAGAGAAGAATCTACAGTCGGAACAAGATCAGTAACTATGACATGTAATACCCCTCTAACCCTAATATAAGTTTTGTGTTTTTGAAAGAATTAAGATCCTTCGATATTTTCTTACAGCTTAAGTTGTACATGATACTTGTTTGATCTATTCCTATAGTTGTTTATAATAATTTCATAAGCTAGTACTCAATGATTCTAATATCAGACATACTATCTAAAGGTATCATTTTTGTATGTATTTATCTCCATGTATGTATTGAGTACCTACAAGACCTTTATGAACATAGTTAGGATGTTATATGATATGTACTTGATAGATATATATAAGTGGTTATTTATATTTTCTTCTATTAAGGTTACCTTGGATGAATCTTGTATCTCACTTGATGATTTGATTATGTTAATTTATTATTAGTATTGATAAGAGACTAACACAATGCTTGAGATTCTAACCTTCATTATGATGATGCTACATGCTTTGAGTGTATATATATACATGATGTGTTTTCATGATTCAGGACGAAGTCATAGTTACTCACATAGCTGAGGTCCACACGATGTATCGATCCTGGTCATCTGTCTGCAATGTTTTCTTTTATATGTATATCCGTGCATATATATTTCTTCTTTGTGATGTAGGCTTGCAGGTACCGGGCATCGACTTCACCTGGCTTCACAGGTCTGAGCATGCCCTCAAATCCTCGATGGTTGTTGTTATGGAGATAGTACTAAGGCCCCTACATGAGTCTTCCTTTGTCATTATTCCAATTTGGGAATATTAGGGTTCCTTCTTTGTCAGTCAACCTTTGGGTCAAAAACCCAGATCCAACGCACCCGGTTGGGCATGGTTGTAGTTAGTGCCTTGTGACCACTTGAATTCATTTGGTTGTATGATTTGTTTACTCATTTTATTTATTTCTCCTTCTTGGTATGATTCTTAGTTAATCTTTCTATGTTGTGTTTCAGGAGTTTGGCTTGACTTTCCTTGTTGACTTTGGTTGACCTTGTTTGATCTTATGGTTTTCTCGATATGTTTCATAGATGATTTGTATGGCCTCTTTGGATGATTAAATTTATTTTGAGGCATGTGATTTTATTCTACCTCAGTGTTATATCCTTTAGCAATTATAAATAGGTAATAATATTGTGATCTATTACTTCATAATCTTATAGATTATACTGTTTGATATTTGGCATGTATCTATATAAATATAAATATATATATATATATATATATATATATGGAAATATATATATGGGTGCACACATATATGTATTTATATATATATAATTTATATGTGATTATATGTTAATTATTGTAGATATTGTTGATGGTGTATATTTTGGGATTAATGTAAAGTATAATATTATTAATATTTAAATATTAAATAATGCGAGGTATATTATTCTCAATTGTTAATTATTAATAATGAGGATAGGTTATATATATAGATATTGATGTAATTAATGATGGCATATGCATATATGTTAGGATAATATTACATATGTGTATGAATGAATACAAATAATCTTTTATTGTATATTTGAGTAATATAGTTGTATGATATTAAGTTATTTTATAATACCCTTTAGTTAAGAGTTAGTTGGGAGTTGGTTACTTTTCCTCTCAACCTTTGGAAATATATTTATATGCACTACTTTCTCATTTGAAGAGGGGGGATTTTGGGGCTGAAGCATTGAGGAGAGGATGGCCTTAATTTTCATGGTGATTTTGGAGAGAAAACTTGGAGATGTGAGGGATATTTTGTAAGCATATGTCTTTAAGAATTTTTGGTTATCTTTGCTTTTGGGAGAGAGACATTTTTGTGAGAATTTCAATAGTTGAGAGAGGGATTCTTTACTGTGGAATTATTTCTTTCTTTCATGGAGATTTCTGAAAGTGGATAGGGTTTGAAGGATGCATCTCAAGTTTGGATTTGTCTTCTCTTTTGTTTCCTTCCTTCTTCGATTCAACCTTTGTAGGACATGAGGTATGGATTGAATATGTTAGTTACTTTATGTCTCTGATAGATTATGGATCTATTTATATGTTATAATTATTTATTATATCTTTACTTTTAATTTATATGGTTATTTTAAAGTTTTGAGTTTTTGTTTGTAAGAATTGGCATGTGTTTTCCTAGGGTTTTTAGCAACCCATTTTTGGAGATCTATTATTATAATAATTTAAATTGCATCTAGGGTTTTACTAAATTGATTTTATGGAAGTAAAATTCATAGATCTCAAATGGGTATCTCTCTGATTTTATTTTTAGGTTCTAATTAATGCCTTATTTTTGACATTTTGGCAGACTATGCCTGTCCATTCTCGATTCTAAATTTTCTGTCAAATGTATTCATATGCTACAGGCTGATATGATTATATAAAAGTCTAAATTTGATATAAAATATTCTCCTAAGTCTTATCTTTCATTTCCAATTGGTTTGGAGAATTTTTATTAGGTTTTGTGAAAATTACAACCGTTTTAGTGAAGGCAGGTCTGAACCCTAGCCAGAATTTTCTATTTTAAACCAGAAGTCATAACTTTCTTTCCCACCGTTGGATCTTCCTAAAAATAAAATTGAGAGTCCATAATTATGTTAGCTAAATCTCCATTGAAGCGATTGCCTTTATTATTTGTTTTGTGGAAGATATGGATAACTGTTCTATGATGACTATTCTTTGCATTTAATCCTTGCTTGAAATAATTCAGTTTAAGAACATCATTAAGTTTTAAGGTTTCGTATGGTCACCAGAGGCTATTAGAATGTTTTTTTGGTTAATTGGATCTATGTATACTCTGAATATATTTATAATATCACTTGGATGTCTTCTTATATGTTTGGAACATTCTGTATGCCATATTGGGTTTAGGGTTGTCAAGTGGACTAGGGACAACATATGTTTTCCTAAACTCAATCAAATGTTGTTATGGAATTGATATGAATTCTTGATGATGGATCTATTATGCTCTTATGATTTTTATATGTATGTTAGGGAACCTAAGTACACTAGGTGAGTGGCTCATAGTGAGGGGCTGGGGCCCTAAGTGGCTAGTACCAGGATAACCTACTATGAGTTATTTAATCAAGTGATAACCTAAATAAATGAATTGGGAATGGGAGATTATTGGAATGGGAAATTAAACACTAATCAAGATTAATTGTGCCTCACCCATACCTTTAGTGCTAGTAAATACTAAGGACGGGAGTGGGAGAAGGTACCTATGCGTAGGTATGACTGGATGACCTTGTCTGTATGAGAGGCATTCGGTTCCGCATGTGCCTACTTGGGGGCCGGGGCCAAGAGTGGCTAGTACCAGGACAACCCAAGGGGTGAGGGCTATGCGATGACACTCACCTAGCTTGTAGCTTAGAGTCTCTACTAAATTTGATCATGCCTCTGGTAGTCCTTGTGGTCTTCTTGTCTTTTCTTTTGTGTTGTGACTTTGGGGAAATTTTATCACCGCCTTAAGAATTTCCTAGTTCTTACCTCTTGTATGGGCCTTTGGTTCTATCTCCTAGCTCGGGGGAGTGGGCCTATTGGTTCCACGTGGTTGGGTGGTTAATATTTATATCGAGGTATTGATCGTGATTCTTTGGATGATCCTAGCACATATTCCTTTCCAGATCTGCAGTTGAAGATTTCTTATTGGATATTTTAATATGTTGAGATGTACTTATGTATTTGTATTCATGTAATTTTTAATCTCCTAAAAGGAGTCTTGTAGTATTGATGCAATCTCAATTCAAAGCAATGCATAAGAGAATGGGTAGTTCTAGGTAAAAGAAAGGGAAAAGAATGTGGAATATTGGACATGTTACTAGCATTAAAAGAAAGTGTTTATGTTATTTATCCTATCCTCTTATGTTGTCCATGTGTAAAGGAAATAATCTTAAATATAATTATATATAATGATGTATCACAACAATAATGTATTCTCTCTTGATGAAAGAATTCAAAGAGATTATTGAGAAATGATAGATTAGTGATTGGAATTATTAACAATGAATGGTTATGAAACAATGCAATAGAATAGTAATTTGATTTTAATGTTAATACTTGGTTCATGTTAATGAAGTACCTAGGATGATGCCTACCTTAATGAATATTAATCTCTTACCTAAATTATTAGAGAAAAGTGATATAAAGGATAGTAGATGTAGATGAAATCAATATGAATTTATGGAATGAGTTGATAAAAGGAATAATGATGTTGGATGATTAACCTATGTTTAATAAAAGAAATAAGTTAGGGACATTTAACTTGGTGCATTAAAATGAATGTAGATCTTTTAAGCTCATGATTCCGTGAATATCTTATGCATGTAAATGGTTTATATGATGTTGCTTTAGTAGCGACGTTAGGGAACCCGGGAGGACTTAAGTTGTATAAATCTTACATTCAAGTAGTAGAAAATTATTTCTTCTTTTAGAAATATGAAGTGTAATGATGAATATTATTCTAGTTAAAATAAATAAATAAAATAAAAAAATTCACTACTTGCATTTTATAGAGGTTTTATGTCTTGTCCTCTTGGGTTGCCTAGCGGGGTGTTACATGACACCTAACAGGTATACTTCAAGACATCACCCTGTTGAGCAAGTTATTGGAAGTTTAGATAGAGGAGTTTTGACTCAAAATAAGGTACACTTATGTTTGATTTCTCAAATTGAACCTAAGACTACTAAGGAAGCTTGTGAAGATGAACATTGGATTAATACTATGAAAGAAGAACTAGAGCAGATTGAAAAAAATAAGACATGGGAATTGGTCCCTAGACCTAAAGACAAGAATGTGATTGGAACAAAGTGGGTATTCAAAAGTAAGATGAATGAACAAGGAGAAGTGATAAGAAATAAAGAAAGATTGGTATGTAAAGGATATTCACAATAAGAAGGAATTGACTATGAAGAAACTTTTGCACCTATGGCCAGACTTGAAGCAGTGAGAATGTTTCTAGCATATGCAACTTACAAGAAATTCAGAGTGTATCAGATGGATGTGAAGTCAGCATTTTTGAATGGTGAATTGGAAGAAGTCTAGATTGAGCAGCCTAAAGGTTTTCCTTTGACACAAGAAGGAGATATGGTATGTAAGTTAAAGAAAGCTTTATATGGATTAAAACAAGCACCTAGAACATGGTATGCAAGATTGGATAAGTATTTATTGAAATTGGGATTTATAAAAGGAACAACAGATAGTAACTTATACACAAAAGAAATTGAGAATGGTTTGTTGGTTATAGTTATATTTGTTGATGATATTATCTTTGGAGGAGAAGATGAAGCTAGTGACAAATTTGCAGATGAAATGAAGACTGAATTTGAGATGAGCATGATTGGAGAAATGAAATATTTTTTGGGATTATAGATAACACAAAGCAAGGAAGGTATATTTGTAAGTCAGACTAAGTATTTGAATGACTTATTGAAAAGATTTGGAATGGAAGATTCTAAACCTGTTGGAACACCTATGGTAATCAGACATAAGTTATCTAGCAAAGATGAGACACTAGTAGTTGAGTAGAAAAAGTACAGATCTATGATTGGAGGATTGTAGTACTTGAAACATACAAGACCTAATATAGCACATTCAGTAGGGATTGTAGCAAGATTTCAAGCAAAACCTAGAGAATCACATTATGCAACAGTAAAGAGGATATTGAGATATCTGAAAGGAACAATGGATTATGGATTATGGTATGAGAATTCTGATGATTTTACTTTATGTGCCTATACTGATGCAGATTGGGGAGGTACTGATGGAATATGGATGAAGTGACTGAGAGGGGGGGGGATGAATCAGTCAACCATAAAACACTTCACAATTAATTCTTTGCAGATCCTTTAAGATATCTTAACAATGTTGTCTGTTTTAGCACTCGGTAAATAGATTGCAGTAACTTTGAAGATGCAGAAAGTATTAGCAATATTATCTTTAGATATTCATCAGTGCATGTAAATGATTGAGGAAGCAATTAAGAACACAAGAGACACAAGATTTAACGTGGAAACCCAATATGGGAAAAACCACCAATGTATCTAGATACTAATTTTTACTTTTCTGAAGTGATGCCCGGTTAGAAGCCAACCTGGTAAAAGGTTACAAAACACACTGTTAGGTGTGACCTTGTTAGAGGATTTAAAACACCCTGCTAGGAGTGGCCTGGTAAGAGGTCTTGAAAACAATTCAATGGAATTGTCACCTTGTTAGAAGATTTATATTATGGCTGTTAAACCAACTCGGTTAAGAGATTTTGAATTCACTGTTACAATGATAAGAAGGTAACAATGAAAAAGTGACCTGTATAATAATGCAACTATCTTGCTGATTACAGATCTCTGTTCTGCATAAGTCTGATCCTCTCTGATTGAATAAATCTCTGCTGCTCCTCAAAGATATCTGAACATCCTTCACAAATTCACATATACCTTTCCTTCTTTTCTTCTGTAAATCTTCTGCTGTATTGTTATTACTTTTCACATTTGACCTTTTATTTATATGATTTTGGATTAGTCAAATCGACATTATTTAGTATAACAGTCGGCTGAATTAAGTAAACTCTGTTTGCAAAAATCCTTCAAGGGCCGACAGTGCTCGGTGACCATATCTTTTTATAATTTTTTTTTGGAGACCAAGGGAACTCGGTAAACACCAACAATCCTTTACCTTTGATAACCGACTGAACTCGGTAAATACTAACTTTCCTCGATGACCGACTGAACTCGGTAAACACTAAACTTTCTTCGGCAACCGAGTGAACTCGGTAAACACTAAATTTCTTCGATAACCGAGTGAACTCGGTAAACACTAAATTTCTTCGATAACCGAGTGAACTCGGTAAACACTAAATTTCTTCGATAACCGAGTGAACTCGGTAAACACTAAATTTCCTTCGGTAACCAAGTGAACTCGGTAAACACTAAATTTCTTCGATAATTGAGTGAACTCAGTAAACATTGATATTCCTATCTGGCAGACCAACTAAGCTCGGTAGAAGCAGATTTTTTCAGACTATGACATTGTGTGACATCAAGGACAATACATAATTGAGTAGCAATTTCCTTCAGACAATTGTTTCCAACAATCTCCCTCTTTGGCATTGATGGCAACACAATATGTCATATCATAAGAAATTTGAAAGAGTTAGCTCGGTTTAGATTCAAATCTCCCTCTTTCAGCAAACTTCCTTCTGACTAATGAAAATTTCTTGAAGTAATAGCAAAGACATAGCAAACACTCCCTCTTTGACAACACATGCCAAAGATAATTCACATATTACCGGTGAAAATTAATGTACCTTAAGTACTGATTCATATGCAATGATTCCTTTAATATACTGCATCAACAGGTTGATTTTCAATCATGTTCAGGTTGATGCATCACTAAAACTGTATTTAGTGAGCCTCGGATAGGGAAATGACCCCTAACTTACCTCTTAGATACACAAATGCATCCTTAGGTAATGGTTTGGTAAAAATGTCTGCAATCTGTTCTTTTGTATGAATATATTCTAATCTGATTTCTTTGTCCTGCACCAATTCTCTGACAAAGTGATATTTAATAGCAATGTGCTTGGTTTTGGAATGCATCACTGGATTTTTAGAAATGTTTATTGCACTGGTATTGTCACAAAATATAACAACTGGTTCTTTGATTTCAACCTTCATACCTTCTAATAGCTGTTTAAACCAAACAATATTTGAACAGTTTACTGCAGCAGCAACATATTTTGCTTCGGCTGTGGATTGAGATGTACAATTCTGCTTTTTACTAGTCCAGGATACCAGTCTTTTTCCAAGAAAAAATGCTCCACCACTTGTGCTTTTTCTGTCATCAATGTTTCCTGCCCAATCAGCATCAGTAAATACTTTCAAGTCTAGATTGCCTCCAAATTTATACCACAAACCATACTCTTCAGTTCCTTTTAAGTATCTTAAGATTCTTTTGATTGCCATCATGTGATTTTCCTTAGGTTTTGCTGAGAATCTAGCTACTATACCGACTGCTAAGGCAATATCAGGTCTTGTATGTACCACATACTGCAATTTTCCAATCATAGATCGGTATAGGGTCTGATCAACTTCTTTTGAATCATCATTTTTGGTAAGTTTCAGTCCAGTACACATGGGTGTACCAACTGGTTTTGAATCTTCCATTCCAAACTTCTTAAGTATCTCCTTAATGTATTTGGATTGAGTAATGTATATACCATTCTTGCTTTGCTGAATTTGAAGACCAACAAAGAATTTTATTAAGCCAAACATAGACATTTCAAATTCTCTATTCATTTGTTCTGAAAATTCTTTGCACTGATCCTCATTCCCTGTAAATATAGTATCATCCACAAATATTTCTGCCAATACAATTTTGTCATCTGGTCCTTCTTTGATATACAGATTACTATTGTCATTAGCTCTTTTGAAATTAATCTGGATCAAATAGTTATGGAGTCTTTCATACCATGCTCTAGGAGCTTGTTTTAGACCATACAATGCTTTGTGTAACCTGCAGACCATGTCCCTTTTGTCTGGATCAACAAAACCTTCAGGTTGTTCAATGTAGACTTCTTCATCAAGAATTCCATTGAGAAATGCAGATTTTATATCCATCTGATATACCTTAAATCCTTTGTGTGCTGCATAAGCAAGTAGAGTTCTTACACCTTCTAATCTTGCAACAGGAGCAAAAGTTTCTCCATAATCTATACCTTCTTCTTGAGAATAACCTTTACATACCAGTCTAGCTTTGTTTCTAGATACTTGACCATCTTCATTCAGTTTATTTCTGAATACCCATTTTATTCCAATTACATTCTTATCTTTAGGTCTAGGTACAAGAGTCCAAGTTTTGTTCTTTTGTATTTGTTCTAATTCTTCATTCATTGCTTCAATCCAACTTTCATTCTCTAATGCATCTTTGATATTTCTAGGTTCAAAATCAGTAAGTAGACATGTACCTTTTAGCTTGCTTCTTGTCATAGTACCATCTGATTTGTTTCCAATGATTTGATCTGGTGTATGATGTCTTCTGACATATTTGGCTAGTATAGGTTCCTTGCCTTTTGAATGATTCATGCTGTTGTCTTCTAGGATCTCTTCTTCAGGTTGCTCGGGCTCGGTAGATATTTGCTCGGTAACTTCAGGCTGAGACTCGGTCTGAATTTCTTCCTGTGACTCGGTTTGAACTTCTTCTTGTGACTCGGTTTGAACTTCTTCCTGTGACTTGGTAACTGTGCTCGGCTCAGTAGATATAGCTTCCTTATTGATAGTTGTGTCTGTCAATGTTTCAGGTTCAATGTAAATGAATCTTCTGTAGTTCTCAGGTTCCCTTTTGCTTTCTTCCTCAGTCTTTTCTGCAAACTCATCAAATTTCACATGTATACTTTCTATGACTTTGTGAGTAGATAAGTTCAGACATTTGTATGCCTTGCTTTTGCTAGAATATCCTAGGAATATTCCTTCATCACTTTTCACATCAAATTTATTTCTTCTGGATTCTTTTAAGATATAACACTTGCTACCAAATATTTTCATGTAACTTACATTAGGTTTATAGCCATACCATAATTCATAAGGAGTTTTGAATGTGTCTTTCTTCAGTTGTACTCGGTTCAAGGTATGAACTGCAGTGCTGATAGCTTCCTTCCAGTACTTTATAGCGATGTTCTTTTCTATCATTAGAGTCCTTGCACAATCCATAATAGATCTGTTTCTTCTTTCTGCTATTCCATTCTGCTCAGGAGTTCTAGGAGCTGATACCTGCCTTTTGATTCCTCTTTCAATGCAGAAGTTGTTAAAATCATGGGAGATGAATTCACCACCTCTGTCTGATCTTAAGCATTTCAATCTTTTCCCTGTTTCTTTTTCTACTCTTGCTAAGTACCATTTGAACTTTTCAAATGCCTCTGATTTTTCTTTTAAATACATAACAGTCATCATTCTAGAATAATCATCAACGAAAAGAATAAAGAATTTATCTCCAGTATAGCTTTGTATTCCAATAGGTCCACATAAATCAGTATGCACAATTTCCAAAATTTCTTTAGACTGATAGTTCTTACTTTTGAAACTAGTTTTACTCATTTTGCCAATCTGACAATTCTTACATAGACCAGTGTCAGGTTTCTTCAAAGTAGGAATGCCTCTAACCTTCTTGAATTTGCTTATTTTTATCATGTTATCAAAATTCACATGACATAACCTTTTGTGCCATAGCCAACTTTCTTCTATTTGAGCAATAAGGCATGAATATTCATTGAGATCAAGATAAAATAAGTTACCTTTTGTTTGTTTGCCTGATCCAATGAGTTTTCCTTTTTCATCCAGCAGTCTTGCTTGACCATTCATGAATTCAACCTTGAAACCAGTGTTGATTAGCTGTGCTACACTTAGAAGATTGTGTTTTAGTCCTTCAACCCAGTAAGCATTATCACATATGAGTTCTTTGGTTAATGAGATTCTTCCTTTTCCTTTTATACAACAAGGTTCATTGTTTCCAAATCTTACATTACCATTGTCACAGTCTTCTAGATATTCAAATTTTGTCTTATCACCAGTCATGTGGTGTGAACATCCGCTGTCTATTATCCATATATCATCTTTGCTTATATGAGAAATAAGTGCTATCTTATCTTCATCATCATCAGATTCATCTTTTATAGCAATAAAGACAATTTCTTCTTCACTATCATCAGAATCTTTAGCCATAAAACACGATTTCTTACCTTTATCCTTGTATGATTTGAAATTCTTTTTGCCATAGTACTTGTGACTTCTCTTTTCTTCCTTGACTTGCTTGTTTGGGCACCTAGCTGTAATATGTCCAATTTCTTCATGAAAAATAGATTAAAGGAGTTTTACCTTTATACTTACCTTTCCCTCTAGAGTACTTCTTTGCAAGTAATGCTTCTACAATTTCAAGATCACTATCAGAACTTTCTTCTGATTCTTCTTCACTGTCTGTCCGAACTTCTTTAATTTTCTTGTTCTTCTTTAGTGAAACCTTGGCCTCAAATGCTGATTCAATATTTTTGGAACTAGGAACATAGTTGTCATAGTTGTCTAATTCAAAAGCTGTCAATCTTCCAACTAGAGCATCTAAGGTTATACTATGGTTTGCTTCACATCTTCTTTCTTGAATAGCTGATACTCTTATTGCATAGATAGGGAGTAGTGTTCTGAGTACCTTACTTATAACAGTCTCATCTGAGATTGTTCCTCCAGAAGCTCTAATTGCACTTACACTTGCTTTGATTCTTTCAACATATTTTGCAATGTTTTCATCTTCCTTCATATTCATCTTGTCAAACTGTCCTCTTAGGCTTTCTGCTTTGGCTCTCTTCACATTTGCATCACCACCATATATTTTCTTCAGTGCCACCCACATTTCATATGCAGTACTGCAGTCTTTAATATCATCAAATTCTTCATAGCTGAGAGCAGATGCAATGTCTATCATCATGGTGTTGTGAGTCTTTTTATCTGCAATGTCTTCAACAGTTAATGCGCCATTAGGAATTGTATACTCTTCATCAATGTATTTGCATCCTGAATCACCAATGGAAGCCAGATGAAGTTGCATGAGACCTTGCCATGCTGAAAATTTATCTCTGTTAAGCTTTGGAATTTCCCTCTTGTAAGACATCCTGATCTTTAGCTTAGGTCTTTGAAACCCTTCCTGCAAGCACCAAAAGCTCTGATACCAATTGATGGAATATGGATGAAGTGACTGAGAGGGGGGGGGGTGAATCAGTCAACCATAAAACACTTCACAATTAATTCTTTGCAGATCCTTTAAGATATCTTAACAATGTTGTCTGTTTTAGCACTCGGTAAATAGATTGCAGTAACTTTGAAGATGCAGAAAGTATTAGCAATATTATCTTTAGATATTCATCAGTGCATGTAAATGATTGAGGAAGCAATTAAGAACACAAGAGACACAAGATTTAACGTGGAAACCCAATATGGGAAAAACCACCAATGTATCTAGATACTAATTTTCACTTTTCTGAAGTGATGCCCGGTTAGAAGCCAACCTGGTAAAAGGTTACAAAACACACTGTTAGGTGTGACCTTGTTAGAGGATTTAAAACACCCTGCTAGGAGTGGCCTGGTAAGAGGTCTTGAAAACAATTCAATGGAATTGTCACCTTGTTAGAGGATTTATATTATGGCTGTTAAACCAACTCGGTTAAGAGATTTTGAATTCACTGTTACAATGATAAGAAGGTAACAATGAAAAAGTGACCTATATAATAATGCAACTATCTTGCTGATTACAGATCTCTGTTCTGCATAAGTCTGATCCTCTCTGATCGAATAAATCTCTGCTGCTCCTCAAGGATATCTGAACATCCTTCACAAATTCGCATATACCTTTCCTTCTTTTCTTCTGTAAATCTTCTGCTGTATTGTTATTACTTTTCACATTTGACCTTTTATTTATATGATTTTGGATTAGTCAAATCGACATTATTTAGTATAACAGTCGGCTGAATTAAGTAAACTCTATTTGCCAAAATCCTTCAAGGGCCGACAGTGCTCGGTGACCATATCTTTTTATAATTTTTTTTTTCGGAGACCGAGGGAACTCGGTAAACACCAACAATCCTTTACCTTTGATAACCGACTGAACTCGGTAAATACTAACTTTCCTCGATGACCGACTGAACTCGGTAAACACTAAACTTTCTTCGGCAACCGAGTGAACTCGGTAAACACTAAATTTCTTCGATAACCTAGTGAACTCGGTAAACACTAAATTTCTTCGATAACCGAGTGAACTCGGTAAACACTAAATTTCTTTGATAACCGAGTGAACTCGGTAAACACTAAATTTCCTTCGGCAACTGAGTGAACTCGGTAAACACTAAATTTCTTCGATAACCGAGTGAACTCGGTAAACATTGATATTCCTGTCTGGCAGACCGACTAAGCTCGGTAGAAGCAGATTTCTGCAGACTATGACATTGTGTGACATCAAGGACAATACATAATTGAGTAGCAATTTCCTTCAGACAATTGTTTCCAACGGGTAGTGTTGATGACAAGAAAAGTACCAGTGGTGGAGCCTTTTTTCTTGGAGGAAAATTGGTCTCTTGGATAAGTAAGAAGTAGAATTGTACTTCATAAAGCACAATCAAAGTAGAATATGTTGCAGCAGCAAATAATTGTAATCAGATTATTTGGATGAAGCAGATGTTGAAGGATATTGGAATAAAGTTTGATGAGCCTATTTTTATACATTGTGATAACACCAGTATAATGAGTATGTCAAAAAATCCTATTTTACATTCTAAGACTAAACATATTGAGATCAAGTATCATGTTGTAAGAGAGAAAGTTGCAGAAAAAGAAGTAAGATTGGAGTACATAAGTACAAAGGAGCAGATAGCAGATATATTTACAAAGCCTTTACCTAAGGATACATTTGTGTATTTGAGAGGTATGCTTGGGGTTATGCCCCAACATATTTTTGAGAATTGATGCAGATGATTGCATCCGTCCAGTGGTATATGACCCCTAGCTTTCTTCTAGATTGGATGTTGGAACTTCCTCTATGGGGGAGTTTATGAGCTGAGTCATGAGGACTCTTGTTATTGTATTTTTTTGAAAAGTGTCTTTTGACATTAAGTTTTTGTTGACTTAGTGATGGAATTTCTATCATTGATATCAATGGGGGAGAGATATACATGAAAAAAATTATGGATTGTATGAGAGAGATGAATAGGAAAATGAAGCAAGATTTGATTTGATATTTTACAGTGATGTTGCAGTATTGGATTTTTGGAACATTGGATGTTTTTCATCTATGTTGCCATCAATTCCAATGGGGGAGATTGTTAGGAATGAATGCAAAGTATTTTGGCAATCATTCTGTTGCAGTTGTTGTTGCATTCATGACTTGGATTGTCATTGATGTCAACATAGTGATATTCTGGATATTAGCAGGAAAGTAGGTACATTTTTTATTTGCACACATGTTGTATTGTAGATTGGCTTTTGTGTAGTTGATGGTATGTTCTTTGGTGTGTTATTAACCTATGGTTAACAATGCAAAAAGAAATTCATTCATTTGTGAGAGTTATGAGCATTTTGGTGAAAGTAGTGTTTAGATAGTGTTTCTGTGAAGCGATGTTCAGAAATCCGAGGATATCTCTTAGCTGGGATGGAATCTAATTTTGCATAGTTAAAGGGATGTTGGAGACTCATTAATGATGATGTGGTTCATAGTGCAAACTTTGAGGATATGTTTGGAGAAAGTTACAGTATCTGGAAGTTGACAGTTTTATGTGAATTTTGTGTGTAGCATGTAGAATTTATTATTTTGTAATTGAGGACTGACTCATTTGTAATTATTTGAGTTTGGTATATAAGAAGGAATTTTTTCCTTGTTTTAATGTGTACTATGAAGATTGTGATGTGAATATATGCGTGAAGTGAAGAAAAGAGCTAATTCAGTGATGAAGGAAGACTTGTGAGTACAGAGATCTAGAATTGTGATCTTGTGTAGCAGAGAGTGCAGTTTTGGCATAGTGTGAAGGAGGTAATATATTTCATATTATTCTATTCAATAATTCTAAGATCTTTTGGACAGTGGGTTCAGAGATCTTGCCTTGAAGCTGTTTGGGCAGTGGGTCCTTCTATCTTCCATAAACTCTTAACCGGGTTAGAATATTTTAACAGGGATTCAAAATCTCCTAATAGGGATTTATATGTATTGAATATATTTCATAAGACTCCTAATAGGGTCCATCCTCTAACAAGGAACTTTCATATTAGTGCATCATTTTGTGGGCATCATTCCCACCGAGGTTTACCCTTTTCAAGAGGTTCCCTAGTCAACATATCTTTGTTGGCAATTTGGCTAATGTGGATGCATAGATGTTGTCATTATGGAAACATATGATCTCTATTGAGAGCGCAGAATCTAGAATGCAAGTATGGCAAGTTGAAGGAAGAAATTGTCTAAGTATAGATACAGTGATCCTAATAGAGCACCCGATGAAGGTTTAGTTGGTGACGTCCACTAGAGCAATATTTTTGTTTGCATAGTTAACTAAAGCTTCTATAGAGTATGAGGATACCCCATCTCAGTGCGCATAAAGTTTGGAGCAGTACGGAAAAATTTATTCAAAGTTTATCGAAGATAGTTTTGCAGACAGAACAGTTTTTGGAGACAGTATTAGTGAAAGAGTTAAGGGATTATTTTTGCTTGTCAAAATAATGACTTAACATTATGAAGGGATGACATCCTAGATGTTTACTCTTGGATAAATATTTTGGAAGTCGACCATGTAAAGTTATGAGCTTTAATAACTCATATATTAGGCATACTTGAAATGTAATGAAAAAAAAGTGTGATATGTAAAAAGAAAGAAAAGATAACTTGCGATAGTTGTATATTGTGATAGCAGCAAAGGCTATTGATGCGAAGTTGTAAGCAACACCATATTATAGTCAGAAACATTTTGTATTACCTGTTTGGGTAGTGAGCTCAACTGGTGATCAAGTTTTGTAATCTAACTCCTAACAGGGTTAAGGCTTCTAACAAGGCCTAAAGTCCTTTAACCAGGATAGATCTACTATATATTGTAAATTGAATCCTAATAGGGTCCAATATCCCTAACAGGATACTTTTGATTAGTGATCTTTGTGGGTACCATCCCCACTAGGGTTTCCTCGAGAACATATGATGTGTTATGAGTTGTTTCTATTTACTGCTATGTTTGTTAATTAGCTTGATAATCTTTGTATGCACTAAAGTATTCTGTTATATCCATAAGTGGGAAAAATAAAAATTTTGTGAAATACTGATTCACCCCCCTCTCAGTATTTCCTATTTCTAACAATTGGTATCAAAGCACAGTTACTCAGAGAAGGAACATTCAAGAAAAGCTTAGCAGCTTGAGTAAGATCTCTATGGATATGGATCAACTTTAGAAGAATCTTGAAGAAGCTCTTGAACAGATTGATATGCTTACTGATGAAAGAAACTCCTTAAGAAGAAAATATGAAGATGCAAAGAATGCTATTGACAATTTAAAAGGTAAGATTCAAGATATGAAATCTAAAAAGAAATCTGATATGCTTGTTGAAGATTGTGATGAATTAGAAAAAGAAAATGAGATCCTTAAGCATGAGTTGAAGATAGTAAATCTGAAGCTTAGTATGAAAGATGGAAATTTGAGATCTGATAATGAAAAATTGAAAATTGAGAATGAAGATCTGAGGTCAAGACTTGAAAAGGAAACATTTGAATTTGAAAAAGTAAAATTGCAGTATGTGGAACTTGAGAAGTATAATAAAATTGTGAAAGGTGAATTAACTCAATCTAAACAACAACTTGAAAGGATATATTCAAAAAGTGATAAGACTGAAAAACAAATTTCTTTTGAAGAACCATTCTTTGATAGGACTGGATTTGGATATAGTATGTTTAGAACAAACCATGAAAGTAAGAAGCCAGATCTGAAGACATCTGAAAGTGTGGAGGAAATAAAGCTAGATGAGAACACATTGGAAGATCCACCTAAAGAAGAACCACCTAGAGAGAAAGAAGAATCAAAGCAATAAGAATCAAAATAGGAAGAATCATATAAAGGTATGCAAAGAGAATTCAAAGGTAGATTTTTTCCTTGTAATACTATTGGGCACATGAAGAGAGATTGCACAGGTAAGCAATTTAAACCTGTTAATGGACATTGTTATAATTGTCATAGTTTTGGACATAGAGCTAATGAATGTAGAAGACCTAAAGTAATTTTGAATAATTATGATAGAATGATTGGGAATACTAACAATGCAAATAAGAAATCTATTGAAGAAATGAATCAAAGAAAAGTGGTAGTATGTTTTAGATGCAACAAAGTAGGACATATTGCTAGAAATTGTAGGTCACATATTAACCAGCAAGGATAGAGATTTGGAAACAATGGAATCATTTGTAAGATATGCAACAAGTTTGGACACTTAGCAAGATTTTGTAGAATGAACAATGGAGGTTGTCATCATAACCCTAACCCTAGGAACAATGCAAGAAGGAATGAAAATGCAGGAAACAAAGAGAAAGGTTGTTGTAGCAATAAAGATGAAGTAAAATTTGATAAAGGCATAGATCAAAGAGGTATAGTCAATACTGAAAGTAGTTAGGAAGGTAATGTAACCAATGGTAAGGATGAATCTTTACCTGACCCTTCTTTAAGTATTTAAATTATGTAAGTTTCTGTAGTTTAGGACTTAGGATTAGTGTAGATTAGTAATTTGAATGAGTTAAGTTTTGCACTGTTAGATATAGGTTTATTATGTTATACTAATGCTATGGTTAAGTGCGCAAAAGAAAATATTGTGTTTTGCAAGGTCACAGAAAGTTTTATGGTTGCAGGTTTGCAAAATCAACTTTTTGAGGTTTTAGCGGCAAAATGAATGAATGCGATGTCAGATCAAGTTAATGTGAAGTGTTATAAGGTTGAAATCAAAGTTATTATGATTACAAAGTGATTGAAAAGAGATTTGAAAGAAGAAAAGTGAGTTGAGGATGATTGGAAGAAGTTTGGAAGCAGTTTATAGTGACGATCATACTGAAACCCTAGATTTGCAAAGTTGAGGTATTTTTTGATCTTTAATCAGTTCATAAGATGGATAATTCTATGGTTCATAATGTTAAGGATAAGAATAGACCAAAGATTAAGAAAGAACAAGTAGAACCAACTGAAATTGATGACAGTCTAGCATTATCATCCGTACTAGATGGAGTATTGCACATTGAGAAAGTTAAAGGATATTTAGGTTGCAAGTTTGAAACTTTGGGAGATGCAGATTTTAGTGATGATTATAGGAAATTGTACACTCAAGACATTTTAGTTAAACTAGCTTATGGGCACATAGAGAATAATGAAATTATCAAATATTCCATGAAGTATGAATTCAATGATGAGGAATGTACCAAGATCATTTTAAGTAGAATCCACAATGGGAAATTCTGGATGGAGGATAGAGTTATTGATATAACTGCCAACCTAATTCATGAAGTTACTAGATTATCAAAAGTTGGAGAGATTCCACTGAATCAAAAGAACATGAGAAAGATTGTTTTAGATAACATTGGATCTAGTTATAATGGTAGAGGAATTGTGATAAGTAAGATTAAGCAAGATGATGTTAGGTACCTTTGCAAGATCCTAACAACTAAATTCTATGGTAGTTCAAGGGAAGATGACATGGTTGTAGGAATGATTCATGTAGCTTATCTTATGTGAATTGAGAAGAATTAAGTAGACCTATGTGAAATTTTGAAAATTCAGTTATTTGAGAACTTAGAAAAGATTAAGAAGGCTAAGTACACACAGTTTAGGTTTTCATCTCTAATAATGTATATGTTTTTCCATATTTTGAGAAGATTTCCTTACATAGTTGATTGGAGTGACAATGTGAACACAATGGAAAGAATAAACTCAGTCTACATGAAGCACCTTTTTGATAAAGTTAATGACAGTGTGAAGCTTGTATTGAAGACTTTTTAGAATATTGTTAAGAACAAATCAAGGATTCCTCAATCCTTAGTTGAAAAGCATAAAGATGACATTTTTTTTATGGTTGACATTGATTTCACCTACATTGAAGCAGTTGAGCCTAGAATGGAATTCATAGACCCTCTTGGCTATGAAATATCTGAAGCAGAAATAGTAGGATATGTGAATAGACTGTTAAAGTGTGAGTTGGATGGTCATGCAAATAGGTTTGGAACCTATGAAGAGAATTTCAACTCTGCAATAAGTTTGAGAGAAAAGAAGCAATATAGTAAGAGAGTTGAATCTACTATGAAGAAAATATTGAAAGAATCCGGTATGTCAAGTCACGAGTTTGACATAGCTAAGAAGACTGCAGAAGCCTTGAAGCAAAGTGAAAATCTTGTAATTTCACCTGAGGCATCTAGTGCAGATCTTGTTGATCCTATTGCAGTAAAGGTAAAAGTTGAAGTACCTGAAAAAGATGAAGGAGATAAATCTTTTTCTCCTATTCCTAGCAAAAGAGTAAAAGTGAGTGCAACAGGACCCGGCAAGAGACAGAAAGTGGTTGTACCACCTATACCTAGAAATGTAGCAAAAATTAAAGATGATGATGTAGTTTCAATCAAGAAGAAAACTTGGAAACCAAGAATTGAAAGAGTTAATGAAGATATATTGAAGCATGGAGACTTCACTAAGTTGAATAAATTCTATGATCTATATGGATCATTTGACAGATTAAACTTTGAAAATGCAATGGTTACACATATGATTGTGGTAGATAAGAAACTTAGCACTATTCATGGTAAGATCCTAGAAGATTTGTATAATAGACTTGTGAATAGAAAATAGAGAACACAAGAAGAGGACATAAAGATGAGAGAACATGTAATCAGATAGTTTTGTGAAGTTAAGGATGAAGATCATTTGAAGAGATTCTTGAAGTCTCTTGGAACTTTATTGAGAACTAAGAGAAGAACAATGCTTATAATGGGAGGCAAAAAGGAGGAAGTACAGAAAGAGACAGAGCAAGTAGTAATGCAAGTTCTTGTAGATATAGTTGTAGAAAAGCATGTTGAATTAGACCCTCAGCAGAAGCAATCAGAGGAACCACATGTTGAGGAAGTTGGTATTGAAGAAGTTCCATCTTCTTCACATATAAATATTGGCAAAGAATCAATGGATATTGAAGGCACCAAAGTGACTCTAGAATCAGATGATGTAGTATTTCATGATTTAGGAAACATTGTTGACAATTTGGCTTTGGGAGAGCAAGAAAAGGTCACAGAATTAGAGAAGAATACAGAGGCAAAGGAAGCACCTGTAGTATCAGAATCACTTCCAGTAGCATAGACAGTCAAAGACAAACAAATTTTGACAGAGGTCACTACCCCTAGTGCACCTGATAGTAAGAAGAGGCATATTGGTTCAATGTTTTTAGACCTTGGAAAAGAAGTTGAAGATGATGATCAGCTTGAGTTCATCACATCTCTGAATAAAATTATTGGAAAGAATAAGAAGGTGAAAGACCTTGAGGGAAAAGTTAGAGTTTTGACAGAGAAACTTGAGAGTGTGATCAGCACTAAGGTATCTAAATCAGATCCACTTGAGAAAGCTAAAATGGTAATGAATTCTTTTGACTCTCAATTTTCTAACTTGAAGGATATTGCTAGAATAAAAGTTCAGGAAGACTTTGAAGCAGAAATGCAACAAACCTTAAGTGTAAATATTTGAAATGATATTGGTAGTTTAGATGTATGCATAAAGAATTTGAGGAGACATTTTGAGATAGGAAAGAATTTGTACATACAATGCACTAAATCAGAGATCCTAATAGTTGAAGAGGATAAGAAGATCAGAGAGAAGTTAGATGCTATTACAGCTAAGACAAACACCTTGACAAGCCCTAATGTCAAGATAAGTTCTGTAGAGAAGAACATAAGGAAATTGAAAGATGAAATTAGAATGTTAGCAGAGGAGAAGAACAGAAAGATGATCAGGGTTAACATCTTGAGAGAGCATGTCTCAATCAAGATATCAATTGTTGAAGATCAAATTGAGCAGTATATGGATTGAGTACTCTACTCAATGTTGCTAAATCCATTAGGAAGATATGGGAGAAAGATTTTGAATCTTGGAAGTTAGAGTTTGGTGATTGTGTTGCAAGCCTACCAGCTTTGCAATAACTGATAAAAAGGTATAAAGTTTTTGAAATTTTTGTACACCCTATCTTTGTCATTGTTGTCAAAGGGGGAGAGATAGTAGAAAATTGAATATATGTTGAGGAAGGATACTCATAGGGGGAGCTATTCTATGGAGTAAGATATAGTATACATATTGTATAACTTTTGGCCACAATTTTGTATAAGTGTTTTTGAAGTTTTGTTTGCACACTTAGCTAATTTTCCCATATGTTGCCACCAATGACAAAGGGGGAGATTGTTGGAAATTTGGCTAATGTGGATGCATAGATGTTGTCATTATGGAAACATATGATCTCTATTGAGAGCTCAGAATCTAGAATGCAAGTATGGCAAGTTGAAGGAAGAAATTGTCTAAGTATGGATACAGTGATCCTGACAAAGCACTCGATGAAGATTTAGTTGGAGACATCCACTGGAGCAATATTTTTGTTTGTGTAGTTAACTGAAGCTTCTATAGAGTATGAGGATACCCCATCTTAGTGCGCATAAATTTTGGAGTAGTACGGAAAAAGTTATTCAAAGTTTACCGAAGATAGTTTTGCAGACATAACAATTTTTGGAGACAGTATTAGCGAAAGAGTTAAGGGATTATTTTTGCTTGTCAAAATAATGACTTAACATTATAAAGGGATGACATCCTAGATGTTTACTCTTGGATAAAGATTTTGGAAGTTGACCATGTAAATTTATTAGCTTTAATAACTCATATATTAGGCATACTTGAAATGTAATGAAAAAAAAGTGTGATATGTAAAAAGAAAGAAAACATAACTTGTGATATTTGTATATTGTGATAGCAGCAAAGGTTATTGATGCGAAGTTGTAAGCAACACCATATTACAGTCAGAAACATTTTGTATTACCTATTTGGGCAGTGAGCTCAGCTGGTGATTAGGTTTTGTAATCTAACTCCTAACAGGGTTAAGGCTTCTAATAAGGCCTAAAGTCCTTTAACCAAGACAAATCTACTATATATTGTAAATTGACTCCTAAAAGGGTCCAATATCCCTAACAGGATACTTTTGATTAGTGATCTTTGTGGGTACCATCTCCACCAGGGTTTTCCCTTGGCCAGGGTTTCCTTGAGAAAATATGATGTGTTATGAGTTATTTCTATTTACTGATATGTTTGTTAATCAGCTTGATAATCTTTGTATGCACTAAAGTAATCTATTATATCCATAAGTGGGCAAAAGAAAAAGTTTGTGAAATACTGATTCACACCCCCCTCTCAGTATTTCCTATTTCTAACAATCTTGTGTTATTGTGCAATTGTGTATGATTATCTTTCTATGGTTGATCAATAGATTGATTACATTGTTTAAAGCAGTTGAATGGATAAATTATCTGATAACTGATTCACCCCCCCCCTCTCAGTTATCTTGGGGATCTTTACTTTCTAACAAGAGAAAGGTTGCTATATCAATAAAGATGAAGTAAAATTTGATAAAGGCACAAATCAAGGAGGTATATTCAGCACTCAAAGTAGTCAGGAAGGTAATGTAGCTAATGGTAAGGATGAATCTTTACTTGACCCTTCTTTAAGTACTTAAATTATGTAAGTTTCCATAGTTTAGGACTTAGGATTAGTGTAGATTAGGAATTTGAATAAGTTAAGTTTTGCGCAGTTAGATATAGGTTTTTTATGTTGTACTAATGCTATGGTTAAGTGCACAAAATAAAATATCATGTTTTGCGAAGTCGCAAAAAAGTTTTATGGTTGCGAGTTTGCAAAATCAGCTTTTTGAGGTTTTAGCGGCAAAATGAATGAATGCGATGTCAGATCGAGTTAATGTGAAGTGTTATAAGGTTGAAATTGAAGTTATCACAATTAAAAAGTGATTGAAAAGAGATTTGAAAGAAGAAAAAGTGAGTTGAGGATGATTTGAAAAAGTTTGGAAGCAGTTTGCAGCGATGATCATACTGAAACCCTAGATTTGCAAAGTTGAGGTATTTTTTGATCTTTAATCAGTTGATAAGATGGATATTTCTATGGTTCATAATGTTAAGGATAAGAATAGACTTAAGATTAAGAAAGAACTAGTAGAACCAGCTGAAATTGATGACAAACTAGCACTATCATCCGTACCAGACGGAGTATTACACATTGAGAATGTTAAAGGATATTTAGGTTGCAAGTTTGAAACTTTGGGAGATGCAAATTTTAGTGATGATTACAACAAATTGTATAATCAAGACATGTCAGTTAAACCAGCTTATGGGTACATAGAGAATAATGAAATTATCAATTATTCCATGAAGTATGCATTTAATGATGAGGAATGTACCAAGATCATTTTAAGTAGAATCCACAATGGGAAATTCTGGATGGAGGATAGAGTTATTGATATAACTTCCGACCTAATTCATGATGTTACTGGATTATCAAAAGTTGGAGAGATTCAACTGAATGAAAAGAACATGAGAAAGATTATTTTAGACAACAATGGATCTAGTTATAATGGTAGAGGAATTGCGATAAGTAAGATTAAGCAAGATGATGTTAGGTACCTTTGCAAGATCCTAACAACTAAATTTTGTGGCAGTTCAACGGAAGATGACATGGTTGTAGGAATGGTTCATGTAGCTTATCTTATGTGTATTGAGAAGAAACAAGTAGACCTATGTAAAATTTTGAAAATTCAGTTATTTGAGAACTTAGAAAAGATTAAGAAGGCTAAGTACACACAGTTTAGGTTTTCATCTCTGATAACCTATATGTTTTTCCATATTTTGAGAAGATTTCCTTACATAGTTGATTGGAGTGACAATGTGAACACAATGGAAAGAATAAACTTAGTCTACTTGAAGCACCTAATTGATAAAGTCAATGACAGTGTGAAGCTTGTATTGAAGACTTTTTAGAGTGTTGTTAAGAACAAATCAAGGATTCCTCAATCCTTAGTTGAGAAGCATAAAGATGACATTTATTTTATTGTAGACACTGATTTCACCTACATTGAAGCAGTTGAGCCTAGAATGGAATTCATAGACACTCTTGGCTATGAAGTATCTGAAGCAAAAATAGTAGGATATGTGAATAGACTGTTAAAGTGTGAGTTGGATGGTCATGCAAATAGGTTTGGAACCTATGAAGAGAATTTCAACTCTGCAATAAGTTTGAAAGAAAAGAAGCAATCTAGTAGGAGAGTTGAATCTACTATGAAGAAAATACTGAAAGAATCAGGTATGTCAAGTCATGAGTTTGACATAGCTAAGAAGACTGCAGAAGCCTTGAAGTAAAGTGAAAATCTTTTAATTCCACCCGTGGCATCTAGTACAGACCCTGTTGATCCTATTGCAGTAAAGGTAAAAGTTGAAGTACCTGAAAAAGATGAAGGAGATAAATCTTTTTCTCCTATTCCTAGCAAAAGAGTAAAAGTGAGTGGAACAGGACCTGGCAAGAGACAGAAAGTGATTGTACCACCTATACCTAGAAAAGTAGCAAAAATTAAAGATGATGATGTAGTTTCAATCAAGAAGAAAACTTGGAAACCAAGAATTGAAAGAGTTAATGAAGATATATTGAAGCATGGAGACTTCACTAAGATAAATAAATTCTATGATCTATATGGATCATTTGACAGATTGAATTTTGAAAATGCAATGATTACACATATGATTGTGACAGATAAGAAACTTAGCACTATTCATGGTAAGATCCCAGAAGATTTGTATAACAGACTTGTGAATAGAAAATAGAGAGCACAAGAAGAGGACATAAAGATGAGAGAACATGTAATCAGATAGTTCTATAAAGTTGAGGATGAAGATCATTTGAAGAGATTCTTGAAGTCTCTTGGAACTTTATTGAGAACTAAGACAAGAACAATCCTTATAATGGGAGGCAAAAAGGAGGAAGTATAGAAAGAGACTAAGCAAGTAGTAATGCAAGTTCTTATAGATATAGTTGTAGGAAAGCATGTTGAATCAGATCCTCAAAAGAAGCAATCAGAGGAACCACATGTAGAGGAAGTTGGTATTGAAGAAGTCCCATCTTCTTCACATATCAATATTGGCAAAGAATCAATGGACATTAAAGGAACCAAAGTGACACTAGAGTCAGATGATGCAGTATTTCATGATCTAGGAAACATTGTTGACAATTTGGCTTTAGAAGAGAAAGAGAAGATTATAGAATCAGAAAAGGATACAGAGGCAGTGGAAGCACCAGCTGTATCAGAATCAGTTCCAGCAGAGCAGATAGTTAAAGGAAACAAATTTCGATAGAGGTCACTACCCCTAGTGCACCTGATAGTAAGAAGAGACAAATTGGTTCAATTTTTGAAGACCTTGGAAAAGAGGTTGAAGATGATGATCAGCTTGAGTTTATCACATCTCTTAATAAAATTATTGGAAAGAATAAGAAGGTGAAGAACCTTGAAGGAAAAGTTAGAGTTTTGACAGAGAAACTTGAGAGTGTGATCAGCACTAAGGTATTTGAATCAGATCCACTTGAGAAAGCTAAAATAGTAATAAACTCTTTTGACTCTGAATTTTCTAACTTAAAGGATATTGCTAGAATAAAAGTTCAGGAAGCCTTTGAAGCAGAAATGCAACAAAATTTAAGTGTAAATATTCAAAAGGATATTGGTAATTTGGATGTATGCATAAAGAATTTGAGGAAACATTTTGAGACTGGAAAGAGTTTGTATATACAATGCACAAAATTAGAAATCCTAACAACTGAAGAAGATAAGAAGATCAGCGAGAAGATAGATGCAATTACAGCTGAAACAAACACCTTGACAAGCCCAAATGTAAAGATAAGTTCTGTAGAGAAGAACATAAGGAAGTTAAATGATGAAATCAGAATGTTAGTAGAGGAGAAGAATAGAAAGATGATTAGGATTAACATCTTGAGAGAGCATATCTCAATCAAGACCTCAATTGTTGAAGACCAAATTGAGCAGTGTCTTTCGGCAAAGACATCTTTTCAGAAGTTTAGCTTTAATTCCCTACAAGCTTGTCAGATAGTAGCATACGGATTGAGTACTCTACTCAATGTTGCTGAATCCATCAAAAAGATATGGGAGAAAGATTTTGAATCGTGGAAGTCAGAGTTTGGCAACTGTGTTGCAAGCCTACCGGCTTTGCAATAGCTGATAACAAGGTATCAATTTTTTTTTGAAATTTTTGTACACCCTATCTTTGTCATTGTTGTCAAAGGGGGAGAGATAGCAGAAAATTAAAAATATGTTGAGGAAGGATACTTATAGGGGGAGCTATTCTATGGATTACAATATTGTATATGTGTTGTATAACATTTGGCCACAATTTTGTGTAAATACTTTGAAGTTTTGTTTGCACACTTAGCCAATTTTCCCATATGTTGCCACCAATGACAAAGGGGGATATTCTTGGAAATTTGGCTAATGTGGATGCATAGATGTTGTCATTATGGCAACATATGATCTCTATTGAGAGCGTAGAATCTGGAATGCAAGTATGGCAAGTTGAAGGAAGAAATTGTCTAAGTATGGATACAGTGATCCTGACAGAGCACCCGATGAAGATTTAGTTGGTGACATCCACTAGAGAAATATTTTTGTTTACGTAGTTAACTAAAGATTCTACATAGTATGAGGATACCCCATCTTAGTGCACATAAAGTTTTGAGTAGTACAGATGAAGTTATTCAAAGTTTACCAAAGATAGTTTTTGCAGACAGAACAATCTTTGAGACAGTATTAGCGAAAGAGTTAAGGGATTATTTTTTCTTGTCAAAATAATGACTTAACATTATGAAGGGATGACATCCTAGATGTTTACTCTTGGATAAATATTTTGGAAGACAACCATATAAAGTTATTAGCTCTAATAACTCATATATTAGGCATACTTGAAATGTAATGAAAAAGTGTGTGATGTGTAAAAAGAAAGAAAAGGAAAACTTGTGATAGTTGTATATTGTGATAGTAGCAAAGGCTATTGATGCGAAGTTGTAAGTAGTACCATACTATAGTCAGAAACATTTTTTATTACCTATTTGGGTAGTGAGCTCAGCTAGTGATCAGGTTTTGTAATCTAACTCCTAACAGGGTTAAGGCTTCTAACAAGGCCTAAAGTCCTTTAACCAGGATAGATCTACTATATATTGTAAATTGAATCTTAACAGGGTCCAATATCCCTAACAAGATACTTTTGATTAGTGATCTTTGTGGGTACCATCCCCACCAGGGTTTTCCCTTGGCTAGGGTTTCCTCGAGAACATATGATGTGTTATGAGTTCTTTCTATTTACTGCTATCTTTGTTAATCAGCTTGATAATCTTTGTATGCACTAAAGTAATCTATTATATCCATAAGTGGGCAAAAGAAAAAGTTTGTGAAATACTGATTCACCCCCCCCTCTCAGTATTTCCCATTTCTAACACTCCTATCTTTCATCATAGTCATCATAGGATTTTATGTCTATCCCAGACATTCTGTCCTGATCTAATTTCATTTCTAGGTTTATGGGCATCCCGGAGACCTCCTAACCTGGCTCTAAAAAAATATGGGCCCAGGGTCAAATTTGAGGTTGATCTTGAGTAGGTTAGGATCAAGCTCAAACCTAACAAGGTCAAGATCGATGTCGAACCTGACTAGGTCAGGTCCAACCTCAATTTTTTCCCCCTCATTCAAATTTCTAGAATCCTAGATTTTTGAGATTCGGGCTTTCAAGATATTTATTTTCTTGCCTCTGGGTTAACCATTTCAGGTTTTAGGATGGTAAATCCTTTAATTTCATTTAATCTAGGTATATTTTCTAAAGGTTAGGACCTAATTGGGATTTAATTCTCCAAGGTGGCCCCTCTAGAGGATTTTTCCATAGTTCACTATAAAAGGAGGCCTTCCTCTCTCATTTTCACCATCAAGTTTTGTGAGAACAATCCATTTTTCACATCACATCTCAAGCAATTTCATGAGCAAGCTCTCAAGTGCAAGAAAGTGAATTCAATCAATCAATTGCAAGCCTTCAATAATTCAAGTGTTCAAGCATCCATCCATCAAGGAGATCCATTGTTAGCTATTGAAGGATTCAATCTCTTTGGAGCCCCCTTTGATGATCCATCCTTCCACCTTCATTCAAGTCTTCTCATATGCAAAAATCAAGTCAAGATTGGTGTTGAAAGATCAAATGCCATTGATTGGAGACATCCTACATTCATCCTACATCCATTGAAGCATTCCTACTTGAGGATTTGAGGATTCAAATCCTCTACAAGGACTTCAACATAAGCGAGGTGATTTGTTTCAATTACTTTGTTTATGCATAATATATTTCAATTCAATTTCAAGGTTAATTCCTAAATTGGGGTTTGACCAAGGAAAACCCCCCATACAACAAAAAACCCCATTTTATTGTAGGTACAGGTGTGGAATTTTAGATCTAAGAGCGAATTTGGATACCCTTTTCGACAAACTTCTGAGATCTGCAAACAGAATTCGAATCAAACTTCAAATAAAGAATGTAGTATTTGACCTTTTATGAGGGTCAAACCCAACCTGAGCTCATCTTGGAGAAATATTTCTGGGTTTTCTTTCTCTCACCATTTCCAATCCAAAATAGGTTTCAAAATTGCTTGAAAGTACACACAGACATCAAAATTTAACATTTTCCAGATCTGCCCTAATTTGAGGTTAGTATTTGTATTTCAATTATTTCATATTCCAAGCATAAATTTTATTCATAGGGAAATATTGGATTTAATCTCTCTCTCTCTCTCTCTCTTCCATATTCTCCATAAATTGATTTGATTGTGTATTAACCTCTTGGTTGATCAAATTGGATCTCTTCTTTGGGAATTTGGGTTTGAGGATAGATCTCATATCTTCCCCCTTTCCCTTTACATTTGAATAGAGTTGAATCCTTTTTAACCTTATTCATTTTGGTGAACCCAACTAGCTTACTCTCTTTCTTTTTTGGTGTTAGATTCCTCTCTATTCTTATTGTGGAATTGCATGCCTTATTGTGCTTTCCTTTTATCTTATTAGTATTAGATTTTTCCTTTGTGTTAGATCTTGCATGCTAATTAGATTTGATATTCATGCTTTATGTGTTCTTAGTTTAGTTCATTTGCATTACATTGGTTTATGAGCTTTACTACCACTAGTCCTACTTATCATATTCTGGTTAGAAGAAGTCATAGACTCATGGGTGTCTTTGATCTTGAATCTTCCTCTCCTTTCCTTAGGATCCCAAATGATAACTTGATTCTTCATGATTCCAATCCTACTTGGAGCAAAACTCTTCTCACTCATCTCATGATGAGGATGATGCTTTAAGAGTTCCTCCTGAGCAAGTCCAAAAACTTTCCACTAAACTTGATAAAATGGGTAATTGGCTTCTTCAAGAGAACCATAATCAAGATTCCATTCAAGCTATAGAGGCTCTTAATAAAGTTCTCCATGATAGTGATCAAGGTGTTAACCTCTTGCATGGTATTACTCACCTTGTGCATTCAAATGTTAAACCTTTAGTTTAAGAAGCTCAAGATTTAGGGTTGATTCCTCCTATCACTAGTGTTGAACCTCCTTCTAATCCTCTACCTAGTATTCCTATCTATAATCCTCCTTTGGTGACTATGACAGTTCCCTTTGTTCCTATGAGTGTTCCTCCTATGTCCCTTCCTACATCACAACCTTCATATCATAATGTTCCTTTTACTTATTCCAATCCACTTCCAACTGTAGTTCCTAGTGTTCCTCCAGTTGTGTCTTCTATTCCCACAGCTTCTTATACTTTACCTAGTGTGTCTAATGTTGCTACTCATCCTATTTCCTCTAATGATTCAAAAATCATTAGTTTGGTTTAGACTGTGTCATCCTTACAACAACAACTTGCTTCTTTAACTCAAAACAAGTTTAGTATTCCTACATATGACATGGGTAGTCCCTTGTCCCGAGACATCATTCATACTCCTATTCCTCAACAAGGTTAGATGCCTCATCTTGAGAATTATAATGGAAAAGGAGATCATGTTCATCATGTTAAAACATTCCAAATCCTTTGTAGTGATTATGCTCATGACCATAGGATTTTAGCTAAACTATTTTCTAGAACTTTCCGTGACAAAGCTTTACAATGGTATTGTTCTTTGCCTCCTTATTCTATTGATTCCTTTCCACAACTTGCTAATTCCTTTATTCAATAATTTCAAAATAATATTGGTCCACAAGTGTCTTTGACTAATTTGATGCATTGTAAACAAAATGCTAAGGAAAAATTGACTGAATTTATTGGTAGATTTAAGCATTTGCATGCTCAAATTTACTATCATGTTCTTGATATTGATATTCAACATATGTTTATTTTAAATTTGTAAAAAGATATTAGAGATAAGATTCTGCTTACTAAATTTACCTCTTTTCAACAACTTTGTGCAGTGCTTCATCATTATCAATTACAAGTGAGTCAATTTGAGAGCAACACTCCAATGGCTCCTGTTCCAGTTGATAAGAGTGATGCTACTCCTAATCCAAACAAATTTAAAAAATTCAACAACTATGTCAAGATAAACAAACAAGCGAATGCAGTTGCTGATCAAGTTGTTGGTGCATCTCACAATGCCACTTCTGCATCCACTACTTTTTGATTAAATCATGTGTTTAATCCTCTTTCTAAATCTTTACATGCTATTATGAATAGGTTGTTAGCTGCTAATAAGATTACTTTACCTCCTATTCGACCTCTTTTACCTGCTACGATTGCATCTAAATATTTTGATCAAAATAGTTTTTGTCAATATCATCATCAGAATGGTCATGATATTGAGAAATTTTATTCTTTAAAACATAAGGTTCAAGATCTAATTGATTATAAGGCCTTATCTATTGATAATCTAGATAATAGTGGGAATAAATCTATCTCTCCTCCTAATCAGAACCTTCAAATTTATACGAACCCTTTACCTACGCATGATACTAATAATATTTTTCAACCATCTACTATGGAAATTATGTATGATTCAAAGATGGATGATCTCAATCATGTTTTTATTCAAGTGGAGCATGTTGTTCAATCTGTATCTTCACCTCAACCTTAACTTCAATCTCAACCTCAGATTCAACCTCAAGTTCAATCTCAACCTCAACCAAAACCTAAACCTAAAATGAAAACTCAACCTAAACCTTGACAACAATTTAAGAATAAAAGACCTTGAGAACTTTTGATTACCTTTGATGACTCTGAGACTATTAAGGCTCCTGATGGTCCCCTTTACATTACTGCTAGGATTTCTCAGAAACCTACTTGTGGTTGTCTTATTGATCCTACATCCTTAGTCAATGTTATCACTAAAGAAAATATTTTTATGAAAAGCTTACAACGTGAATTTTATGATACATCGGATGTGTGGATCCAAACTTGCAATGGTTTTCTTTATCCAACTTTTGGTTCTATTACTTTACCGGTTGAACTTTGTGGAAAAATTGTGAACACTACCTTTGTTTTTGTTCCTACTTTTGATCAATTTCAAGTTAAGCTAGGTTTTCCTTGGTTATTTTTCATGCATGATGTTGCTTCACCTATCCATAAGTGTCTTAAGTTCATTCATGATGAAGAAGTGAAGATGATAAATCATAGTCTATATCAACCTTCCAGGCCTAGAGATTGTGCTACTCTAGATTTCTTTTGGCCTTCGTTACCTAATTCATGTCCTCCTCAACTAGATAATCTTTTTTGATCATATCAAGCCTATAAACTTCATAAAATTCTTGAATTAAGTTCACCTCCTAGGGATCTTAATCATGGTCTTTTACCTACACCCTCGATACCTCCTTTTACTATGACTTCTAGCTCAGTTAATCAAGTTCCTTCTACTGAACCTATCAAAGATCCTGTGATTGTTTCTCCTATGGTTAATAATCCCATTGATCTTCCTAAAGAACCTGTGAAGGACCCTATGAATATTCCTCCTAGTTCTCAATCTATTTCAAATAAATCAAAACGTAATCAATCTTCTAATGAATGTCGTAAAAAGCATCGTGCTCATGCTAAAGCTCAAAGATCTTTACCTTCTACGGATAAACCTAGGCATAATGTGGTAGAATAGATTGTTACTAATAATGATGTTCACATGCATGATTATGATGATTCTATTCATATCTTAGATCCTATTTTGATTAATTTTGATGAAGAAGATACTCTTGATGATATTGATGATGTTAATGATGAATATGAAACTATTGACATTGACATTAATTTACCTAATATGCTTTCGTCATAATTGACTCTTACACCTAGTGTTGAACATAGTGATTCTCAAGAGGATACTTGTTTGGAACTGGCTATCATTCCTACTATGTTGGATATAGTCCCTCTTGTGAGTTACCCACCTTCCCTAAATGATATACAACAAGATGGGGAAATTCGGTAGCACTCTTGATCGACTTGTCCTTCATGGTAGCTTTGTTGTGTGTTTTCCTTCTGTACTATGCTTCTCCCATAATGTGTTTGCCAAATGTTTTTAGATTCTTTTATATGATCCTTGTTACTTAGTTGGTGCAAGGTGATAAAGGAGTCAAAACTATTGTTCAAATTCTTCTATATGTATCTCTATTCTTCTATGCATTGTTCAATGTTATGTTGTAGCTGTGCTATTATTCATAAATGTTTCCTTGTGTAATTTTCTTGGATTTGAGATATGGTAGCACTAATTATTTTTGGTCTCCATGTTAGGGTCTGAAAAGATTCTCCTTCATATATCTTATGTGATCTTTCCTCCTTTGTGATTGTAGTTCTACTTTCTTTGGGGAATGATGTCAATTCATTTGCAATAATATCATATATATATTATCTTATGATCATACTGAACCCATGGTAGGTAGATCCATTCTATGTTCTTTGTATGTTTCTATGATATTTCCCTTGATTTGTCTTCATCTGGGGGCATCTCGATGTGGAAATGTATTCAGTGGATTTTTTTATATTTCCATTAAAGCCATTTCTCTTGTTAAAGTGTCAGCAATGACTTTAACGTGGGAGCATACACTCTGCTCACTTGTTTCACACACACACACACACACTTTTCAATACATACATATTTTTCAAGATACTTTTTCCCTTTTTGGATTAGTAATTAATCCTTAAAGCATGGGTTTATATTTTAGGATCTCTTGATCCCTCCAGTTTCAAATATACATATATTTTGATCCCTTAAGGTCAAAAGTGTCCTTAAGATTGGATCTCTTTGTTTTTGGTTTTATTCTTATGGAATAGAATATTCCTAAGGGTGAATCCTTGATGGGTTGATTAGTGAGTAGCCACATTCACTAGGCGGTTCAATTCCATCTTTCCAGTTGTGCCATTTTCCTATGTGATTCACAATGGGACATAAGTTCTCATTGGGCGAGGTAATCACACCTTCTCTCTCTCTCTAGAGATGTCTCTCTTATTATGATCTAGGAGTCAATGAAGACTTGAGTCCCTGGGGGCTTAAGTTTTCTCTTTGTCCCTTGGATTACAATAAGATTATCTTTTCATTTTGATCTCCTTTACCAAGAGTTTCAATTGAGTCCATACTCTTGCTAAAGTGGGGGCTTAATGTATCATCTTAAAATGGAAGCACTTCCATGATAAGAGCATTTACCCCTCTGAGTAAGTGGTTTCGAATCATGGTAAGTGCCTTGATTGGGTCTTTGCATGTATTTGGCTTTCTCCTCACTTTCCACTTCTTCTGGGCACTTGATTTCTTCATTCTAGGTGAAATTAGGGTTAGGATCTCGAGGATTCTCTTTAATTTCCCTCTTCCATGGCTCTATTTTCTAGGTAAGATTTAGAAATAGGTCCTCCTAGATTTCATCATAGTCATCATAGGATTTTATGTCTATCCCTGACATTCTATCCTGATCTGATTTCATTTCTAGGTTTCTGGGCATCCCCGGGACCTCTTGACCTGGCTCTGATTAAATATGGGCCCAGGGTCAAGTTCGAGGTTGATCTTGACTAGGTCAGGATCAAGCTCAAACCTAACTAGGTTAGGATCAAGGTCAAACCTGACTAGGTTAGGTCCAACCTTGATTTTTCCCCCCTCATTCAAATTTCCAAAATCCTAGATTTCCAGGATTCGGGCTTTCGGGATATTTATTTTCTCACCTCTGAGTTAACCATTTCAAGTTTCGAGATGGTAAATCATTTAATTTCATTTAATCTAGGTATATTTTCTAAAGGTTAGGACCTAATTGGGATTTAATTCGCCAAGGTGGCCCCTCTAGAGGATTGTGCCCTAGTTCACTATAAAAGGAGGCCTTCCTCTCTCATTTTCACCATCAAGTTTTGTGAGAACAATCCATTTTTCACATCACATCTCAAGAAATTTCATGAGTGAGCTTTCAATTGCAAGCAAGTGAATTCAATCAAGAAATTGCAAGCCTTCAAGCATTCAAGTGTTCAAGCATTCATCCATCAAGGAGATCCATTATTAGCTATTGAAGGATTCAATCTCTTTGGAGCCCCCTTTGATGATCCTTCCTTCCACCTTCATTCAAGTCTTCTCATATGCAAAGATCAAGTCAAGATTGGTGTTGAAAGATCAAATGCCATTGATTGGAGACATCCTACATTCATCCTACATCCATTGAAGCATTCCTACTTGTGGATTTGAGGATTCAAATCCTCTACAAGGACTTCAACATAAGCAAGGTGATTTGTTTCAATTACTTTGTTTATGCATAATATATTTCAATTCAATTTCAAAGTTAATTCCTAAATTGGGGTTTGACCAAGGTAAACCCCCCATACAACAAAAAGCCTCATTTTCTTGTATGTATAGGTGCAAAATTTTGGATCTGAGAGTGAATTTGGATACCCTTTTCGGCAGACTTCCGAGATCTACGAATAGAATTTGAATCAGACTTCAAATAAAGAATGTAGTGTTTGACCTTTTATGAGGGTCAAACCTGACCTGAGCTCATCTTGGAGAAAGATTTCTGGGTTTTCTTTGTCTCGGCATTTCCAGTCCAAAATAGGTTTCAGAATTGCTTGAAAGTACACATAGGCATCAGAATTTAACATTTTCCAGATCTACCCTAATTTGAGGTTAGTATTTGTATTTCAATTATTTCATATTCCAAGCATAAATTTCATTCATAGGGAAATATTGGATTTACTCTCTCTCTCTCTCTCTCTTTGTCTTCCATATTCTCCATAAATTGATTCGATTGTGTATTAACCTCTTGGTTGATCAAATTGGATTTCTTCTTTGGGAATTTGGGTTTGAGGATAGATCTCATATCTTCCCCCTTTCCCTTTACATTTGAATAGAGTTGAATCCTTTTTAACCTTATTTAGGTGATAAAGAAAAATTAAGTGCCCGATGTGTAAAAGTACATGGCAATTTGGAAAAGGGAAAAAGTAATGGCCAATCATTGTATAATTGGGGTTTTTAGCAGTTTTTGAGGGTTTAAGATAGAAAGAAATAATGATGGCCTTTTTTGCCTATTTTCCAAGAATTTAATGAACATGTCAACCTCATATGACATAGCTAACTAAATTTGAAATTGGTTACACGTAGAAGTGAATGCTGAAGTGATTGAGTAAGGATTTTTTGTGATTTCAACAAGTTCTCTACATTCATTGCACAATGATATAAGGACAAGACATTGCCTTTCCTTAAACTTAGCGTATTTTCAATGAGCTACAATTGAGATGAGCTTTGTTAAGAGATAGTATATTTCATAGTGAGAAGTAATTTTTTAGACATTTGCAGAACATATTTAGTGCTTCCATAATGAGTCAACCAAAATTGAGCAGAGTTTCATCAATTGAAGGGGCCAAGGATTCAAGAGAAGAATAGAAAGGAAAGGGGAACTTCTTAGAGGAGTTTATGACTTTTCTTCCAGGATCAATATAGAACAAAAAGGTAAATGATTAGACCTTTTCTAATTATATGTCTACATGTAGAGACCCCAATTAATCCTTCATGTTTTGGTTACCATCTATTTAATTACTTCTATAGTAACTGAGTCAAGAAGATCCCGATTTGTAATTGTATGCACCCTAAAATGGTCGCCTAGACTTTGGGCCCCCATTCAGTAATTTGTCAAATCCTTGAATCAATATTTTCAAAGATCAACAATATCAATTATATCAATTTCCTTGATCAAATCATAATCAATTCAATATTTCCTACGGTTTGAGCCTTATTTAATTTAAAAGAGAAAAAAATAAAAATCTTATTTAATTAAGAGAACATGCTCTCTTTTAATTACTTAAAAATCTCTTTTAATTAAATAATAAAATCACTTTATCCTAAGTCTTTATTTATTTAAAAAGAATTTCCTCCCCTTTTATTTAAATAAAAAATCCCCACTTTTCTTCTTATCCTATGTTGCACAAATAAAGCATTATTCTTATTTTATAAAAAAGAGAAAAAGCATTTTTTGTCTCATATGGACATAAAGGCAGCTCCTATTTTCCTATTGGAGGATATTTGTGCACAAGGATCAAGCTTCTAATTTTCTCCACCGTTGATTAAGTCTTTTTCCTCTTAATCTCAATGGTCCATTTTCATCTCATTCTCTATAAAAGAAGAGCTCTCTCCTTCATTTTCATATCTTAAGTTTTTATGCTAATGTTATGCTGCAGGTTTTCTAGGCCATTTTGGAGCTCTTTGAAGACATTCTACATCCAAGCTTTGAAGACTTGTTATTGCATTTCATTGTAGTTGCATATTTCCTTTCTTAGTTGCATTATCATGGCATATTAGCTTAGATTTCCTTTTATGCAATAGATTAACTTGTATTGTCATATAGATTTGCATTGCATTGCATCCATGTTGATTTCATTGGAGATATTGGCATTGTTGCCCTTGTCTTTGATTTGGAATCTCTCATTTTGTGGTTGAATAGCAAGGTCATGAGTTTATAGCTCTAGCTGAGAGCAATTTTACAAATCTTGCAACTCCATGCATAGAGAGCTATGGATCAATTTGTGAGGGCTCATTCTTGAGTTTTCTTGCATGTAAGGATTCATAGAAGTGTGGTCACATTTTAGCACATAGTAATACCTAGAAGTTAGGCATGGGAAAATTAATTTTCCCATATGTGTTCCTATATGTGGACTTGTTTCTTGAATTGGCTAAGAAATATGACCCTGTATCAATGACAATAAGAAAGGGTGATCAATCTCCCTTCGTACCTCTTGACCGTGGTTCATTCATGAAAGCCTTTGGTGCCTATGCTTCTTCCTCAAAAGAGATTTATTTAAGAAAAGAAAAGGATAAGTATAGAAATAAATTAAACTTGGTGAAGTCCCAGGTCGCCCATTTTATGCTTAAGGGAAATAGATAGCCCCTCTACCCACTAGAATGAATACACCCTATGAATTCAAGGATTTTCATTTTTACATGAAGTATTTGGCATATGGGTTGTGTAGGGTGTTGGGTATGGATGGAGATGCAGAGAGGATGCCTACATAGTTGCTGATGATCATCCTTGACATTCATAACTCACATGTTAACACTGATTACGATTGCATCCAATATGTAATAGAATGAATGCATGAGGGCCTTAGAAGTATTAAGGAGAATTTGCAGCCCCACTTCATGCACTACTCCTTGCTAATGCATATGATATTATTTTTCAATGTATACAACTTTGATGTGCATATGCTTAGGCTGAGAATGATGATAAATGGACAACCAAACCTAGTTCAGTTGTGGTTGAGGGTTTAGAATTTCACATCCAATGAGCATGAGTTCTATGGGTTTTTGAACTGGATTATTCACCCAATCCTTAGTCTACTTGAGGTGAATATTTTCAGATTTCCTACCAAGGTGTTGAGGCTTTTCAGGCCATGTGAGTATGAAGATAAATGGCCCCTAGACCATAACTAGGGTGATTTCTACCTAGGAAAGACTTTTATTGTGATCAGAGTCTATGGTTACCCCCAACCCTCGCATATACTCCCAAAATTAGTGCCACCAAGGGCTACTCTTATGGATTTCATTTTAAAATTGATATGGATAGATAAGGAGCACCTGGCTCCACATAGAAAGGGGACTTTCACCCCTAGGCTATTAAAGGTGACCAACTTCACAATTGGAAAGAGGGCTCTGCCTGAACTCAGCAAGTGGTTGGGTCAGTATAAGTTGAGCACATCAGAATATAGGTATGTTGATCCTTAGAATTTCATCAAGAATGCCAAGAAGCTATTGATTCCTAGTATTAGCATAGTCCATGAGCATGAGGGGATGGATGATGAGGATGTCATCAGGAACATGTTAGAAGAAGAAGAAATTGAGAAAAGACTTGGAAAATTCTATGACATATTGGGCCTAGAAGCACAAGCAAAGAAGGCATGGATTGCCTTTGAGGGTTATTTCTTGACCTCCCATACATTGCAAGGATTGAAAAAATTATCAACATGTATGCCACTCTATACAACTAGCTTGATGTTCAATTGGATGAGAAGCTTCAAGTCCAAAGGGAGTACTCATCTTCTGAGTACGAGGAGGATAGTGAGGGCTCTTATGAGAAAGATAGACCTCCTCAGATGAATGAGACAATAGGCTTTGAACAAGAAAAAAAATCCTCAGAATAGAGGCAACAAGTGAGCCTCCAAAGAAGAGATCGAAGATTGAGGTAGGTGAGTTCTCAAGGCCGAGAGGATTGAAGAAAAGAATTGACAAAGTGGCTTCTCTTGTTCCTGGTGATAGGCCTTACCATCACCTATTAAGAAAGAATATTAGAGATGGAAAGAAAAAGGAGACTCAAGAGGAAGTGGAGTTGCCCCTCCAAATGTGTAAATATGAAAGGGAGCTATACTAGGAGGATTTGCTAAAGGATGATGAGTTCATCAAGAGTGAAGAATTCAATAACTTCCTCATCTAGAAAAAGAAATAGGAGATAGGAAGTCAGCTCCAAGTGACTAATGGGGTTGACCCTAATAGTGAGGCTCTACAAGCCCTAGCCACATATGGCCCCAACTTAGAGATTATAACTATGGATGAGGCTAGGCAGTTGGTAAAATAAAGTGGGATTTTGCTTGTCCTAGGATGGGATCTAGCCTCAACTTTCATCATAGATCAAATCAGAAGGCAACTAGAGGCCCAATTATCAGGGGATGTGGATATGATCCATGATCCCAAACTCTTGCAATGTGGTCTCTTGCTCCAAGAACACAAAAACCTTCCTTGGTCAATGTTTCTAAAAAAATGGATGGAGATAAAATCATATGGATAGTTCATATTACAATAGACCTTGAAGTCTCCAAGGTTGCTACTCACTTTTCCCATCTTAATGAGGCTAAAACTATTCATCTATCCAACATATATGGGAGGTTATTTGATGAGACAATTGTCTTATAAAATGATAGGGAGAACATTTTAATGAAGATCAAGGTTATGGAGGAGGAAATTGAAGACCTTAAGGTAAAATTAGAAGAAGCATCTAAGGTTTCTCCCCCTCCAGTCCTTGAAATTGAAGTTGCTACACCTCTAGTAATAGAGGAACCTGATGTCTCAACCGAGAGGCCTAACAAGGAGAAGAATGAGGCTGCACTTGGTGCCTTGACCAATATTATGTAGCATAGGTATGAGATAATAAAAGGGAAAATGGATTCAATCCATGATTCATTTAATATGTTGCACAAAATAAATGGAGATGTCAAGGCTGTAATGGCTATTTTAGAGCCATTATTAAACATTTGGTCATGCAGGGGTCCATTGTTTGAAAAGTTGGAGGTGCTGCAACCTCATAGGCCAGACATCCTAGAGATAGTTAGTCAAGTGGGTGAGATTATAGAGCTGATTGGTGCCACTCTATCATTCTTTAAAGGAAAAGAAAACTAGGTAAAGTAAAAAATGGACATGTTTGGTCCTAACTACAACAAATACCTACCTCCAATTCATAAAGAGGATAATGAAATGAAAAGTGTTAAGTAGTGGAAGAGTGACTTGGATGATTTTTTCATAGGCAAAATATCTTTCCTTAATGAAGATGGTACCTTGGACATGGACAAGTTTAACCATGTCTTGGATGATATGTTCAAGGTAGAAACAAATTTTACAAGGTTTTTTATTGACATGAAGGCTATAACACACTCCAGGTGGGAGAGGTAGATGAAGCAATGATAGAGCCTAAATAAATTCACTTGGCCAACAAAGGAAGGGGTGGAAGCATGGTAAAAAAGTATAAAGCCCAAGAAAAAGAAGCCAACAATAACATAATTAGAAGCAATGGAGGAAGAATGAGAAACACTTAGCACCTAATCATTTTGCACAAGGAGGGTAATTATCACAAAAGGATAATGTATGTTATTCGGTTGGTGGTCATTATCCATGTAACCACTTTTAGAAGTTACCTTGAGCACATGCAGACAAAGGTGCCACCTATTGAAGATTTGGAATGATTGCAAAGATACTTCTCTAGTTTGTTCTCCACTTTATGTAATCATTGTAACTACTTTTTTGTCTTCTAGTGTCTCTCTTTTCCTAGCCATCTGAAGCTTTTTGCATCCTGATTCTTCCAAGATCCCAAGATGACTAGTGAATACTATATATAGTAGGGCTTTATGTTGTTTCAAGGATGGTGAAATTTGTAATAGTAATAGAGAGATAATTTTGGATCTAGAGTTTTGTTCTAGTATTTTGTCATTTTAAATGTACTGATACAGGAAATTTTAATAAAAATACATTGGAATCCCTTCTCATATTAGTGAATGTCTTCTTGCTTTGATCTTGAGTTATTATATGTTAATTTTGAAAAGCAATTTAATGTATGGTTTACAAAGTAAATTGTGAAATTATTCTTGAGATCCTTTCAAGGGAAGGGTAAATCTTAGGGGTAGTCTTAGAGAATTCATGGTTTTTGGGAGAATTTGATGTCTCAGTGTGAGAGTGAGAGGAATGATTTGCAAATAATTTATTCTTGGTTTTGGGTGTGTTTGAGTTAGAAAATTTCTTTAAATGTATGTTTCATTTGGATCTGTTCCCTAGGATTAGACACTAATATATTCTTGAGAGGAAGCTATTCATCATCAATCAAAATATAAATGATAAAATCTTTTAGTTAATGTTTCAAGAATACTAATGTTTAATATTTGTATTGGATAAATGCAAGTAAGTTTTGCTGATTCCTTTAAGAAGTGAATCCTAAAGGTAAACCCACCTAAGTATTGAGGCTCAAAGTGTAGGAGGACTAGATCCTTGTTAATTGTCCTTTTTCTTGTCATATTTGAAGTGGGTATAAAGAGTTAGGGACATAAAGTTGTCACACATGGTTAAAATCCACAAGAAGAAAGAGGAACCAACAAGATGTAGAGAGAGAGAGAGAGAGAGTCGTAAGAGGTCCTAGAGCATAGTAATGTGTCCTAGGACCCCTTATGACCCCTTATGACCCTTTAGTACCCCTAAGATGTATTCTTATGGGTCCTAACTGATTATAAGGGGTCTTAGGACACATTATTGTGTCCTCAGATCCCTTAAGAATCCTTATGACCCATTAGACCCTTTATGACCCCTAAGAATACATCTTGGGGATCATAAAGGGTCATAAGGGGTCCTAGGACACATTAATGTGTCCTAGGACCCTTTATTCAAGATAAATATAAAGGGAGAGAATGATTCAATGAAATATCTATCAACGGGGAGAGAAAATGAAAGAGAGATATTGGTTAGCTTCTTAACTAAAAAGGGAGAGTATTGATGATTTGTAGTGATTAAACATATTAGATGCATAAGCTAGGGATAACCTACTAAGTCATAACATATTGACAGAGTTCTAGAAAAGATATTTGGTATTCTATGGAATATTTCATATTGTGTTGCCATCAATGCCAAAGGGAGATATTGATAGACTACAATTAATTTAATATCTTAAGGAATGTTACTCCTAAGTGCATTAAGAGTTGTCATTAGTATCTTTCATACAGTCGGTAAAGGAGACAATATAGGCTAGTCGGTCAACACATAGAGAAGAGACAACAAACAAAATACAAGGCATAATATTATACTAACTGAATATACTTTTGACCAAGCACTCATACCGATCCAGATAATTACCAAGCATTGAGCACAGTATAACTAAACATTAATATGTACCAAGTGTTATCTAAATAGTGAGTGATGAATGTAGTGTACACCGAGTGAACCAGGAAATGACATAACACTTTGTAATGGCACAAACTACAAGGTAAACATTTTACATTGATCAAAAAATGTTTTACCAAGATCAAGATGAAATTAAATATGGATGTAATCATTTAAAGATTTATGATTCCTATGTAAAGATGATCTAGGTTAATCATTTGAACAATTGATCTTAGGTTTTCTAAGATAGTGTCACAACCTTAATTAGGTCAAATCATTTTGATATAAGAATTGTAAAGATGCCATTTTGACAAGTATCACACATGAAGTAGCCATCATTAGGAGACATATGAAGATCTGACAAGGTTATGTTGAAAGGTATTGACAAAGTATTTAGTTTATCAGAAACATTTCAAGGATACCAAGTAGTACAGAAGGATATATTAATCACTACAAGGTGATTTCATTATTATACTTAATGGATCTAATATCATCAATGTAAGTTGGTTTCAAACAGATCAATTTATTATTACTCTCTAGCAATTATAGCAGACTTAAATCTCCTAACAGAGTAGACTTAATAGTCTTTTGTAAAATCTCTTAATCAAGTGCACACTTGAAGAGTGTTACTAAAATCCTCTAACCAAGTAGATCTAGCTAATATTTTTGTTACTCCTAATAGGGTAAGATCATATGAAGTTATCAATCTTTGTAGCCTTAACTAGATACTTTATTTAATGTAGTAGTAAAGCTTTGTGGGTTCCATCCCCACTGTAGTTTTTACCTTCTAAGAAGGGTTTTTGCGATACCAAAATACAAGTTTTATGTGTATGAAGTTTCATGTATGTTTATTTGATTAGATTACATGCATTTAAATTTTAGTTATGTTATTGGACGTATGGTGAATGCAAATGATACAATCAGTTAATGAATTACATGTTTACAAGGATTTAGTTGAAAAGTTTTTAGGGTTATTGATTCACCCCTCCCCTCTCAGTAACTCACCTTTTCCATAATCCCAACAAAGGAAGAGTTTGAAAATTGATTGATTACTTGAAAAGATAGTGATTGATGATCACCAAGCTACTAAGGTATATGTGAAAAATTAAATCAGTTATTATATTGTCATTGATGTCAACTATATTTGACTATACTTATCATGATAGTTACAAACATATGAAGAAGGAAATAATGGTGAAGGAATGAGATATTAACTTGAAGATGAGATGTATGAAAAATATATGGATATGGTATTCATTGGATAACTTATTGATGAGTCTATGACATTATGTTAGTGATTTGATTTTATTACATAATTCTATTATGGATTGAAGATCAATAATGAAAAAGTTTATGTGGTCAGTAAATTAAGAACTTGGTATACACCAAACAAGTGTAGTGTATACCGAGTATGGTGTTAACTGAGTTAGAAGTCACTGAAACATCATGGTATTGATCAAGTGAAAGAAATAAATGAAACATATGACTACCAACTAAAGATGATGAGCTGGACATTTATGGATGCTTCCAAGGTTAAAGATATTTTTTGTTATGATGATCAAAAAATTGATAAAATTCAAGGATGATCAGATGATGGATAATGAAACGTGTTATAAACACAAGTTTCAAGGAAGGTTAAAGTAGAAAAATAAATTGTGAAGATTATGAGGAAAAACATATGGATGGAAATAAAATGGTTTATTATGTCTATAAAAGGAGACAGGAGAATCATGATTAATTCTGGAATGTGCAAGAGAAGATTGCATTCATGTGAAGCTAGTCAAACAGGTTGAAGACATAAGCAAGCAATTTTGAAGACAACACTGAGCATCAGAGAAAGGAATTAACTGAGAAGAACAGAGTTGGAGGATACAAAGGAATTGAATTGAGTATATTTGCTAGAGGTATTTTTGAGCTTAGCATATATCTGAAAATTTGCAAAAGAAATTTATATTTGATTTAGATCATTTATTGTTTCATTCTAACCATTTCTACAGATAAATCTATTAACAGAGTGGGAATTAATAGTCTTCTATATTTCATTATAACATTCAATGTATATTGATTGTTTTCATGTTGACCCCATAGTGAATGTTTGGTCATGGAGAACTGTTAGTGATAAATCCTCTAACTAGGTCACACCTTATAGTGTGTTATTGTAACCTTTAACATGGTTGGCTCTTAATCAAGCTCACTTCAGAAGAGTGAAATTATTTTGGGTTACCATTCCCATGTGGTTTTTCCCCTAATAGGGTTTCCACGTTAAAAATTAAATTGTTACATATGTATGGATGTGATGAATTGTTATTTTACTTTACACATTATAATTATTGGTTTGATCAGTATATACACAAGATAATTTACTAGTATTCAATAATTGAACAGAAAGGCACAATTAAGGTTTTTTCGAGTTGATTAAATTATTTGAAAGATTTTTTTTATACATCTAGGAGTATTTGGTACTGTAGGATAACTGGACTTAATTGATTTACCTCCCCTCTCAGTTATCTAATACTTTGGACATCATAGGCTAATATAGTCAAATCCTTCTTCATGTATCAACCTCCTTCATATCCCAATGCTTGAATGTGGGTATAATAAGTCATTTGTAAATACTTGTAGAACTATTCAATTTTATATGGGGGCTTTTCTGAATTCAGCTGCAACTAACCTCCAAACCTATGCCTATGCATGGGAAACCATTTCCTTCTATTCATACCTTCTATATCTTGATATTATAATTTTAAGTTTGCAAGGTCAATCTTCATGTTGAAATCATTTTAGTCCTTCATGTCAAAAACCTCAATTATATTCTCTCTACTAATCTCCAATAGGAAACCATTGGTGGACTTAATGTATCTACCGCTAGGATTATGATATCTTTTTAAAACCTTAATCATTTCTAAATTCACAAAGACATTGGGGGAAACTAATCTTGTAATCCCTAATCACCATGGATTACACATGTAGGTATTTCTTATTCTAAGCTCAAGAAAAATAATTTAAAATATTATGCCCCCTAACATGTGTGTAAATCTCTCTACAATTACATTATTTGTCATAAAATTTAGGGACACCAATGTTGGCAAGTTGGCTATACTAATGTATATGACTTAGTATAGTGTTTTCATTATGGTAACAAAGTCATATAGTAGTTTGGAGTAAGCACACTTGATGAGAAGATCAGAAATCGGCTAAGTGTTGAAGACTAGACAGTGTACAGAGTACCTGAAGCTCAGAGCATCAGTGCATGTGCATATGACCAAGTTATGGTATGCACCCTAGAAAATAATTTGGTTAGACTATATTCATGCTTAGTCTATGAGCGCATGATTAGATATGCAAGTATGAGAAAGATATAGATAGTTGAAGTTACACAGCCAGTGTGCGCCAGAGAAGAATGGAGTAAGCAACCAACTGTTAGCATTTTGATTTGTGGTTATATTCTAATGTAGTAAAGGCTATGCACATATTGTATTTAATTTTCTAACATGTAAATATGTTTTTTTTTAAACATGCTTGAGCCAATTCAATTGGAAGTGTTGTATGTAATCGGTTAAAGGGACGACCTAGTTGTTTGTTTTCTATGTGCATATAAATATGAGATGCACCCATTGTAATTAGTATGGAAGTTGATATAGAGCTGTGATAAGTAGAGTAGAAGTGTGCAAAGAGTATATATGATTTATTAGACCTTTTCAAGAGGTCAAAGCATCAACACATCAAAGGAACTGATTAGACAAGCAGTGTCATAGTGACAGTTCATCAAACAGATATAGTGTGTATCTAAGATCAGAAGGTTTTAGCCTTCACCACTTGAGTAGTGAGCTTTAGGACAGTGTGTCCACTCCCCTAATAGGGACTATTGTAAAAGAATCCTAATAGGGTCTGACCCTTAACAATGTCTACTACATTTAATACATTGTAAAGAAACTCCTAATAGGGTTAAGGATCTTCTAACAAGGATCATAATACACTAGTGTAGAATATTAGTGGGTGTCAATTCCCACCGGGGTTTTTTCCTATTTGGGTTTCCCCATAACCATATTGGTGTTATGTGTTGATTTCATGTTTCATGTTTATGTAGATGTTCATTTCAGTACTTAAGCATTTAAGTTCAGTTTAAAGATTAAGTGAAAAGATAAAATACATTGAACACTGATTCACCCCCCCTCTCAGTGTTCCCATTCCTAACAATTGGTATCAGAGCTCTGGTCCTCAGAAAAGAAGTTTAACCACTTGAGGAGATCATGGAAAAATTAGAAATGAAACATCTGAAAAGAAATCTTGAAGGTGCTCTTGAAGACCTGGACAAATTTGAAAGAGAAATTGAAGAACTAAAAGAAAAAATTAGTGATGCTCAATTAGTCATCAAAAGGATAAGAAAGGATTTGAAAGAATGCTCTACCAGTGATCTACGGACAATGGTCAAGAAGCTGAATGAAGAAAATGCATCCTTAAAAGAATAGCTTGAAGAATTTGATGATAAGTTGATTAACAATCAGGAAGTCTATGAAGAACAGTTCAAAGAGAACCTTCAACTCAATGAAGAATTAAGGCAAGAAAACATGGAAATCTTGGAGCTAAGGAACAACAAAGAAAGCTTGGAATTTGAATTAAGAGAAGAAAAGAATCACATTGACAAATTACACACTAGTTCCAATTTTATAGAATCTCAGTTGTATGCAAGAAGAGCTAAAGGGGATACTAGCTACGTTGGATAGAGTGAAGCACAAAATCAAATTGACAACATGCGAGCAAGAATGAATGTATAAAAAGACTCTACTAATAATAAGAAGATTGGAGATCAAACTAAAAATAATGGTGAACCACCTAAGAATGAGTGCAAGCCAGTAGACCACACTTGTTATGCATGTAACAAGCATGGACACATAGTGAGGAATTGTAGAGAGGTAAGACCTTTTAATGGGTACTATTTTTCATGCAATAAATTTGGTCATAGAGCTATGAATTGCAAGACAAGTAAAAATAACAAGACTCAGTATGATCAGAGAAATCAAAATTAGTCAAATGTAAGAAATTATCAGAATATTACATGTCAAATATGTAACTATAATGGTCACTTAGCTAGACAATGTAAAATGGTGACCCATGTCAATGCACCAAGGAATATAAGGCCACCAGTCATACATCACTCTTGTAACAAGGCTGGAAACATCTCAAAGTTTTGTAGATCAAGGACGCAAGGTCAAGAAATCCCTACAAAGCCCTAAGAACTAGTATTGGATTCTAAAGGAGAAGTCAAGTTTGTGAAAGCCTCAGAGGATGCGATCTTGATTTGGTCAAAAGAAAAGAAGGATAAGGTTGATGAGTATGTATTAGATGCATCCACAATGGATGCACCCTCTACATCTAGATGAATGGCCCTCATGGGCATAGGGGGAGCTAATTTAGCTCTAGACCCCTGCGCAGCTGGTATACTCACTTTCATAGTATGCACCTTTGGACTTATGCTTTTGGAGACTATCAGAATTGATGTGCAAGAGTGCACTAGCTAATTATTCACAGAATGAAAGTTAGGAATTTCCTAGTGACAGCCTAGTTTATGTGACAAGCATTAATGGTAAAATTTGTACTTTAAAGTACACAGAAGTTAGAAGATCTCTTATTTCATTCATATTGAGGGATATTGGAGAGAAGAAGAGCCCTAACAGTTGATTGAGAAGGATTGCAGTTTGATTCATCAAGTGACTTGTTGTATAATTGATTGGTTGTGGAAATCCTAGTTCATCGTGCCAATTCAGAATCCCTTGGAAACCTTTGAGAAAGCGATGGCTACTCCTATAGTATTTGATGTTGCAAAAAAGAAAAGATATGTATTTAAGAGGCACCCATTCAAATCCACCTGAGATGACCTAGAAGGGGCATTCTCCTACACACCTATGGGTGTTATGCATGTCGAGGACATTAGAGAATACATTTACTATAAGAAAGAACCAATAGGATTGGACAGATTAAGGGCGCACATGGAAACTATGTTGAAAGCAGACAAAACCTTCATGGATGAGTATGCGCAGTGGAATAATCACCCTATAGTGGAGTAGGCTATGACATATGAGTTCTATGAATAAGAATGGATCAAGATTATACTAAGCAGAATTCATGATGACCTATTTTGGATACGTGAAGTGCTGGTTAGAATTACTGGTGACCTAATTCATGAGTTAACATTCCTATCAAAGATAGGTGCCATTCTTCCAATGGGAAAGGATGTAAGGAAGCTTTTTGAACAAACTTGCAAGTCAAGAAGTGATAGGCATGGAATGACCATAGAGCCTATTGAGAAAGATGACATCAAATTGATGTCCATGATACTAGGTTACAAGTTCCAACACACCAGCAGGGTGAACAGTGTGTCGGCAGCCATAATTCTTGCAGCCATAAGAATTGTAAATGAGAATGGAGAGTTCAACTTGTGTGAGATACTATGCACACAACTAATTGATAAAATTAAGGAAATCAAGCATGATAAGACCAAGATATTCAAATTTGGGTCTTTGATCATTTATATGTACTTCCACATTGTTGGAAAAGTATCTGATTTGTATCTAGAAAAATCCATTCCCACAATGCCATAGATATCTCTCAAAGTATGTACTAAGAGCACTTTGAAGGACTACATGACACTAGAGTTGAAGACATTCAGAGCTAATATGCAGATGAGGTATAGGATACCAGAGAAGATAGTTGAAAAGTATAAGGATACTATTTGCTTCATGGTTGAGACAGAGACAACATGCATGGAGGTAGTTGAACCAAGAACAAAGTGGATTAATCCACTAGGATATGAAGTGGAAGAGCCTATTATAGAGGCTTATGCTCAAGTTCTATTGTCAGCACCTAAAGACCCTAATGAGCCAAGATGGGGAGCCTATGAGGAGAAAACAAGAGAAGTTGTTGTAGTGTTAAACAACATAGAAAAAAAAAGGAAGGTTGCTAAGGTTACCTTAGAAATCTTGAGAATTCATGGAGTGTCTCAAGTAGACCTAGACAAAGAAAGGGGACAAAAGATTTCTTTGGAAATTGAGGGCACAACAACAACAAAGACTGAATCAGAAGATCCTAAGCTGAAGAAGGTAAAGATAGAGAATTATGATGACTAGAAGGGGAAAAATGATGTTACTCCTCCTACGCCCACAAAAACTGTTGACCTTACTGGTCCTCTAGAGTATAAAGCAATGCCAAAGAGGAAGAAAGAGATTAGCACCAATCATCCATCCTCAAGAGTAACAAGGAACAAAAAGAACTCACAAGTACCTCCTGAAGTAAGTTTCAAACCTAGTCTCAGTGTGTTGAGTGCAAGGATTGTTGATGAAGGAAGAATTGATCAAGTAGAAAAGTTTTATGAGAAATATAGTGAGATTGACAAATTAGAGATACATGGAATGATTGTTAAACACATGTTGAAGTTTAAGAAGATATTCTTAGAATTTAAGACTATGATCCCTGATAATGTGTGGAACATCCTAGAGTTCCAAAAAAGACAGGCCATTGAAGAGGATTTAAGGATAAGGGAAAAGATTCTAGATGATACCCTTCCAACATGTTCCTTAGAAGAGAAATCTCTATTGTTAGATCTGGTAAAACCACATCTCAAAACCAAGTCAAGGACTTTGCACATTATGGACAAGAACTATGATCTTGTTGCTAAGGAAATAGAGAAGGCATTCGAGAAATTCTTCATGAACATGCACATGTATCTAGCAACTATGCCCAAAGCCCAAGTACACACTATGGCTGAAAAAGAGTTAGAGACTATCAATGTACCAGTTACAGGTCCACAAGATTCAGCGCTTGTAGTTGAAACAAAATTAGAGGCAGAGAAGTCTACACCCATGACAGAGACACCCAAGGATGACTCAATCTTCATTGAAAATGTTGAGATAGCAATGGTGGCCACAGACATGGATCTAGAAAAGTTTGAAGAGGCATTTGTAAGCACTCAAGAAGCTAAGAACTTGTGTAGTAACACTCCTCCCAATTAACAAGAAGAAATATTGATTGAGGATATAACAGATGAAAAAGAAGAAGAAAAGAAAGAAGGAAAAGAAAAAGAAATAGAAAAAGAAGAAGAAAAGAAAGAAGAACAAACAAAAAAAGAAGATGAAGTAAAGAGTAAAGAAAATGAACCATCAACTCAAGTGATCAAGGTAAAAGAGGAAGTTATGGATAGTATTCCTATCACTCCACTTCCCTCAGTAGCATTGTTGTCAAGTTTGACACCTAACACAACTAGTTTGGACTCTTGGGGAGAAGAAGACTTGATTAAGTTCATTGTCTTAGCTATGGACAAAGCCAAGGAGAAATAGGTGATGAGGAATCCCCTCCTTGTAGAATTAGAAACATCCTAAACAACTTGTTACTAGCAGACAAGAAAATGTCCAAGGTACACTTTGTTGATGGTGTCAGTTCAGTGATTTCACAGTTCAAGAGTAATTTCTCTAGCCTGGAAGCATTTGTATCCCTAGTTGTAGAAGAGAAATATTTGAAGAAGAGGCTCAGTGAATTGGTTAGCAACTATGCACTTGACCTAAGCTCACTAAAGTTTGGTCAAGCATCTTTGAAGGAGTTTGCAGAAAAGGGCAGAAAGATTATTGCTGATTGTATGAACCAAGACAAGCTAACTAGTGATCTATACAAAAGGGTACAAGAGGAAGAAGTTATGATAGATAGAATAAATAAATCAGTGGAAGATCCATTATTTGATGTGAACATGTGCAAAAATTTCTACCAAGGATAGATTGATAAAATTGAGAAGGCAGGAATGGAGATGTCCAAGATAAGGGCTAGGCAGACTCAGCTAAGGAATGCTCTTGTGCCCTCATTAGACATACTTAATTATAATATCAAGGAGATCAATGGCACCATGGTGACATATGATCAAGGTCCTAGCACATATTTGGAGAATATAGAGAAGCTACAGTATGCACTATGCACCAATCTCCAGATTGTAAATTCACTGATCACATTTTGGAGGAAGGAGATCCAAAATTTGCAGATAGCATATCCAGATGTTCTATCATAGTAAGCATTTGAAGATAAAATTTTGAAGCACCTTTTTCATTAATTTCAAAGGGGGAGTATGTAAAAAATATGGTTATAGATATATATAAGGAGATATAAGATAGAAAGATATGTATAGGGAGATATAAGACAAAAAAATTTTGTATTAAGGGACAGTTAGCAACTTGGCCATATTCTTTTGTTGCCATTAATGAAAAAGGGGGAGATTGTTGGAAAGTTGTCTATAATGATGTATATGACTTATTATAGTGTTTTCATTATGGCAACAAATTCATATAGTAGTTTGGAGTCAGCACACTTGATGAGAAGATCAGAAATTAGCTAAGTGTTGAAGAGTGGACAGTGTATAGAGTACCTGAAGCTTAGAGCATCAATGCACATGCGTATGACCGAGTTATGGTATGTGCCCTAGAAGATAAGTTGGTTAGATTGTATTCATACTTATTCTATGAGCACATGATTAGATATGCAAGTATGAGAAAGATACAGATAGTTGAAGTTACATAGCCAGTGTGTGCCAGAGAAGAACAAAGTAAGCAGCTAACTATTAGCATTTTGATTTTTAGTTATATTCTAATGTTGTAAAGGCTATGCACCTATTGTATTTAGGTTTCTGACATGTAAATATGTTTTTTTGTAAACACACTTGAGCCAATTCAATTGGAAGCATTGTATGTAATCGGTTAAAGGGCCGACCTAGTTGTTTGTTTTGTATGTGCATATAAATATGAGATGTGCCCATTGTAATTAGTATGGAAGTTGATATAGAGTTGTGATAAGCATAAAAAAAGTGTGAAAAGATTCTATAAGATGTATTAGAGCTTTGCAAGAGGTCAAATCATTAGCACATCAAAGGAACTGATCAGACAAGCAGTGTCATAGTGACAGTTCATCCAATAGACATAGTGTGTATCTGAGATCAGAAGGTTGTAGCCTTCACCACTTGAGTAGTGAGCTCTAGGGTAGTGCATCCACTCCCCTAATAGGGACTATTGTAAAAGACTCCTAACAAGGTCTGACCCTTGACAAGGTCTACTATACTTAATACATTGTAAAGAAACTCCTAACAGGGTTATGGATCTTCTAACATGGATCATAATACACTAGTGCAGAATATTAGTGGGTGTCAATTCCCACTGGGGTTTTTACCTATTTGGGTTTCCCCGTAACCATATTGATGTTATGTGTTGATTTCATGTTTCATGTTTATGTGGATGTTCATTTTAGTACTTAAGCATTTAAGTTTAGTTTAAAGATAAAGTGAAAAGATAAAATACAATGAACACTAATTCACCCCCCCTCTCAGTGTTCCCATTCCTAACAACCACCTCCTATTTTTAACATAGGGGATGACCCAGGAAATGGAGCTATAAATTATCACTCAAATTTTTTTCTTCCTTCTATCAATTTTCTTTATATTCCTCTAATCGTAAAGCCTTCGATGTAGTTGACATGGTGGTGAATTACACAAAATACCCTATAGAAATGGACTAGTAACCCTATCCTAGGGTTTCAAATTTATACCCTTACTTCTTTTTTGAAACCAAAGACCAATTACAAAAGAATGAGAAAGGAAAACTTATGGGTTTGATTTGTGGGTCAAATGCACTTGAAACCCTTGAAAATACACTCTCTAAATCCTGGCTCTAAATTTATCACTTTGTGAAACTATTTTGTCTTTAGCGAATTGTGAAAAACTATTAAATTATTATTTTATTCACCTATGGCCCTTCATTAATGCAAATTCATGTGAGCTTTATGACTTGAAATGGGTAAACTTTAAAGTTTGAATATCAGTCATAAATCTATGAAAATCACAAGTAACCAGTTGTAATACCCCAAAATTGGCACCTTACAATTCTAATCAATTTTGGTGCATTCCTTCAAATTTTTACATCACTAAAGTCCTGTTGTACTAGGAAATTTTGTCTCCTATTTGACTTTATTTGACTTGGTGTCAAATGCAAGAAACTCTAAATTTTCATTAATTATACACTATATTTAATTCTTAAATATTTGACATTTATTGGCTAAAAATCCCTATGATTAATTAATTTAATTCTAAATTCCTAGTGCTTTTAAATTAAATTAATTCCACCCCCTTTAGCTAATACACATCAAAGGAATTAAATAATTATTTGGTTATTTGAATGGATTATCCCACTTGAATTTAATTATTCAAAATAATGTGAAAAGGCACCCATGTGGCTATAATTCATTATTCTTAATTAAATAATTCCTCCAATTTGTCTCACCTTCCTCCATGGAGATGAAGAGTCAACCGTTTCTTTCCAAGAAACTCTTCATCCTTCTCCAGGGCTTGTCTATATTATGAACCTTCTTTTCTTCATTTTGGGGAGGCAATTTTAGAGTACCAAAACTATAGTGAATTTTTTTCTCAACTTTCTCATAATTTCAAAGCTTTTCATTGCATATTTAGTATAATTTCATATTAGTAGCATTTAATTGCATTTTCATCTTAAATATAGTTTTCTTATCTTGTTAGTAGTTTAATTCTCATATTCATTCTCAAAGCTTCTTAGATTAAATCTGTACTTTCATTCTTAGATTACAATTGCATCTTCATTTTAGATTAATTATAATTTGATTATCTTCATAGCTTTTAAATCCTCCATTTTAGAATTGGTCTAATGGTTGTTGGCTCTCATTCTGAGAGTAATTCAAAGACCCCGTCTAAATAGGAGGCAACAGGTCGATTCAATTGAGTGTGTGAATTGGACAATTCATGTTCATTTTCATATACAATGATTGAGCAATGACTATGTTGTGTCTATGGCTGAATTAGAGGTCAACATTCAGGAAAAAACTAGTGCATTATAAATGAATGGTTAATGACTTAAGAAAATTATTTGCACACATCACTTTCCAGCAGAATCCAAGAGCAGATAATAAAGCACCAGATGCCATGGCTACTCTCACCTCTCTGTTATAGATGCCAGAAAATGACTTCTGACATGAGTTCCTGGTGGAAACGTTATGCTACCCAGCCTACAATAATCTTGAATCTAGGATGATCTATCCAATCATTGGACATGATTCATCCTGCTACCATCATATTTACATCTACCTCTAAGACCAAATCATCACAGACACTTATACCTGGAACAAAAAATGCCACCTAATCCACAGTGCTTCATGTTATGTCATTGTAGCTAATGACTTCGATGCAAGAGCATATCGGGTCCTTGGAAATCCTCTATCACCAAAAAATTTTGGAGTTTGTCTGTGCTGCTCAGTTCCTACTTTGACCAAGTTGGTCGGTAGTTGGTTGATTTCCTTTGGTTACCGAGTGTGGTTAGTTTTCTCTTGGGCAGTCAGTTGTTTCACTGGTGCTTGACATTTCTTATCTGCTACTCAATTATCCTTTCTCACTGACGAGTTTAGTTTTAGTTTCTATTGTGGCTAAATTATGCATTTATATTAGATCATGGATTTAATGTTGGAATCCATCATTGGGAAGTGTGTGGTCCTAGATCTAACCATTTCTTCCATTGATTGTGGATTTGAGGGCTGAATTAGTTCGGTAGCCTCTTGTATAAATGTAGTTGTTTGGTTGTAGTTTAGGGAGTCAGTTTTGATAGAAGATAACAGAGTTTAGTTGGGAGTTTCTGACATATCCTTGCATGTTTGAGGACTTCTGTAATTCATTGTAATATCAGGTCGTAACTGGGAAGGCCTTATAGCCCAACATGTATGATTCTATTTGATGAAAATATATGAGAGATCTGGCATTCTCTCTCTCACTCTTGTTGTTGTTTGCTTCCGCATGTGTTGAGCAAGCTTGGATCATCGGGGTGAGCCATCCTTTGGCCCCTCTTAACCCCTGCCTTGCATCAAGTGGCATCAAAGCGAGGTTAGATCTTGATCTAGGTCTGTGGATCTAGGTTTGTAGGTTCCTCTTGAAGCCCTAGTTGATTGTTGTGGGGTCGAAGATTGTGATCTAACCTACAATTGGAGAGGGTTGTCAAGATGGTTCATGGGAGGTGAGATGTAGATCTAGGATTGGCTGATATGCTAAGGAAAATTATTGCTAGGTTAGAAGTAGTTGAAACAACCCAAAGAAGAGGTAGACATCTTGAAGATGTTAGTGATGATGAAGTTGAAGAAGAATAAGTGAATGCAGAACCTGCACCTGTGATGGATCAAGGTGAAGAAAGATTTTTGAAGGCTTTGACAAGTTTGAAGTCAACACCACATTTTAATCCTCTTGAGTATGGTGGAAAGCTAGATTCTAATGAATTTTTGGAATGGATCATCGAGATGGAAAACTATTTTGAATATGAAAACATTCCTAAGGATAAGAAAGTGAAGATTGCAAGCACAAAATTGAAGAGTCATGCATCCTTATGGTGGAAACATCTGTAGTTGGATAGGAAAAGGAAAGGTAAAGACAAAATCAAGGTATGGAACAAGATGGTAAATAAGTTGAAAGGAAAATTCTTACCCTGTGATTATCAGATTAACCTAGTTCGGCGAATGCAAAGTCTAAGGTAGAAAGATAGCTAGGTAAAGGAATATAGTGAGGAATTCTATAGATTGGATATCAGATCTGGACATGATGAAGATGATGTGGAAATGATTGTTAGATACCTGAATGGTTTGAGAGTTTCCATCCAAGAGGAAATTAGTATGGTCAAGTTGGAGAACATTGAAGAGGGTTATCAATTTTCTTTGAAAGTTGAGGAGAAATTGAACAAGAGACATGAGTAGACACAGAGAGGAAGATGTGGTAGATTCCCTAGAGGAAGAGGTAGATCTAATGGTGAAAGTGGTAGATGTTAGAATTAGGAGAGATAGGTATTGAGAGGGGAGGGGTGAATTAGTGCCTTCAAAAACTTTACTTGTAAACCTTTCAGATCTATGATAGTCAACAATAATAAACAATGAAAATAACTTGAATCTAACTGCATGTATCAATCATCCATTTAACTTATGAAAGTAAACAACATGAAATCAATATGAAAATCACATAACATAAGTATTTTGGTAACTTAGAAACCCTTTTTAGAAGGTAAAAACTACGGTGGGGATGAGACACACAAATTCTTTACTACTGTAGATAGAAAAGGTTTGCCTGTTAGGGCTACAAGTTTTGATCACTTCTGGTGATCTTACCCTATTAGGAGTAACATGTTAGATCAGATAGATCTACCTAGTTATAGGATTTTAACAACACTAATTAAGTGTGCACTTGGTTAAGAGATTTACATAAGATTGTTAAGTCTACTCTGCTAAGAGATTTTGTCCAAAACTCTATTACAATGGTTAGAAAGCAATAGGCAATTTTTTGCTAATTGACAACTCACTTTTCTAAAATAGATCTATAAGTTCTGATAAAATATCACCTCACTTGTGATGAATCTCTACTCTGAACTGCTCGATGGCCTTTTCTGATTCTGCTCAATCTGAATTCCTTTGTACTATGTTCTGCTCTATTAACTGATAGACTTGAAGCTAGGCAATTGCTTCAAGTGCTCCATGATTCATATATCAATTCACACCAAAAATGATGCAAACACACAAATATATAGTCTTCTATTTTTTCCACTTTAACAAAATTAGGTTACACAACATAGTCATAACCCTAAGATCTACGGTGTACAAAAATAACCTAGGTCAACTATTACAAAAGATATATAATGCATTTAATGAATATCATCATAATAAATGTTCCTCGATCTTGGTAAAATGTTTTATGAACCATTGTAACCATTTTCATAGAAGTATGTGCCATTTTAGATTACTATGCCATTTTCTATTATCCTCAGTAAACACTGTATAAACTACTTAGTGTATACTGCGATGATTGGTGTTTACTATCTGTCGGTGTTGGTGTTTGCTGGTGCTTCGGTAAATTTTTTGATGCTCGGTGTGAATGCTTTACCGACTAAACTGTCTTGCTTCTAGTTATCGATTAGCTCAATGTAAGTGATTGACCGATATGTATGATAACCTTTGATACTAATGACAACCATAAATGCTCAATATAGATAACAATCTCCCCCTTTGGCATTAGTATCAAAACTTGAATTTATATAGAAAAAAATTTCTATATACCTTATACTTCTGCCATATACATATATACATCAAAATTTTTCTAAGAACTAAGTACTCCCCCTCGGTGCATGCTCCTGGTAATATGTAGTGTATGTAGCATCTATGTACATATTTGGCATAATGACATATACATTGCTTTTCCCCCTTTTTGATAGTAATGCCAAATACAAAATTGTAAAGTATACTCACATCTTGTCAAAAATATGCTGGTGGGTTTTCTTAACTGACTCCAAGAGGTTTTCCCATTCCTCTTTCAAGTTGGTGAGAGCAATGTGCTCAAGACCGACTTGTGCATGCATGTCAAAGATGTTATCCAACACCAAAATCTCAGGTGTTGCAACAAGTTGCTCCACTTTGATAGTGTGTGTCTCAAAAAAATTTAGGTATGGCACGAGTTCTATTTGTAATTTAGTAACCTGATCAGTTATGTGCTCTTCCTATTTCTTCAAATCTGCTATTAACTGCTAGAGTTCCTAAACTCAATGAATGTGCTTTGAGAAAGAATTAGGCTCAATTATAGCTACAGTTGTACTTAACTTTATTTCTGCTTCCAATCCTTTTATCTTTCCACTGACTCCAATAGTGAAGGTGTCTATAGTACAAAGCTTTATTAAGAATTGATAGATTATCTAGGTGATGGATTTTATCTCAGTGATTACCTCATATAATTTTACCTTCTTGATTGCCACTTCTTGGCTAATTTTCTCTGCCAGTTTATTATGTATTTTGGATTCTTCCCTTTCTTCAATCTGTTTATTTGCATCAGTGTTTGGAGCATTGATCTTCTCCGCAAGTGTAGCAAGTTGATCTATGATAGGATTATCCTCATCAATATTCACCTTAGATACTACCTATTGTAGGATATCCCCTACATCTGATAATATTTCTTTTCTTTTGTGTTCTTGCTTCAACTTCTTTTGAGCTACCTTTCTTGAACACAATTCCCCATATTTGCTCAATTCTTTAGGGCTGAGGGTCCTCAGGTCACACTCAGGAATAATTATTACTTCATCTAGGGTGACTAGCCCTTTTCCTTTCTTTTTCTTCTTCTTTTCTAGTGCTAGAGGTGATTTCTTTTCAATAACAACAATAATTTTGTCTCTAGTCTTCGGAGTATCCTTCCTGGTTGACACCCTTTCTTCCTTCTTCTACTCCTTGGTAGCTGTAGTCTTGGTTGATGGAGTGAGATCCTTGAATGTGGTGTCAGGTGGGTTCACCTTGATTGCTTTTGTCTCTTCTATTTCCTTAATCTTAGTGGAAGGTTCCTCTGTTTGATTAGGCTCATCTGTCTCTACAGGTTTTTCAGGTTCTTGTACCTCAATTGTGTCCTTGTGTTGCTCGAGGTTTGAGCCATTGGGTTGTACTTGTGAAATGATTTTTGTTGCCTCTGCAAGTATAGGAAGCTTACCTAGTAGTGATGTAAATATGCATTCATTGTCTAGTGCTTCATCTTGATTAGGTGCAATAGTCACATCCTCATCATCCTTGTCATCGGTATCACCATTTGTGATCTCCTCAATGAGTACATCATCATTGGTTTTCTTCTCCAGTTGGATCTCTATGTGATCTGGTGCATCCTATGAAACACTTATTTCTTCCTTTTTCTTGGTGATATCAATTACCTCAGTAACTAATTTACTGGTGTTCTTCAATTTCTTTCATGTGCCATCATCAATACAAATACCTTTACCTTTGGAATTTTGTCTCTTCTTAGACAAGTTTAGAAATGCTTCTTGCTCAGCTTTTTCTTCAGCTTTAAAAATTGATGTCCATAGGGAATCACTTGTTATGTCCATGTCTGCCACATTTTCATCCAATATCATCATGGCTCGGTTCTTGACCATAAATCATGGTTCATCTCATATCCCATTGGTGCCAACTGTAATACCCCAAAAATGGGATATAGGTTCATTAACCTCCTACATCTTCAATTTGAACGAAATTGACATCAAAGTCCTAACCTAAGGCACATCTGCACATTATTGAATTCTAATTGATTTTATCCTAAATTCTACATCGGGGAATATTCCTAGAATATTCCTATTTATCCTAATTATCTTTAATTTAATTATTATTTGGCGATAAATCCTATTTATCCTAAAGTTTGATTAATTGAATATTCTGAATATTTAATTAATTAGATTTAATACTGCCACTTAATTATTTTATTAAATTTAATTAAATTATTCCTAAATTGTATTATCTAATTTTGACAATAAATCCAAAATCTTATGACTAATTGATTAAATTCCTAATTAATTAATTAAAGTAAGTTGTCAATATTCAATAATATATTTTTTGAATAAAGTTTGATTTAATAATTGACTAACTCATAAATCAATTATTTTAATTCAAAAATCAGTTAAGTTGAGGATAAATCACTTTATTTATTTAATTAATTCATAATTAATTGTGCACATTCAAAGAGCAATTAAACTCAAAATCAAGAAATCAATGCAAGTTGTTAACTTTTGGAAACTCGACATTCTATTTTGAGTTCAAAGCTAATCTAAACTTCTGATTTGAGTTAAAAAGTTGTTCTTGCATGCTTTTGCATGATTTTGTGAGTTAATTATCTCTGATTTCCTGATAACTCAAAAGTCAACCTGAGTTCATCAAGAGTGATTTATGGCTTTTCTCTTGCATCCTCAAAGCCCTAGATTTCTATAAAACCAAGGCTCAGCTCTTCATAATTACAACACTTGAATTTGCACAATTGCTCTAGCGAATTGGCGATTGAAGGATTGAGCATTCGCGACAGGCAATTTGTGAGATCTTTCATAGTTGATCATTTATCTTTTACATAGTTTCTTATCATAGATTTCATACACATTCATAGCATTTTTAGATCAAATCTGCATTCCAATTTCATTCATTCTAGATTAATTTCATACAGTTTTCCATGTTATTGCACAGAAAATACCAAAAATATAGCTTAATCTGCATTCATAGTCTTTCATTCTTTGCATTCAAATCCTTCGTTTAGGTGTTGCATTGTCACTAGTCTCGGTCTGATCTAAGAGTATCATACTTGCACCTACTAGAAGGCAGTAAATCACCTAGTTAGTTTAGTTTCCATTTCATTGCATGATTTTGGTTTTTTTCTAACCTCTAATGTTTTACTAAAGTGTTGTGTCTACAGCTAAGTACAAAATTCACACACATATTTCTAGCACCCACTGTGGGGCCCTGAAACAGGTTTCCATCACCTTTCTATCAATTTCTTGTCATTTTTTGGTTAAAACTATGATTTTTATTTTTTGTCCATACATTTTTCATACAACTTTTGTCAAAAATTCATTTCAAGAGATACCCACTGTCATATGACAGGTTCAAATTTGAAGACTCGTATCAGATAGTACACACTATCATTTGGAAGCTCGATTGTTGTATGAGAAGACACCCACAGTCATATGCATTTCCAAACTGTCATCTGGGAGGTAACCCACTATCGTACGAGTTTTGACTCTAGAATTCAATTGTCGTTTCAGTATTTTTGGTAGTTTTTCAGATTTGGACTAACATCTAACCCTAACAATTGAAATCTTTTGTTTATTGACTGATACTTGTTGAATATAATTGGAAAAAGTGCAAGTAAATTGCTAAAATAGGTAAAAAACTACTAAGCGCATTGCGAGGAATTCAGGTATTCTTCTCAAGCTGATAACATTTTGGTTTGGGTTAAAACAAAATGTCATGTGTCAAACTTGTGTGATTTTCTTGCTTTCATATCACAGACTTCATTCTAGGCTATAAAATGAACATAAATTTGCTTTTTGCATATCTGTTACACATAGTAAATAGGCCCTATGAGCACTATTTGTGGATGATCTTGAGAGATTGAGCTTCTTTCACTTGTTTATTCATGCGAAGCTCCTCTTGATGAAGGATCCCCTTGTAGGTAGGGAAGGCACTAAGAGAGTCTCATGTTCTACTAGATTCACATGTCTTCAACTTTTGATTGATACATTCTCTCTCTAGAGAGGTTGATAGATCATAAGCAATTGATGTCATAGATCTTTGTGAGATAATCTTGGTCTTAGCATGCTAGATTAATCTATCTACTTTGTTTTGGTTAAAAGTGAAAAGGCTAGAGGACTATGCTCTACTCCCTTTTTGGGTAGTATCAGAAACTCAGATCCTTGAATCTGGAACTAGTCTCCATGTGGTATCTTTTGTGAGTCACCTTTAGAGAGGGTTAACCATAGTGGACATTCCCTTAATTTGGTCAACCACGTGGATGGAACCTCAAGTGATAATAGCCATTTTCGTCATGGTAGTAGCAACTGCTATATAAATGTCTTTGTGGAGTAAATCTTCACAGGTGTGGTCTCTTGTTGGGCTGTCAGATCTCCCTAGCAGCTCTTGATTGATTATTTTATCAGACTGTGTCAAAACCCTGGTGTGCCTGGATTGGAGTTTTCCCTCTTGAGATCATAAAAGTTGCAGAGTCAGACCATTACTACAAACCCTAGTGAGGCCAAATTTTTCATTTTCTAGGAATATGTGCATTATTGAAATTTTTTTTGGAACATACACAAGTAGTATTTCTAGGGATTAGCACAATAAGTCACTTGATTGTTCATGCGCAGGGTTTCTTTGTCCCTTGTTCATTATTTTTAGATGTTCTTGGAATCACTTGCTTTCTATTTTGCATGCTTGTTTATCTATTTGGCTACTGAAAATGAACAATCTTAGAATAATCTTCAAACCTGGACAGAGAAATTTGTGAACAATCTGAAATTGAAAACCAAAAATTTGCAAAATCTAAAGTAAAAATCCTTTCTGGAGTCAAAAGTCATCCCATCAAGTCAGAAAGTCGTACGAGTTTTGGCAAGTGTCATATCATAACCCCTGTATTGTCATATGATAGCTTGTAGTGTCGTACGAGTTTTTCCACTAGTAAAAAACAAAAGTAAAAAATTTGCTATCAATTATCGTGTGAGTTTTTCAACTATTGTATGAGTTTGTCAATTGTTGTTTCACAGAATACCCACTTTCGTACGATCCTGCAGAAAGTCATTTGAGAAAAATTGCTAGAAAGTGGTCAGAATTGTCAAAAACTCTTTTTTTAGAGCTTATTTCTAGAATCTGTTAAACAAATCACTGTGTTAGGAATAGAGCAAAAACTAGAACAAATTCATTCATTTTCCTCAAGTCGGCCTTTGAGTCTGATCTTTTCTTTTGGGTTATTGATTTGAGTCTTTTTTATCTTGTGTCAAAAACCTTGTCAACATTATCTTCAAATTTCATCTTCTTGCTAAATGGCTAAGTGTTGTGAGCTAGTGGCTGCCATCTGTTGGGTGTCTACCCACACTACTATGGTGTAGTATCCTTCATTTACATCTGATCTAATCTTTAATCACTTCAATCTTGACAAGGTTGCATCATTCAATCTTCTTGAATCAATTCATTCTTCAGTTGTCTTCATCTCATTCTTTTGCTTCACTCAAGGTTAATGGTGGGAACTAGAGCTTCGTCACAAAAGAAATCTAGAGAAGCACTTAGCATCACACCTTTGACTATTCACAAGGGTCCCACTCTTGAGAAACTCTACAATTCTGGTCTTTACAAAGATGACGGTCTTGGCAATTTTTGATTGAAAACTGGTTACATACCCCCTCCATCAACTCACGAAGGTAATCAACAAACCCCTCCTCAATCTAATCCAGGGAGCCCTAAAACTCCTAACATGTCTCATAGAGGGACATGACATGACTCTCAAGGACACCATTCTCAACATGGTGTGGATCAAGACCCTACACCTTTTGAAATTGCTCGATATCAAAATGATGATGACTTCAAGAAAATGATGAGGCATTTCTTGAAAGAAGATAGAGAAGCATACTTTCTAGAGTTAGCTCGTCAAGGAGCTAAACTTCCTCCAAACTTTAATGTGGAAGATATCATTATACATGAGGAAGAAACCCCTATCATGGCTATGATGAAACAAATGCATGCCATGTAAGTCAAACTTAACAAACTTGAAAAAGAAAAGGAACCTAAGGAGTTCTCCATGGAAGCTCTATGCCCTTTTCTATTTGATAAAGAATTGTACATGCTGCCATTCCCTAAAAGAGTGGAGATGCCTAAATATGATAAGTATGATGGAAACTCTGACCCTCAAGATCATGTTAGAGAATTCTATACTCAATCTATGGATTTTATGCATGAACCAACCTACTTAATGCATCTTTTGTTGGAATCATTTGTTGTTGCACCAAAAGCTCGAACTAACAATGCCCGATACAAATGCTAGATTTAACCCAATCCATGGGAGGTGGTTAAGCCATGTCACGAATCTCCAAGGAGGTGCTGACCACCAAGTCAACAATCTCAACAATCTCCCCCTCAGCACCGACTGAGCCTTTAGCTCCAACTATAGGGAAACTCAAACCCATGACCCAAGGCTTTGATACCAATTGTTGGAATCATTTGGCATTGCACCAAAAGCTTGAACTAACAATGTTTGATACAAATGCTAGATTTAACCTGATCCACAAGAGGTGGTTAAGCCATGTCACGAATCTCCAAGGAGGTGCTGACCACCAAGTCAACAATCTCAACATATTTTCCCTCGATCTCTGGGAGGAGCATCCATTCATTGGTTCTCTAGAATGCCTCCTACTATCAAAACTTTTGAGGAGTTAATCAAACTATTCTATCAACAATACTACTACAATATTCAACATCTGGTCACCATGATCAACATTTGCAATCTGAAACAGTATCTAGGAGAGCCATTCCTAACATTTCTTAAGAGGTGGAGGAAGAAATTTTCTCTATATGCTAGACCCATTCCTGAAATTGAGCAGTTGGAAATCTTCATCAACAATCTTGTTCTAGAAATCAACTACCCTTTACAAAAGCAAAATCATACATCTTTTGACAAGATGGTAGATAATGAGATCAAAATTGAGAAGGTACTTGTGAAAAAAGGAGACATCACTTCAAAAAGACAAGTATGAATCTGGATCTAGTTCTAAGGACAAGAACAAAAACTGGAACAAGAATAAAGGCATTGTCATAGATGGCATTATTGATAATATCCATGCCCCATCTAAGGCACATGCTTTCAATCTCACTGTTGGTACCCAAGCCATCGAAGCTTCTGAAGCTAAAGCAATAGAGTCCAACAAAAAGTCATCTGATTAAAAACCTTGGGCTACAGATCCTAATCAAAAATTCACTCCTCTTGGAGAATCCTTGGATTTTTCCATGAAAACTCTATTGGAAAACAAAATCATCTACTTGCCTGAGATGAAAGTCTTTGATCTGGAACCTAAACCAAAATGGTGGAGAGAGAATGATTTCTATGAATTCCATCACAATAAAGGTCATAAGACTAATAATTGCGTTCTCTTGAAGCACATCATACAAGACAAAATTGATAATGGAGATATCACAATTGACAATCATAAGAGCAATAATGATCATACAACATTCACACAACCATTTCCTAAACATGGTAAAGAAGATTCTTCTTCTTAGTCTAATATGGGTGCTAAAGTCAATTATGCATACTCTGGAAACAATGTTGTCATCAATATGGTTGAACCATGCCTATCTAAGCATTGCAATGTCATCACAATTGTAAGAAATGATAGAGATAATGAATCAGCTAATGTAGTTACTCGATCACAAGCTCAGGAACACCTATAAGGAGAAATACCAAATTCATCCAATGTCCCTAAGGTGCCTTTCAATCTTTCATCTACTTCTAAATAGAAGGCTACATCTAAATCTTCAAATCCTAAAGACACAAGGCCTACTTCATACAATATTGTCCAATAACTCCAGCACACAAATGCTAAAATCTCCATGTTTGAGTTTCTTCAGATATCTCTAGCTCATAGAGCCATTCTAGAAAAAGCTCTACTCATATCCAATATTCCCGATGACCTTAATTTAGATAGATTCCAGACTATGGTTGGTCATCTTACATCTCCATAGTACATTTCCTTTTTAGAGGAAGATGATAACTCATTGAGTCATCTGCATAACCAGCCCTTGCATATTGAAGTCTTGATCCAAAACCATCGTGTCAAACATGTGTTGATAGATGGGGGCGCTAGTGTAAACATTTTTTCTTTCAGCTTGATTACACAATTGGGATTTTTAGAAATGGCCATTGATCCTAGGAAGAAGATAACTATCAAAGCATATGATGAGCAAGAAAGATCTTCTAAAGGAACTATTGTCTTACCTATCAAAGCAGGTCCTATCATCAGAGATACTATATGTCTAGTTCTTGATCTACCTTTGGCTTACAATATCCTTCTAGGGAGACCTTGGATACATGAAATGAAAGCCATTCCCTCTACATTCCATCAGTGTTTGAAATTTCCTTATGAGGGAGTAGAGGTGACGATTCTAGTTGATTTGTATACAACTCGCAATACCTTGAAAGAGAGTGTTGATAAACTTGTTCCCAATAATAGAGAATCTTCCACTAAGCAAATAGATGTAGCATCCACGCCCAAGCTGGAAGACATTTCTAAAGAGGTTAAGATCAAAGACAATGGTATGAGAGAATCTACTATAGAGCCAATCTTATCTTTGACATCTCTCCCTATTTCTCCTAAGTCTTATGAGCAAACTCTAAAATAGTCTAAAAAGGAGTCTAATGAACCTCTTGAAGCATATAAAGGAAATTTTGTTGCAAATAAGTATCTAAATAGGAGTTTGAAGAGGATGAAGTTGTGCTTGCATGGCTATACAAAGATGAACCTAAATCTCAAGTGGTTCAAAAATGTGATGCTAAATACTGAATATCCCTTCTAAGTCATATGGCCCAGGGGACAAATTGATCACAAAAATGGGATATAAAGGAAAAGGACCTCTAGGACTACAAGGTAAAGGTCTTCTATCACCTCTTGACCATCGTGGCCAAGAAAACAAGAATACAATAGGTCTAGGATACATGAAGAATCCTTTCTATCTTAGCAAGAACTCCCCACATGTTTTAGAATAGGTTGAGCCCTTTGTAGCGAATCAACTAAAGGGAGAAACAATAGAACAATCTAATAGTGATGATTCAAACACCACTGAAGATCTCATTCCCTATGAGCATTTGCCTAAAGAAATAAAAGACCTCTTGAAGCTGAAGATGATCCAATAAAAAGAATTAATGTAGTAGAAACACAAGAACTAGCTAATCACGAAGGTAATAAAATAGCCAAAGAGGAAGGTGGTAGTTATTCTGAGATAGATTCCCATGAGTATGAATTCAAATTGAAATCTAAGGGAAACCCTTCTTGGGGTATTCATCTTGACTTTACTCATGTTCTTAGATTTCCTAGAGGTCTAGATGAAGAAACAGAAGATGAATCAAATGACTATGAATGGGGAGTCATTCCAGAACTAGATGAACTTATTACAAAAAAGCATGTTGATGTTATTCACCAATATGCACCTAAACCCAATGTAATTCTAGAGAGAAATGATGAACTTGTCGAGTTTGATCCACCAATGGCTGAAGTGGATTTCCACAATGACATTGAGCCTATTCACAAATTGAATGTCTTAAGTTGTAATATCACCTTTGAACTCAAGCATCAGGTTAGGACCAATGATGACAGATCCATATCCGTAAACACTCTTTCCCAATCTTTCATCACTTTGACTATCCAATGCCCTGACCTTCTTGACATAATGTCCACAAACTTGAACCAAGGTATTTATACCTTCCCAAATGACTATGCCCTTGCTTGCTACCTAAGTGCAGTTGAACCTATGAGGACTTCCATCAGTGAACCGAGCATTAGCATGATAGAGTCAGACATTAAGTATCTTAGTCAGAAAAATAAGATTAAGAATAAAAAGAAAAGGAGTTCTGAGGGTGAAAAACACTTTGTGGCAATCTCAGAACCTACAAAAGTAAAAATAAAAGATGTATCTGAAGGTGAAAACCTCTCTAAGGTGCCTAAGGATGAGATATTTGATGTCCTTCTGAGTCATTTATGGGATAGATCTCCAGTTCTAATTGAGCCCACTCAATCTATCAACTTGGGAACAACAAAAGAACCATAGTTGATCCATGTAGCACAATCCTTATCAAAAGAAGAAAAGCAAAAAATTACAACATTCTTAACAAAGAAAAAGATCAACTTTGCATGGAAATATTCAAATATGCCAGGGTTGGATCCTAATCTTATAATGCACCATTTGTCTATAGCTCCAAATGTCAAACCTGTTAAGCAAAAATTGAGAAAGATGCATCCACATGTTGCACTCTTGGTAAAGGCTGAATTAGAGAAGCTCCTAAAAGCCAGATTTATCTGAGTTATTGATTATGCTGAATGGGTCTCTAATATTGTATCTATTTCTAAACTAGACAAATCTATAAGAGTGTCCACAGATTTCAGAGATGTGAACAAAGCATGCCTTAAGGATTATTTTCCATTACCTAACATTGATATGATAGTGGACATGACTATGGGCTTTGAGATGTATTCTTTGATGGATGGTTTTTCTGGATATAATCAAATCAAAATTGCTCTAGAAGATCAAGAGAAAACTACTTTTACATGTGCATGGGGTACCTTCTACTAGAATGTCATGCCATTTGGGCTTAAGAATGTCGGTGCTACATATCAGAGAGCTATGACATCTATTTTTCATGACATGATGCACTGAACTATGGAGGATTATGTTGATGATACTTTAGCAAAATCTATGATTAGAATTGAACATCTAAATGACTTGAGCAAGATACTTGATAGAATGGAAAAATTTAGTCTCAGACTATATCCTAAGAAGTGTGCTTTTGGTGTCACTTCTGGAAAAATTTTAGGCTACATTGTTTCAAAGAAAGGCATTGAAGTTGATCCTGCTAAAGTTAAAGCTATCATGGAGATGGAACCTCCCAAGAACATCAGTCAAATGAGAACATTACAAGGGAGAGTACAATCTATTAGATGCTTCATATCTCAGCTAGCAAACATATCACAACCTTTTACAAGGACATTACATAAAGGTGTGACATTTGCATGGAGCAAGGTATATGAAAAGAATTTTGATCATATCAAGAAGTATCTATCAAATCCTCCTATCTTGATGCCTCCCATTCAAGGGAAGCCTTTGATCTTATATGTCTCTATTACAGATACATCACTGGGGGCATTGCTTGCACAACATGATCAGAACAAGAAGGAAATAGCTATATACTATATCAGTAGAACATTGGTGGTATATGAAAAGAACTATTCTATGATTGAAAAGGCTTGTCTAGCTGTGATTTTTGCTTCACAGAAACTAAGACATTATATGTTAGCTCATACCATTTATTTAGTAGCTAAAATTGATCCACTAAAGTACCTACTAAGAAAAGCTACCCTCACAGGTAGATTAGCCAAATGGGTCATGCTCTTAAGTGAATTTGACATTGAATATGTTGAAAGAAAAGCTATTAAAGGCCAAGTTATTGTTGATCAGTTAGTAGATGCACCTTTGTTTGATGACACACCAATGCAAATGGAATTTCCAAATTCCTCTATCATGAATCTTTCTTCTAGAGAATGGAAATTGTTCTTTGATGGCTCCTATACATAGAATGGATCTGGAGTAGGTATCTTGTTTATCACTCCTCAAGGATACTCCATTCCTAAGGCATTTAGAATCAAATTTCCTTGCACAAACAATATTGTTGAATATGAAGCCCTTTTGAATGGTATGAAAATAGCAATTGAGTGGAGGGTAACAAAATTACACATTCATGGAGACTCACAACTTGTAATACATCAAGTCAATGATGTGTACCAAATGAAGGATAAAAAGCTCATTCCATACAAGAGAATGGTAGATGATCTAAAGAAATATTTCATATCTATCACATTTGAGAAAATACCTAGAACAAAGAATAAGGTCGTTGATGCAATGGCAACATTATCTACTTTATTATAGTAGCCTGAACATGAGCTATGCTATGAGTTCCTGGTGGAAGCACTATCTTATCCTGCATATGACTCCCCTGATACCCGTATGATCTGTAGTGTTGTAGGTCATGATTCATCCAGATATAAAAACCTATTCTCTTATCTCCAAGACCAAATCATTCCTGATACCTTTAACCATCATGAAAAGAGATACCTTATCCATAATGCCTCTCGATATGTCATCATTGGTCACAATCTGTACAAATGAGGTCTAGATGGTACGCTACTTAGATGTTTAGAATAGGAAGAGTTTCAACATGCCTTAGAGGAAGTCCATGATGGTATTTATGGGTCACACTCAAATGTTTAACACTAGCCCAAAAACTTATTAGGGCTGGGTACTATTGGGTAGAAATGGAGAAAGAGTCTATCAAGTTTGCTAAGAACTGTCAAAAGTGTCAAGTGCATGGCAACTTAATTCATGCTCCAGGGAGAGATCTAATCCCCTTCACTACATAATGGCCTTTTCATCAATGGGCATTTGATCTTATAGGAGCCATACATCCTCATTCTTCTAATGGACATACCCATATAATCACAACTATAGATTATTTTATGAAATGGGTAGAAGTAGTCCCTTTGACTCGGGCAACTAGAAAACAAATATCTCTGTTCATCTTGAACTACATCATATGCTAGTATGGTATTCCACACTCTATAGTCACAGATAATGGTGGACAATTCAAAAACAAAGACTTAGATGAATTATGTGCCAAATTCAAGATTACACAACATTGGTCATCTATCTACTATCCTCAAGGGAATAGACAAGCAGAGGCTTCCAACAAGAATCTATTGAAAATCTTGCACCGTACAGTTAATAAAATAGGAAGAGACTGGCATCTCATGATCAATCTAGCTCTCTGGACCTATAGAACAAGTATTAGAATGCCTACTGGGGCTACCCCTTTTTCTTTAGTTTATGGGTTTGAAGTGGTACTGCCTATTGAGGTTGAAATCCCGTCACTAAGAATCAAAATGCATGGTCTAGTAACTGATGATGACTACAGAGTGTCTAGGTTGTAAGAACTTGAACTACTAGATGAGCACAGACAAGTAGTGTATGATCATCTCAGAGTATAGTAGAAAAGAATGTTTAGAGGCTACAATAATAAAGTCAGACATAAAGAATTTCAGGTTGGCGATCTAGTCTTGAGAGAGAATCCTAAAAATCAATCACATCAAGAATGGAAGGGGAAGTTTGAACCCAACTAGATGGGTCATTTTGTTATCACTGCTACTTTTGGCTTTAGAGCCTATCAACTCTCAACGACTGAAGGAGAACAGCTCCGAGAACCAATCAATGTTCTCTATCTAAAGAAATTCTATGCCTAAGGCATTCAGTCTATGGTAAAATGTCCTGAAAAAATTATAAAAATTGGAAAAAAGTCCTAAAAAAATGAACATCTTGGTGAAAATCTAGCAAATAGGCACCTTGATGATTCACAAAAATATCAAAAAATATCAAAAATATCAAAAAAATTTGGAAAAATGAAAAATATCAAAAAAATTGAAATATGAAAAATACAAAAAAAATGAGAAAAAGAAAAGTGCCTTGGTGAAAACTTGGAAACAGGTGCCTTGGTAGCAAAAAGAGAATCTCTGCCAAGATGGTGAAAACCCAGCAAACGGGCACCACTTGTTAAAAAATGCTCCATCTATCAGCACAATCTTGGTCTTTCCCTGCTTTAGTTTGTACATATCTCTTGGTTTGTTCTTGCATTCCTATTTTCAATAAAGTCAGTTTGTACACCAATCGGCTCAAGAATTTGTATCCTATCAATGTTCTAAACTTGGGGGCAATCAATGTCATATCCTATGGCCTCCAATGTATCTTAGATGAGTTATATCCAATCAGAGTCCTTTGAAGCTTCATTTGAGTCAGTCAATCAGTCTCATCTCCAGAAAGGATTTTGCATTTACAATAATGCAATCAAACATCAAATTGAAAAAAATATGTGCTTCATGCTTTTATCTCTTTGTATGCTTACTGATTTGCATTGAGATTTTTGCATATTGTGTCCCTTTGAACTCTTTGATGATGTCCTTTATAGGATTTAGAGAGTGATGACTGGGGGCATAATATTTTTTTTTTGTTTTCTACTTGTATGTGAAAATCTAACAACTTTGGAAATTTTGGATTGAAATGGTGTCTGTCTGTAAGAGCCTCTATCTCAAATTGGATGGCCATGAGTACCTCGACCATTGATACCCATAAAATTCAAAGAAGTTTGATCTAAATATTGTCTTTTTGAGTGAGTTCTTTCTCCTACTATGAAGTGCGATCTTACCTAAGGATGTGAATGATAAAGGGTCACTGTGGGTAATTCACATTGGATTTAGAATGATCTCTTGATTGCCTGATGTGTTTGTTTCAACAAGGTGTATTCTGGTCATCACAACATTTATGTTTTGATGCTTACATAAATTTCTATATCAAAATGGACATGATATTCAAGTCATCATGGCATTTGTGTCTTGGTGCTTATATCTAATCCGACATTCTAAAAATAAAATCAATATTCATATGTCCATGGTTGTCTCACCAGTGGGCATTGTATTGATTCTTGCGCATACAAATTGATATTCATATGTCTATAGTTTCCTAGCTAGTGGACATTGTATTGATTTATTTGGTTACCTAAAAAACTCAATGATGAGAAATGACCAACACATGATCGGTGAATAGGTCCTAGGTCCTAGGTTTGCATTTCATTTTGCATGTCATTTTTCATTTTGCACTTTGCATGATCTCACAAATTGCTTGAACACTTAAAATGATTCTTCAAAATAAAAAAAAATGCTAAACATGACTGCAAGAACTGAATCTTACACAAAGGTCTAACCAACGAAATAGCAAGTAGAATCCTTTTTTGAGATCAAAATTGAAATCTAAGATCATTTATATTGTAAACTACTTGCATATTCGACCTTCAATCATCACAGAAATCTAGAATTCAACTTAACTGATTATCTTACATCAAACTATCAAAATTTCAACTTGGTCAACTATGGTCAACTCATGGTTTAATGTAGTCAAACTTGGTCTCCAAGACCTCTAAATGATGCAGAACATGTTCTTCGACATGCACAACCACTTCTCAAATCGATTAATATGCTTCTAAACTACAACGCTTATTTTTCTTTTCAGATTTCAATTTTAATCCCAAAGGGGGCATGGTATTGCACATCATTCAATTCTGTAAATCTAAATCTGTAATCAATATTTCCTTAGTGATCAAGACAACAACCACGTCTAGTTGCTGATTCATCTAAAGTCCTCGTCACTTGGGGAAAATCTATCATCGCTTGGGGCATATCCATATCAATCTGGTATCCTAAATCTATCTTGTAAACTGTATCAACTTTTTGTAACTATCAGTTCATTAGCGTCATTTCCTTGTTTCTTCATAACTGTTGGGTTCGGGATGTGATACCAATATGATTCATACAAGGACATTGAGGTCCGGAATTAGTCACTCACTTCTTCCCAATCATAAGGTTCAGAATTAGGTGTTTCACACTTTTTCATAATCACCAGTTCATTGTTGATATAGCTAGCATCATCTCAATTCCTAGTCATTCTGGGCCTGGGTCGGTATCTCATTTTCCAATCTTTCAATCGGTTTCTGTCTCAGAATCGGTTAATCTTTCATCTTTCAAATCAATCTTAGACATCTTTATCATACATAGACTATTCTTTGAACCACTACGCTTTGCACAGTGATTCAAAGAGGGGCAAAATGTAATACCCCAAAAATGGGCTATAGGTTCATTATAGTCTTAACCTACATCTTCAATTTGAATGAAATTGACATCAAAGTCTTAACCTAAGGCACATCTGCACATTATTGAATTCTAATTGATTTTATCCTAAATTCTGCATCGGGGAATATTCCTAGTAATATTCCTATTTATCCTAATTATCTTTAATTTAATTATTATTTGGCGATAAATCCTATTTATCCTAAAGTTTGATTAATTAAATATTCTGAATATTTAATTAATTAGATTTAATACTGCCACTTAATTATTTTATTAAATTTAATTAAATTATTCCTAAATTGTATTATCTAATTTTGACAATAAATCCAAAATCTTATGACTAATTGATTAAATTCCTATTTAATTAATTAAAGTAAGTTGTCAATATTCAATAATATAATTTTTGAATAAAGTTTGATTTAATAATTGACTAACTCATAAATCAATTATTTTAATTCAAAAATCAGTTAAGTTGAGGATAAATCACTTTATTTATTTAATTAATTCATAATTAATTGTGCACATTCAAAGAGTAGTTAAACTCAAAATCAAGAAATCAATGCAAGTTGTTAACTTTTGGAAACTCAACATTCTATTTTGAGTTCAAAGCTGATCTAAACTTTTGATTTGAGTTAAAAAGTTGTTTTTGCATGCTTTTGCATGATTTTGAGTTAATTATCTCTGATTTCCTGATAACTCAAAAATCAACCTAAGTTCATCAAGAGTGATTTATGGCTTTTCTCTTGCATCCTCAAAGCCCTGAATTTCTATAAAACCAAGGCTCAACTCTTCATAATTACAACACTCAAATTTTCACAATTACTCTAGTGAATTGGTGATTGAAGGATTGAGCATTTGCAATAGGCGATTTGTGAGATCTTTCATAGTTGATCATTTAGCTTTTACATAGTTTCTTATCATAAATTTCATACTCATTTGTAGCATTTTTAGATCAAATCTGCATTCCAATTTCATTCATTCTAGATTAATTTCATATAGTTTTCCATATTATTGCATAGAAAATACCAAAAATATAGCTTAATCTGCATTCATAGTCTTTCATTCTTTGCATTCAAATCCTTCATTTAGGTGTTGCATTGTCACTAGTCTCAGTCTAATCTGAGAGTATCATACTCGCACTTACTAGAAGGTAGTAAATCGCCTGGTTAGTTTAGTTTCCATTTCATTACATGATTTTTGTTTTTTGCTAACCTCTAATGTTTTATTGAAGTGTTGTGTCTACAGCTAGGTACAAAATTCACACACACACCAACCATTTTGTTCTAGGCTCAACAACCTTTATCATTGAATAATCTGTGTTAACTACAAAACATATATCATTCTCAAATTTTTCAACTAATTCTTGTGGAATTCTGCTTCTTTTATTCATTTTGGTCTGAAATTCTTTGAAGTATGCATCAAATTATATATTTATTTTATCTCCTAACTTATTCATCATACTATTGATTTGTGCAGTTATTGGTTTATTTGATTCCCAATTTACTTTACCGACACCAGGTACATACTTTTTAAGATAGAAAAATATGCAAACAAGTAGTGATTCGAACTTATATATATTGGACTTCTTTGTTCTTATTGTCTTCATATTTTCCTAAAGTTGATAAAACAATACCTCGGCAAGATCAACCTGGTGATCTTTCTTCATGATTTTGTGTGCCATGTCTACTGCACTGTAGGGTACAATGTTGAGTCTTCTCGATTGAAATATCTTATACTCAATTACTTGTGCTATGAAATTAACTACTGGGTCTCTAATTGTAGAAATTTTCAATGGTCTTCCATCCCATTGAGCTCTAGTATTCTTCTCAACCTCTATTCATGACGAGCTATGAAAGGATTTTTCTTTGTCAGTTGTAGGGAACCCAGTAACCCTACTGATCATTTTCTTATTGAACTCTATAGGTTTATCTAGCCAAAATTTCCCATCGTGATACCTTCTTAAAATAATTTTGATCCAATCTATCTTAAATGATTGTGGATAGTGTGTGATACATGATAACCCTGATTCATCAATCTTCTTGTGTTCTTGTTTTAGTTTACCATTGGTGCCACAAACTTGTTGATATGTAGCAATAGTTTCAAAATCTCCAACTTCTCCAATTTTGAAATGAATATATGCTCTTACATCTTCAATTAATAAAACCCTATCTGGTATGCTTGAAAAAGCACCCATTATATTTGTTTGTACTCTGACCTTGGGATGTGGCTTAAACTTAGGTTCATCAAAATTTTCCCTAACGATTAGATTAACTTCCTCCTCAATACTTTGTGATTTGCTTGCAGATGATGTAGATGCCATAAATTGATTCTAGGGTTTCAGAAAGCAACAGGATAAAAAGTGTTTGATAGAAAATGAACTTACTCAAAATCGTTGAAGAGTATTGTCAGTTTGATCTATAGTAGCCTTGAATCCTTCTGAAAAATCTTTAGCTTGAACTCTTCTCTATGAAATTTCCGCTCTGTGAAATCGTAATGTAACAATGAACTCTATTTCCTATGTATTTATAGACTTTTCGATATTCCTACTCAAAATTTCATGCTTTAAATGCTTGACCTAACTTTCGGTATGAAACAGCTATTAGCTCAGTGATAATAACAATTTTATCCACTCGGTTAACATAGGATTTCTTCGTCAGTTTGCACTGTTGTTCGGTTAACCTTATATAGTGATTATCAACAAGTAATCAACTCTCAGTCTCTCTTTTACCAATTATATAACATTGTTAGCTCATAAAACATAAACCATAATGCATCTTTATTCATGCAAATTTGGTATTTGTACATCATATATAAGGAATTGTATGTAAAATGTGATCATTTTGAAATGTCAGTTCCATACATACCTATTTCACCTTAAGTGGAGGTACCGATGTCACCCAATCCAGTGGATGAGTTTTCACTGACAGTGTTACTTGACTCAACATTCTCATTAGATGCCTTCTTCCACATAGTGTTCCTTAACTTCATGATATCTACAATAGTATATCCACTCTCAAATATATGGTTTTCATCTGGTGCTCGGTCTTTGCAATTCTTGCTTAAATGATCGACTTTATGATAGTGCATACATGCCATTCCAGTGCTTGTCTAGCTTCTTGATTGTCCTATCTGACTCTTTCTATAACAATTTTTTGCAATATGCCCATACCGACCACATACAGCATAGTTAGTCCATGTATTATAATCCCAAACATAAGAATTACCTTGTCTCTTCGGTTGATAAGGCTTTCGTTGTGTTTTCTTCTTAGGAGTCCATACTTGCTTCATTTTTGCTTTACATTCTCATGTAGTGTGTCCATGGTTATTGCAGGTATAGCATAACTTCTCCATAGTAGTATCATTAGCATTGTTGTTATTCAGCTTAGCTCTACATTCATAAGCTTGGTGTCCATATTTTCCACAATAGTAACAATATCCATCAAATTTAGGAATAGAAGGAGGTTTACCTTGTGCTTTGCTTCTATAAGCATTAGAAGTATGGCCTAGTTTTCCATAGTGATAGCATGACAATACTTTAGGTCTTTGGTTTTGATCATTATTGACCTTTTTAGCTTGTTGTGATGATTCTCCTTCATTTGTGTAGCCTATACTGGCTCTACTTCCAAATCTTCTTTGATTAGTCATAAAATCATCAATCTTCTTAGAATTGTCCTCAGCTATCTTCATCATTTCATTATGTTTCTTTTGTATCTTTATTTCATTTCTCATTTTTTCATTATCTTCTCTGAGTATTGCAACATCTTCAAATCTTCTTGATAATTCTCCATTCACATGGTTCACTTCTTGATTCACAGTCATCATCTAATTAGATACTTGGAAGTGATGATTAGTGAGTCTCTATATTTCACTTTCTTTAGCTTGAAGTTTTTCAGTCATCAGTCTTCAGTCGTCAATAGCCAGATTCCTATCTTGTTCAGCCTGTCTAGCATTGTTCATGATTTCCACCATTCTCACCATCTGAGATTCTTGACCGATTTGAAGTGCTTTCACTTGTTCAGATAGATGCTAATTCTTTTCAAATAAATCATTGATTATGCTTTCAAATCCATTAGAGATGCTTCCAGAACTAGATCCAATATGATCAAAAATATCATCTATACTTTCTTCATGATAACCGATTTCACTTTTTTGAATGGCAAGGTTCTTCCTTTCAACCAGTAATTTCTTCAATTCTTCCTTAGCTTGTTTATACTATTCCACAAACATCTGCATCTATATCTTCTAATTCTCAATAGTCTTATCAAGCTTGTATCTCTCCATGACTTAGATCTTTACCCTTCAGTGGTTAAACTATTCAATAAGAGAACTGTGCTCTAATACCAATTGTTGGAATTAGGAGAGATAGGTACTGAGAGGGGAGGGGTGAATTAGTGCCTTCAAAAACTTTACTTGTAAACCTTTCAAATCTATGATAGTCAACAATAATACCGACAAAAATAACTTGAATCTAACTGCATGTATCAATCATCCATTTAACTTATGAAAGTAAACAACATGAAATCAATATGACAATCACATAACACAAGTATTTTGGTAATGCAGAAACCCTTGTTAAAAGGTAAAAACTACGGTGGGGATGACACCCACAAATTATTTACTACTACAGATAGAAAAGGTTTTCCTGTTAGGGCTACAAGTTTTCATCACTTCTGGTGATCTTACCCTGTTAGGAGTAACATGTTAGATCAGCTAGATCTACCTAGTTATAGGATTTTAACAACACTAATGAAGTGTGCACTTGGTTAAGAGATTTACATAAGACTATTAAGTCTACTCTGCTAAGAGATTTTGTCCAAAACTCTATTACAATGGTTAGAAAGCAATAGGCAATTTTTTGCTAATTGACAACTCACTTGTCTGAAACAGATCTATAAGTTCTAATAAAATATCACCTCACTTGTGATGAATCTCTGCTCTGAACTGCTTGGTGGCCTTTCCTAATTCTGCTCAATTTGAATTCCTTTGTACTCTATTCTACTCTGTTAACTAATAGACTTGAAGTTAGGCAATTGCTTCAAGTGCTCTATGATTCATATATCAATTCACACCAAAAATGATGCGAACACACAAATATATAGTGTTCTATTTTTTTCTCTTTAACAAAATTAGGTTACACAACATAGTCATAACCCTAAGATCTACGGTGTACAAAAATAACCTAGATCAACTATTACAAAAGATATATAAAGCATTTAATGAATATCATCATAATAATTGTTCCTTGATCTTGGTAAAACATTTTATGAACCATTGTAACCATTTACATAGAAGTATGTGCCATTTTAGATTACTATGCCATTTTCTATGATCCTCGATAAACACTGTATAAACTGTTCAGTGTATACTGCGATGCATAGTGTTTACTGTCTATCGGTGTCAGTGTTTGTTGGTGCTTCAGTAAACTATCTTATGGTCGGTATGAAAGCTTTATCGACTAATCTATCTTGCTTCTAGTTACCAATTAGCTCAATGTAAGTGATCGACCAATATGTATGATAACCCTTGATACTAATGACAACCATAAATGCTCAATAGAGATAACAGTAGATCTGAACCTGAAAAGACAAATCTGGACAAAGGAAAGACCAAGGTGAAAGTTTATCTAGAGATAGAGGCAGTAACTACTGAGGTGGTTATAGCAGAGGAAGTTTTTGAGGAACTTGTTACAATTGTGGAGAAGAAGGACATAGATATTTTGAATGTATGTATGCAAGTAAGAAGGGTGGTAGCAATAGAAATGCTTTGGTGCAAGAAGAGTCACCAAATGAACCTAAGAAGGAAAACAACTTGATGGTAAGGAGAGCATTGTGGAATGAAAGCAAAAAGGAAGATCTGGTAAGGAAAATTTTATTCAAGACCAGATGTAGAGTTTCTAATAAACTTTGGAAGGTAATAATTGACAGTGGTAGCTCAGAGAATTTGGCATCTAAGGAGATGGTCATAAAATTGTAGTTCAAAAGGCTAGAACATCCAAAGCCCTATCAGATTTCATGGATCAAAGATGAGCATACACTATTGGTAAGGGAACAATGCTATGTGAATTTGAGGATTGGAAAGTACTATGATAAGGTGTTGTGTGATATCATGCCTATGGATTGTTGTCATATTTTGTTGGGTAGACCTTGGAAATATGATAGACATTCTATTTATGATGGGAGACTGCACAAGTATATGGTGTAGGGGCACCTCTATGAGGGCCCTCACCTACTTATTTTGGTGTGTCAAAAGCATGTAAGTAGCAATAAGAGTCATCATATGGATTGACTCCATTTTGGGTGAGTCTAGGCATTGTTCAAGTCCTAGAAGTCTCTAGTTTTCCTAGTTTGTGTAGTACATTGTTCCAAGGAATGTATGCAACTTGGAGTGTTTGAATTTGTGGTTATTGGTTCTAGATTGATGTTAGGTGATGTATGAGCACAAGTGTGCCTCAAGATTGATCTTTTGTGTGAGTGAGCAAGAGCTACTCAAGCAACTAATAAGTTGCCTAAAAGTTGCTAGACAACTTTTCCTCTTTGTAAGAATTAATCAAACTAAGTAGCTAAAAGCCCTAAGACTGATGTACACACTTCAAAAAAAGACTATATAAGGCTTGTATAACCCAAATACTGAGGTTGGAAGTTGGTATGAACAACAAGTGTACGAGCACAAAGAATAAGATATACTGAAATAGTGTTTGACAGGGATTTGATGGCTTGAAGCTTTGTGTTTAGTATCTATTAATGATATCTATTGTTGTCTTATCAATTCTTTGGTTGTTCAAATTCATGCTCTGTAATTAGTTTCCATTTTGTGTTTATTTAGTTTACTTGCTTTGTTTTTATTTAAGTTTTACAGCTCACTGTTGTATTGGTGGCACTGATGGAATAGGGCCTGTAGCTCTTGATTCCATTGTGGGAAAGCCATGGGATTGTGGAGTCTAAGAACTCATACCATAACCATGTTGGACATGGAAGCAAAGCCCTAGAGAATGAAAACAAACTATAGTTTTTGGATGCCCTAGGCCAGTATAGCTTACCCGGCTACGTTTCAAGTAGTGTTTGAGAAGTTATAACAGAGGATTGGAAAGGATTCAAGGATTTCCCTTTTAAGGGAGTCTTAAGGGATGTTAGAAGGCCCTAAATCTATAAGAAGGAGGTTTGATAAGGTGCAAAAGGCTCTGAAGAAGACCAATAGCTTGCAAAGACCTTAAAACCCTTGAAACCCTCACATTTGGCCAGGTATGGTGTACGGCTTTTTGGGTATCTGAGACCCCAAAAATCCTTTAGAGGGGATCATTCTAAGAAATTTTTATTCACACTAGGGTTGGTGAATCCCTAAGGGTTTTGCACAAAAGCTCCTACAAATCCGGGTGGAGGGCTAATTGGGCTAGTCTAGTAGCCCTATTTTCCAAAGGAACCCCTAGATCAGGTGCTTCCAAAACCTCAAGAATGCATGGAGAAGGTGTAGTTGGTCCTGTAAAGACATATGAAGTCTTGATTTCCTTTTTTGAAGCATAGTAAGAAGCTAGGAGTCAAAAAGACCCTTTTTAGCCTATGTGAGAGGCTAGTTGAGTGAATGCAAAGCAAGAAGGTGTAAGAATGGGAGTGTGAAACTTGGTGTGAAGGTTAGGAAAGTTAGGGGAAGTCCTTAGAAGAATAAGTAATCCTAGAGACCTATAGTGGTGTGGAGAGACACTAAGATCTTAGTGGAGGATTAGGAGCATAGACAAGCTTGTATATCCTAGCTTATTCCATCAGATTGGTATCAGAGCCTCTTAAGGCTTGGGAAGTGAAAGGTGGATGTTTCAACCACCAGAAGAATCAAGTGGATCATCTTAGAAATAGAAGATGGTGACCAATGTAGAGCTTGCCAAGAAAGTAGAAGATCAGGATGAAGCTAACAGACTCCTGCAAGAAAGGTTGTATCAGATGGAACAACTCTTGGATGATGTCCAAGCAAAAGTAGATAAGGTGAATGTGAAAATGGAGGAGTAGGATGCTAAGTGGAAAGAGAAGACTCTTGATGATGATGTACCCACACCTGATCCTCCAACACAAGATGAGTAGTTTCTCAAAGCTATAAAGGCTATCACAGGCAAGGCACTTGAAGGTGTCCCATTACTCACTGATAGGATGGATACTGAGCTTGTGATGTAGTGGATTAAAGTCATGGAGAATCACTTCAAATGTGAAGAGATCTTAGAGGCATAGAAGGTCAAAGTGGCTAAATCTAGGTTGAGAGGACAAGCATTAACCTAGTGGAACTACTTGCAGGGTGAAAGAGAGAAAGAGGGAAAGAATCCAATCTCTAATTGGAAAGCCATCGTCAACAAGGTCAGGGAAGCATACCTACCAGCTGATTATGAAATAAAGTAGCATAAGAAAAGGTTGACACTTAGACAGAAGGAGATGGTTGTAGCTACCTATACTAAAGAGTTCCACAAATTGAGCTTGAGATCTAGAGTCCAAGAAGATGAAAGCATTAAAGTAGCAAGGTACCTCAGTGGCTTGAAATGGAGCATAGCAGAAGAGATGAGTTTGTTCACTCCTACTACCTTACTTGGTTGTCATCATATGGCACAAAAACTTGAAGAAAAATAGAGGAGAAAGCAAGAACCTAATTCCAAGAATAGAGGAAGAGGTAGAGACTCTAGAGGGGGTCAAAGAGGAGGTTCTAGTAGAGGTGGTGAATCAAGAAACCAAGGTGAGAGCAGAATCTTGGAACAAAGTTTTGAAATTAGTACAAGAGGATCTTATGGTAGAGGAAGAGGTTCTCAAGGAAGTAGAGGAAGAGGAACAGGAAGGAGCAGCTCCTATTTTTCCACTATGAAGTGCTATCAGTGTGGACAGCTTGGACACCCTACCTATAGGTGTCCTGATAAACTACCAACCTCACATAATGAAAAGAGGGTAGCCTATACCCAAGAGGATAGTAGCAGCTCATGCACCAATGAGGTTAGAAAATTGGAATCAAAAATTGGGGAGAATCTTATGTTCAGAAGGGTACTTATCAGGCAGCCTAATCAAGGTGAACCCAAGCAAAGAAGGGCTCTTTTTAGAGTCAGGTGCAAGATACAAAGAAAAGTGTGCAAGGTTATAGTAGATTCAGGGTCTACTGATAACATTATAGAAGAGGAAGTAGCAATGAAGCTGAAACTCACAAAGATTCCTCATGCAAACCCCTACAAGGTAACTTGGTTGAACCAGGAACAAAGTGTGCTAGTTAATGAGTAGACATGGGTTGAGTTTTCTATTGGAGGTTATAAAGATAGAATTATTTGTGATGTCTTACCCATGGATGCATGCCATCTTCTATTGGGAAGACCTTGGAAATTTGATAGGAAGATGATCTATGATGGAGAGGAGAACTCCATTTCTTTTAAGAAAGATGCAAGGACTTTAAAAATTCAGTCCATAACAGAGAATGAAGAGGAAACTTCTAAGACACCCAGTGTGTTGCTTAGCAGTGGTAAAGAGTTCTTACATGCTCTAAAGGATGAGGAGACCATAGGGTGTGCTATTATGGTAAAGCCAAAGGAGGAAGACAAGAATTTGAAGGTAGATTTACCATTGGAAGTGCAGCAAATGTTGAAAGAATTCAAAGACATAGTGAGTGATGGAACCCCTACCATTTTACCTCCAATAAGAGAAATAAGTCATCAAATTGACTTTGTTCCTGGTGCTTCTCTACCTAACAAAGCAGCCTACAAGCTAACCCCAAATCAGAATAAGGAAGTAGCAAGGCAAATGCAAGAGTTGTTGGATCAAGGGCTGATTAAAAAGAGTATAAGTCCATGTGCAGTTCCAATAGTCCTAGCATCCAAGAAAGGAGGAAAATGGAGACTTTGTACAAATTCAAGGGCTATCAATAGGATCACTATTTGGTATAGGTTTCCCATTCCAAGAATAGAGGATTTGATGGATTTCTTAGGAGGTGCTATGTATTTTACAAAGCTGGATTTGAAGAGTGGTTATCACCAAATCAAAATTAAGGAGGGTGATGAGTGGAAGACTACTTTGAAAACCATCAATGGATTGTATGAATGGCTTGTAATTCCATTTGGGCTTACCAATGCCCCTAGAACTTTCATGAGGTTAATGAATGAGGTCTTGAAGGACTTCATAGGTAGATTTGTGGTGGTGTATTTGGATGATATACTCATCTATAGCAAGACAAAAGTAGAACACCTGGAACACTTAAGGTTGGTAATGAAGAAGCTACATGAAGAGAAATTAGCCATCAATCTGGAAAAGTGTGAGTTCATGCAACAAGAGCTGATATATTTGGGCTTTGTGGTGTCCAAAGGTACTTTGAAAATGGACCCAAGCAAGGTAGAGGCAATCTTGAATTGGTCTACCCCAAAAATAGGGACAGAAGTTTGAAGTTTTCATGGTTTAGCCCAATTTTATATAAATTTCATTAGAAACTTCAGTGGGATTTGTGCACCAGTATTAGACACTATCAAAGGAGGGCTGAAAACTAATTTCAAATGGACTGATGCAGCTAAGAAAGAATTCCAAACATTGAAGTAAGAGGTAGCCACTAAAACTATCCTACTCTTACCTACTTTTGATAAATTGTTTACCATTGAATGTGATGCAAGTGGTACAGTAGTAGGGGGTGTTTTAAGTCAAGAAGGAAGGCCTGTGGCATTCTTCAATGAGAAACTCAATGAAATAAAGAAAAATTATTCAACTTATGATTTAGAGTTGTATGCATTAGTACAATCTCTCAAAAAGTGGAGGCATTATCTTTTGCCAAAAGAATTTGTTGTCTTTACTGATAATCAGGCTTTAAGCTATATAAACACATAGGAAAAGCTTAGTAACAGGAACTTGGAGTGGATGGAATATCTCCAGTCCTTTACCATCACAATCAAGCATAAGAAAGGGTAGCTCAACAAGGTAGTAGATGCCTTGAGTAGGAAGTTATTGACTGTCCAAGAGGTACAGCTACAAAGCATTGGAATAACAGGTTTCAAAGACTTATATGAAAAAGATGAAGACTTCTCACAAGCCTACAAGGTGTGCCAGGAGTTTGAGAATAACTTTCATGGTGAGTTTGTAGATTACACCATTAAAAATGGGTTGTTGTTTAAAGGTAATCAGCTTTGTGTACCTAGAGGATCCATGAGGGAAAATCTGATCCAAGAGAAGCATAATGGCAGCCTAAGCAGTCATTTTGGCATAAACAAGACTTTGGAGTTAGTACAAAGATACTACTTTTGGCCTAAGCTAGCAAAGAGATGTCAAGAGGTATGTTGAGAAATGTGGAGTATGCCAAAGAGCTAAAGGAAGTTCAAGCAATGCTGGACTCTATCAACCTCTACCAATTCCAAATAGGCCTTGGGAGTGTGTAAGTATGGACTTTGTAGTTGGAGTCCCTAAAACCAAATCAGGTATGGATAGCATCTATGTTGTTGTTGACAGGTTCTTTAAGATGAGTCATTTCATTCCATGTAGAACTACTCATGATGCAAGTTATGTAGCACATCTCTTCTTTAAAGAGATTGTTAGAATTCATGGACTTCCTTTGAGAATTGTGTCAGACAGGGATAGCAAGTTCATGGGCCATTTTTGGCAAACTTTATGGAAAAGGATGGGAACTAATCTCTCTTTTAGTTCAGCATACCATACTCAAACTGATGGCCAAACTAAGGTCATCAATAGGGTGCTTGGCAATTTGCTAAGGTGTCTAACAAAGGAGTATGGGAAGACTTGGGATCTTGTTATATCTTAGGTTGAATATGCATATAATGATAGTGTGAATAGGACCACAAGAAGAAGTCCTTTTGAGATTTTTTATGGGAGGCATCCTAGAGGAGTTTGTGAATTGAGGGATTTAGGTTCCATGGAGTTGAAGAGTGGACAAGCTGAAGATTTCACTCAAACTATCAAAGAGGTGCAAGAGCAGGTGAAGAAGTCTATTCTGGAGTCTACTCAAAGGCTCAAGGATAAAGTGGATGAAAAGAGAAAAGAAGTACAGTTTCAGATTGGGGACTATGTTATGGTCCATCTTAACAAGGCAAGAATGCAAAAAGGCATGCCTACTAAGCTACAAATGAGGAGAGTAGGCCCCTGCAAGGTTTTAGCAAAGTATGGAGAAAATGCTTACAAGGTGGATTTACCTTCAGATTTAGCCATCTCACTGGTATTTAATGTTGCAGACCTGATCAAATTCAAAGGTGATGTTAATCAAAAAGAAATAGGTACACCTAAGGTACTACAAGACATTGATCCAAATGCCATGTCCAAGAAAGAACTAGTTAAAGCAAAGAGTATCCTTGAATCCAGAGTAAAGAAGGCAACTAGACATCACATCTACATGGAACATGTAAATAAATGGAAGGATCAACCTGAATCTGAAGCCACCTGGGTTGAAGAAGGACAGTTCAAGAAGTTTGGGATTGATGTAGCACTTCTAGAACCCAAGGTACCTTAGCTTGTACTGAGGGGGAGTATGGTGTAGGAGAACCTCTACGAGGGCCCTCACCTACTTATTTTGGTGTGTCAAAATCATGTAAGTAGCAATAAGAGTCATCATATGGATTGACTCCATTTTGGGTGAGTCTAGGCATTGTTCAAGTCCTAGAAGTCTCTAGTTTTCCTAGTTTGTGTAGTACATTGTTCCAAGGAATGTATGCAACTTGGAGTGTTTGAATTTGTGGTTATTGGTTCTAGGTTGATGTTAGGTGATGTATGAGCACAAGTGTGCTTCAAGAATGATCTTTTGTGTGAGTGAGCAAGAGCTACTCAAGCAACTAATAAGTTGCCTAAAAGTTGCTAGACAACTTTTCCTCTTTGTAAGAATTAATCAAAATAAGTTGCTAAAAGCCCTAAGACCAATGCAAACACTTAAAAAAAAGACTATATAAGGCCTATATAACCCTAATACCGAGGTTGGAAGTTGGTATGAACAACAGGTGTATGAGCATAGAGAATAAGATATACTGAAATAGTGTTTGACAGGGATTTGATGGCTTGAAGCTTTGTGTTTAGTATCTATTGTTGATATCTATTGTTGTCTTATCAATTATGTGGTTGTTCAAATTCATGCTCTATAATAAGTTTCCATTTTGTGTGTATTTAGTTTACTTGCTTTTTTTTTATTTAAGTTTTACAGCCCACTATTGTACTGGTGGCACTGATGGAATAGGGCCTGTAGCTCTTGATTCCACCATGGGAAAGTCATGGGACCATGGAATCTAAGAACTCAAACCCTAACCTTATTGGACATGGAAGAAGAGCCCTAGAGAATGCAAAAAAACTATAGTTTGTGGATGCCCTAGGTGAGTATAGCTTACCCAGCTAGGTTTCAAGCAACATTTGAGAAGCTATAACAGAAGATTGGCAAGGAGTCAAGGCTTTCCCTTTTAAGGGAGTCTTAAGGGATGTTAGAAATCCCTAAATCTAGAAGAAGGAGGTTTGATAAGGTGCAAAAGGCTCTGAAGAAGACCAGTAGCTTGCAAAGACCTCAAAACCCTTGAAACCCTCATATTTGGCCAAGTATGGTGTATGGCTTTTTCGGTATCTGAGACCCCAAAAATCCTTTAGAGGGGATCATTCTAAGAAATTTTTATTCACACCAGGGTTGGTGAATCCGTAAGGGTTTTGCACAAAAGCTCCTACAAATCTAGGTGGAGGGCTAATTGGGCTAGTCTAGTAGCCCTATTTTCCAAAGGAACCCCTAGATTGGGTGCTTCCAAAACCTCAAGAATGCACAGAGAAGGTGCAATTGGTCTTGTAAAGATATATGAAGTCTTGATTTCCTCCGTTGAAGCACAGTAAGAAGCTAGGAGTCAAAAAGACCATTTTTAGCCTATGTGAGAGGCTAGTTGAGTGAATGCAAAGCAAGAAGGTGTAAGAATGGGAGTGTGAAACTTGGTGGGAAGGTTGGGCAGGTCAGGGGAAGTCCTTAGAAGAATAAGGAAGCCTAGAGACCTATAGTGGTGTGGAGAGACACTGAGATCCTAGTGGAGAATCAGGAGCATAGACAAGCTTGTCTATCCTAGCTTATTCCATTACTATACTATTTCTCTTCTTATCATTGTATGGATCTAATCTCTGGAGCTAGTTTAGTGAATAAGGCACCTCATCGGTTAACACCTACTAAGAATTAGGAATTGAATCGACAGATTCAAGAATTTTTGGAGAAAGGTTTGATCAGAGAAAGTTTGAGTCCTTGTGTAGTACCTATTGTATTGGCACCTAAGAAGAATGGAGAATGTGTAGTGATTCTAGAGAAATCAATAAGATAATAGTAAAGTAGAAGTTCCCTATACTGAGAATGGATGATATAATGGATAGTTTGACTGGAGCAAAATATTTCACCAAAATTGATTTGAAAAGTAGATATCATCAGATTAGAATCAGAGAAGGTGATGAATGGAAGACTTCTTTCAAGATAAAATAAGGTTTGTATGAGTGGTTGGTTATGCCTTTTGGTTTAACTAATGCACCGAGTACTTTTATGAGGTTGATGAAGGAAGTTTTGAAGAAATTCTTGGGTAAATTTGTGATTGTATATCTTGATGATATTATGATATTTAGTAAGACCAGATATGAACATTTTTTGCATGTTAGACAAGTCTTGCAGAGATTGAAAGAGGAAAAGTTGCTGATAAATCTAAAAAAGTGTTCATTCCTGAAAGAGGAGATTGTGTATTTGGGATTTGTGATCTCAACTGATGGTTTGAAGATGGATCCTAAAAAGGTTGAAGCTATTTTGAATTGGCCTACACCTGTGAATGCTAGTAAGGTAAGATCATTTCATGGTTTGACAAGTTTTTACCAAAAATTCATAAGGAATTAAAGTTAAATTTGTAATGCTATGGTTGAGACTATGAGAGGAGACAAAAGGGAATTCAAGTGGACACATGGAGCTAATAGAAGTTTTGAGAATCTAAAGCAAAATGTTGCCGAATTACCTATTTTGGCATTACCTGATTTTAGTAAAGTATTTCAAGTGGAATGTGATGCAAGTGGAAGTGCAATTGGAGTTGTGTTGAGTCAAGAAGGTAAACCTATTGCTTTCTTTAGTGAAAAGTTGGATGATGCTAGAAGAAAATATTCTATGTATGATAAAAAATTCTATGCTATTGTTCAAGCACTGAAGAAATAGAGATATTATTTGATATCGAGTGAATTTTTTTTTGTATACCGATCATAAGGCTTTACAATATTTGGGTAGTCAGAATAAGTTGAATCAGAGACATATGAAATGGATTGAGTATTTATAGAGTTATACATTTGTGATAAATAATAAGAGTGGAGTCACTAACTGAGTTGTTGATGCATTGAGTAGAAGAAGATCTTTGATGACCAAGATGAAAATTGAAGTTCTTGGTTTTGATGAGATGAAGGATTTGTATGAAAATGACCCTAATTTTTCTAAGCCATGGAGAAAGTGTAGAGCACCTATTCAAAATCAACAAGATACTAAATGGGATGAATATTTTATTTAGGAAGGTATGTTGTTCAAAGGTATTTAGTTGTGTATACCGAGAGGAGTAATGAGAATGAATCTGATAAAAGAGAAACATAGCAGTGGTTTGGCTGGACATTTTGGCATTGATAAAACTTGGAACTTGCTTAAGGAGAAGTATTTTTGGCCGCAGTTGTATAAAGATGTTCAGAAATTTGTGAAAAGTTGTAGAATTTGTCAAATTACAAGAGTAAGTCAGAATACTGGATTGTATGTACCGATTATTGTTCTTGAGAAACCTTGGATTATAATCAATATGGACTTTGTTCTTGGCTTAATGAAGAAAGTAAGAGGTAATGATTCCATACTTGTTGTTGTGGATAGATTTTCTAAGATGGCTCATTTTATACCTTGTAGGAAGACATAAGATGCAATACATGTAGAAGATATTTTCTTTAAGGAAATTGTTAGATTGCATGGATTACTAAGGAGTATTATCTCTGACCATGATAGTAAATTTGTTAGATACTTCTGGGAGACCCTTTGGAAGAAATTTGGCACTGAATTAAAATATAGTTCTACATTTCACCCACAAACTTATGGATAGACTAAAGTTGTGAATAGAAGTTTGGGAAATCTTTTAAGATGCTTAGTTGGAGACACACCGAGTAATTGGGATTTTGTGTTGGCACAAGTAGAGTTTGCACACAATAATTTAGTGAATAGGAGTACTAGAAAAGCACCATTCAAGATTGTGAATGACATACAACTGAGAGGAATATCTAATTTGAGAGACATTGATGATGAAAATAAGAGAAGTGCTGAACGAGTGAAATTTGCTGAGTACATAAAGACATTACATGAAGATGTGAAATTGAAGTTGGAAGACTGTAATCATAAATACAAAGATAGAGTTGATAGATCAAGAAGACATAAGACTTTTGATGTTGGTGATGAAGTGATGGTTCATTTGAAGAAAGGCCGATTTCCTGTTGGAACATATGGAAAGCTGAAGATGAATAAGTTTGGACCTTGCAAGATTTTGAGGAAATTTGATAGTGGAAATGCATATGAGATTGAGTTATCTGATGACATGGACATATCACCTATTTTCAACATTGCTGATTTGTATGAGTATTAGGAACCTGATGAAGAAATGATAGTACCGACAGAATATCCTAATAAGAAGAATGAAGAGATTGAACATATTCTGAATCAAAGAGTTGGCAAGAGCACAAGAGGAAAACAATATATGGAATATATGGTTAAGTGGAAAAATAGACCAATGGAAGATAGTTCTTGGATTTCACAGTCTAAGTTGGATGCAGCTTGGATCATACCTACCAAATGATTCGGAGAATCATTTCAAAATAACCCCAGGTGTCTGATGTAGGAGCATCTCACATCCTTGGAAATCTTGTGTCACCAAAAAATTTTAGAGTTTGTTTGTGTTTCTTGGTTCCTGCTTTGACCGAGTTGGTCGGTTTCCTTTGGTTACCGAGTGTGGTCAGTTTTCTCTTGGGTGGTTGATTGTTTCACTGGCACTTAGCATTTCTTGTTTGCTGCTCGGTTATCCTTGCTCACCGACGGGTTTAGTTTTAGTTTCTATTGTGGCCAACTTGTGCATTTATATTCGATCATGGATTTAATGTTGGAATCCATCATTGGGAAGTGTGTGGTCCTATATCTGACCATTTCTTCCATTAATTGTGAATCTGAGGGTCGACTTAGTTTGGTAGCCTCTTGTATAAATGTAGTTGTTTGGTTGTAGTTTAGGGAGTCAGTTTTGATAGAAGATAGTGAGTTTAGTTGGGAGATTTTTGACAGATCCTCACATGTTTGAGGACTTCTATAATTCATTTTAATATCAAGTTGTAACTGGGAAGGCCTTACAGTCTGACATGTATGATTCTATTTGATGAAAATATATGAAAGATCTGGCATTCTCTCTCTCACTCTTGTTGTTGTTTTCTTCCACATGTGTTGAGAAGGTTTGGATCATCAGGGTGAGCCATCATTTAGCCTCTCTTAACCTCTGCCTTGCATTAGAATTGTATAGGAAAGGCCTGACGGTAGCCTCCTTAAGTGTTTAGAACCTGACAAGTCCAAACATGCATTAGTTGAGGTGCATGAAGGCATTTGTGGTTCTCATTCAAGTGGTTTGACATTGGCTCATAAACTTATTAGAGGTGGTTACTATTGGCTGAAGATGGAAAAGGAAGCTATACAATATACCAAATCTTGTGAACAATGTCAGCTTCATGGAAATCTGATCCATGCTCCTGCTAAGGAGCTCATTGCCTTCATCAGCTTCTGGCCATTTCAAAAATGGGCCTTTGATTTGGTGGGTCAGATACATCCATCTTCTTTAAGAGGACACAAGTTCATTATCATTATCATAGATTATTTTAATAAGTGGGTCAAGGTAGTGCCTCTAACCATAGCTGATGGAAAGTCTATAGCAAGATTCATACTGAATTACATCATCTGTAGATATGGGGTACCCTCCTATATAATTAATGACAATGGGGGAAATTCAAAAATAAAGATCTAAAGGAGTTATGTACCAGATTTAGAATCATTCAGCATTGGTCTTTGATCTATTATCCCCAGGGTAATGGACAGGCAAAAGCTTCCAACAAGACAATTCTAAAGATCTTGCAGAGAACAGTTCACAAATCTGGTAGAGATTGGCATCTCTAGATTAATCTGGCTTTATGGTCCTATAGAACAAGCATTCAAACTCCAAAAGGGTCCATGCCCTTTGCCTTAGTCTATGGTGTGAATTCTATGTTTCCAATTGAGGTTGAGATTCCTACATTGTGAGTCTCTCTGAAGAACCTCATTACTGATGAAGACATTAGAATATCTCAGCTACAAGAGCTAGAATTACTGGATGAATGTCAACAAGTGGCATTCAATCATCTAAGAGAATATCATAAAAGAATGTCTAAAAGCTACAACAAGAAAGTCAGACCAAGGGAATTCCAAGTGGGTGATCTCATCCTAAGAGAGAATCCCAAGAATCAATAGTAGTGGATACAAAAAGGAAAGTTTGAACCAAACTAGCTTGGTCTGTATGTTATCACTGCAACATTTGGGTCTGGTGCATATCAACTATCTACTACTAAAGGAGAATATCTCAAAGGGCCAATCAATGCTCTACACCTAAAGAGATTCTACAGCTGAGACATTCTCTATATGATCATGTACATACTTATTGATCCTGAAAAAATCCAAAAAAATAGTATATTGGCAAAAATCCTAAAAATTGCAAAATGTCCTAAAAAAATGATCATCTTAGTGAAAACCTGGTAAACAAGCACTTTGATGTATCTATTATCCTGGTGAAAACTTGGTAAATAGGTGCCTTGATAATAAACAAAAAAAATGAAAAATACAAAAATACAAAAAAATAAAAATAAAAATTTGAAAGAATAAAAATAAAATCAAAAAGAGAAAAATACAAAAAAAGAAAAAAGAACAAAAAGAACAAAAATAAAATAAAATGTGCCATTGATGAAAACTTGGTAAACAGGGGTCATAGTAGCAAAAATAGAATCTCTGCCAAGATGGTGAAAACCTCGTAAATAGGTGCCTCTTGTTCCCCAATGCTATACCTATTTTAGCACCGCTTGGCTCTTTCTTTCCTACTTTGGTTTGTTTCTTTCTTTCTTGCTTTAGTTTGCTAGCTCATGCACTTGCTCTCAGTTATCTTTGTGATAATGCTTGGCTCTACATGGATTGAAACTAGTCACACTTGGGGGCATCTTCTTGGTCTAGGGGGCATTGTCCTATCATTTTTGGATTTTTTCTCTTGCATCAGTCACCAGTGGTTCTCACTGTGTCTGCCTATTGATGCCTAGCTACTTTTGAGATTTCTCTCCTTGAGGATCTCTTGTATATCGGTCACTAGTGGTTCTCATTGTGTTTTTCTATCGATACCTAGCTATCACTCAGATCTCTCTCCTCAAAGACCCCTCATACATCAGTCACCAGTGGTTCTCACTACATATGCCTGTTGATGTTTCATTCACTCTCAGATCTCTCTCCTTGAGAATCTTCCTTGTATCAGTCACCAACATTTCTCACTGCATCTTCCTAATGATACTTCATTAGCACTCTAATTTCCCTTTGAGACTTCATCTCTTGTGACAGTCACCAGTGCTTCTCACTACTTTTTCCTACTATTATTGTCTTGTTGAGACTACTCACATTGTACTTCTTTCGATCTGATATCAATCCACTTAAATTGAAATTGAAAACTAGATTTGTAACTTTTTGAAGCATGCTTAGCTTTTCTTTCGAGTGCTTGTTTTGTTGCTTTATCATTTCCCCTCGAGAAAATCTAAGATGTTTGTCTTGACTGAGAGACATGAAGACTAGGGGCATGATCTTTTCTTTACTTTCTGTTTGCTAGTTTAGTTCTGATGGGGAGGTTAGGATAGACTAGCTAGTCTATGCCCCTGATCCACAACTAGGATCCTAGTGCTCTCCTCACACCAATAAGATCTATAGGATTCCCTTCTCAACAAGGATCCCCTGACCTAGTCTAACTTGACCACCAAGTGTAGCTTTATCATCTTGTAGCCTATCAAGCATTGCTTCCTAGCACCATCCCTTACATAGGCTTATAAGGGTCTTTATAAGGTTCAACACCTTCCTAAGTTTTGAAAGAGAAGTTGATGAGTTTCAGGGAGTTTTTATGACATTTGAATCATCTCCAAGGTTTTTATGAGGATGGGTTGATACTCGATTATAGGGTTCCTTTGTAAATCAGGGCTACTAGAATGAGTCCAATTAGGCCTCCCTCCAAATTTATAGGGCTATTGACACCTTCTCTTCATAGTACCAAGGCTAGAGTTCTTAAGTAACCCTCATTCATTTTCCTAGTCCTCAAAGATTTTTGGGGTCTCAGGTCACCAACAGGCCGTACAATGCCTTCACCAAGTTTAAGGGTTCTTAGGGCTTTTAGGACTTCACCGAGTCACTGAACTATTTGGCTTTCTTTAGCACCCTTCTTGGATAGATCAAGCTCTCTCCTCCACAAATTATACTCTTTACTCATGTCCCTTGGCTCCCTCTAAAGGGATTTCTTTGAAACTCCTTCCTCTATCTTCTAGAGCACTTGTAATGTTGACCGCTCCTAACTGGGCATTGCCTTAGCTCACCTAGGGCTTGGTCAAACAAATAGGTGCACACATACTTAAGGGACCTGCTGACATATTTATATAGGGTAGGGTCTATACTTTTAGATTCCAAAGTTCCATGGTGTGGCCACAGTGGAAACAAAAGTTACAGCCCTACATTTACATGTCTCTCCAAACTGGCAGAGAACTATCTGCAACAAAGAAATGAACAAAATATACAAACAAACTTGAAAGAACTACCCAAAACTCACATAAATGAAAGAAAAAACACTATAAACAATGCTCCATGAGTAAAATTCACAAGCTTCCTTCTATTTTCTTCCAAACATATCAAATAACAGTGACTGTCACATAGAATTCACAGTTCAGATTGGTCTTTCCATACAAAACTGTACAAAATGATATCCAACCCTCATATTAGCATTTTTCAGGTCATATATAACCTTCTCCTTGGGATGAGTGTTAGGTTAGGGCTTTTAGCCACTTAAGAAAAGGTAATAAACTTCAAAGGAAAATTTGCTAAGCAACTTTTGAGCAACTTTTTATTGCTTGAGATCTTTGCTCTTACACTTCAAATGACCATTTATAGGTCCTTCTAAGGTACACGTGCTCATACCTTAACCAAAAACCTGACCCTAGACTCCTACTAACATAGTAGATTAATGACCTCAGGATGACAACATGCCCTGAGTCATTGTGCCATTTACATCAAGAACCAATTGAACTTCTAGGACCTAGCCTAGGCCTAGACACACACACACTGAGCCAAGCTCTTATTATGATTACAAGCTTCACTTAAGAAGTTCAACACAACAAAAATAGATGGTGGGAGCCCTTAGAAGGGTGCTCCTACACTATACTCCCCCTCAACACAAACTAAGGCACTTTGGGGTCAAGAAGAGCCAAGTCAACTCCAAACTTCTTGAACTATCCTTCCTCAATCCAGGTGGCTTTAGATTCAAGCTGCTCCATCCATTTGATCAAATGTTCCATGTAAACTTGACGTCTAGTAGTCTTCTTCACCCTAGATTCTAAGATCTTCTATACTTTGGTTGGCTTCTTCTTGGGCATTGCATTGGTGTCTATGTCTTGCAGCACCTTTGGTGGATCCATACCTTACTATTTGATATCCCCCTTGAACATGACCAAGTCTACAACATTAAACACCGGTGAGATGGCTAAGTCTGATGGAAAGTCCACCTTATAGGTGTTCTCTCCATATTTGACTAAAATCTGACATGGGCCTACTCTCCTCATTTGTAGCTTGGCGGCCATGCCCTTCTGCATCCTTGCTTTGTTAAGATGGACCATGACATAGTCTCCAATCTAAAACTATACTTCTTTCCTCTTTTCATCCACTTTATCTTTGAGTTTATGAGTGGACTCCATAATGGTCTTCTTCACTTGCTCTTGCACCTCCTTGATGGTTTGAGTGAAATCTTTAGCTTGTCCACTCTTCAACTCCATAGAACCTAATTCCCTCAACTCACACACTCCTCTAGGGTGTCTTCCATATACTATCTCAAAAGGACTTCTTCTTGTGGTCCTGTTTACACTGTCATTGTAAGCATATTCAGCTTGAGATATAACAAGATCCCAAGTCTACCCATACTCCTTTGTCAAACACCTTATCAAGTTGCCAAGCACCCTATTTATGACTTCAGTTTGGCCATCAGTTTGAGGATGGCATGCTGAACTGAAAGAGAGATTAGTTCCCAACCTTTTCCATAAGGTTTTCCAAAAATGACCCATGAACTTTCTATTTCTATCAGACACAATACTCAGAGGGAGTCCATGAATCCTAACTATATATTTGAAGAAGAGATGTGCTACATAGCTTGCATCATGAGTAGTTCTACATGGAATGAAATGAATCATTTTAGAGAACTTGTCTACTACAACATAAATGTTATCCATACCTGATTTAGTTTTAGGAAGTCCAACCACAAAGTCCATTCTCACACACTCCCAAGGCCTATTTGGTATTGGAAAAGGTTGATAGAGTCCTACATTACTTGAACCTCCTTTAGCTCTTTGACATACTCCACATTGCTCCACATTTATTCTCACATCCCTTGCTATCTTAGGCCAAAAATAGTATCTTTGCACCAACTCCAATGTATTATTTATGCCAAAATGTCCACTTAGATGGCTATTATGCTTCTCTTGAATCAAATTTTCCCTCATGGATCCTCTAGGTACACATAACTGATTACCTTTGAACAACAATCTATTTTGTAGGGTATAATTAGCAAACTGACCATGGAAATGGCTCTCAAACTCTTGGCACACCTTGTAAGCTTGTGATAAGTCTTCATCCTCCTCATATAAGTCTTTGAAACCTGCTATTCTAATGCTTTGCAGTTGTACTTCTTGGACAGTCAAAAGCTTTCTACTCAAGGCATCTACTACCTTGTTGAGCTGCCCCTTCTTGTGTTTGATTGTGAAGGTAAAGGATTGGAGATACTCCATCCACTTCAAATGCCTATTGCTAATCTTCTCTTGAGTGTTTGTATAGCTTAAGACCTGATTATTAGTAAATACAAAAAATTCTTTGGGCAAGACATAATGCCTCCACTTCTTAAGGGATTGTACTAATGCATACAATTCTAAGTCATAAGCTGAATACTTTTTCTTTGCCTCATTAATTTTCTCACTGAAGAATGCCATAGGCCTTCCTTCTTGGCTCAATACACCCCCTACTACTACACCACTTGCATCACATTCAATTGTGAACAACTTATCAAAAGTAGGTAAGAGTAAGATAGGTTTGGTAGCTACCTCTTGCTTCAATGTTTGAAATACTTTCTCAGCTGCCTCAGTCCACTTGAACTTGGTTTTAAGTCCTCCCTTGATGGTTTCTAGCACTGGTGCACAAATTCCATTGAATTTTCTCACAAACTTTCTAAAAAATTGGGCTAACCCATGAAAACTTCTAACTTCAGTCCCTATTTTAGGGGCAGGCCAATTCAAGATTGCCTCCACCTTGCTTGGGTCCATTTTCAAAGTACCCTTGGACACCACAAACCCCAAGTAAACCAGCTTCTACTGCATGAACTCACACTTCTCTAGGTTGATATCCAATTTCTCCTCATGTAGCTTCTTCATAACTAACCTCAAGTGCTCAAGATGTTCTACTTTGGTCTTGCTATAGATGAGGATATCATCTAGATATACCACTACAAATCTACCTATGAAGTCCTTCAAGACCTCATTCATCAACCTCATGAAGGTGCTTGGGGCATTGGTAAGCCCAAATGGCATCACAAGCCATTCATACAATCCATCCGTGGTTTTAAAAGTGGTCTTCCACTCATCACCCTCCTTGATTCTAATTTGGTGATAACCACTTTTTAGATCCAACTTAGTGAAATACATAGCACCTCCTAAGCAATCCATCAAATCTTCTATTCTTGGAATTGGGAACCTATACCTGATAGTGATCTTGTTGATAGCCCTTTAATCTATGAAAAGTCTCTATTTTCCTCCTTTCTTGGATGCTAAGACCATTGGGACTACACATGGACTAATACTCTTCTTGATCAGCCCTTGATCCAATAATTCTTACACTTGTCTTGCCACTTCCTTATTTTGGTCAGGGGTAAGCTTGTCGGCTGCTTTGTTAGGTAGGGATGCACCTGGTACAAAGTCTATTCAATGACTTATGGCCCTTCTTGGAGGTAGTGTTTTAGGGGTTCCATCACTTACAATGTCTCTGAATTCTTCTAACATTTCTGCACTTCCAATGGTGTTTCTGCCTGCAACTTCTTGTCATCCTCCTTTGGTTTCACCATGATAGCACATCCTATTGTCTCCTCATCATTGTAGTGCATGTAGTAACTCCTTACCACTACTAAGAAACACACTAGGTGTTTTAGGAGTACCTTCTTCATTCTTTGTTATGGACTGAATCTTGAATGTTCTTCCATCTTTCTTGAAAGAAATGGAGTTCTCTTCTCCATCATAGATCACCTTCCTATCAAATTTATAGGGTCTTCCCAATAAGAGATGGCATGCATCCATGAGTAGGACATCACAAAGCACTTTGTCCTTATAGCCTCCAATTGAAAACTCCACCCATGTCTACTCATTTACTAGCACACTCTACTTTTGATTCAACCAAGTCACCTTGTAGGGGTTTGCATGGGGAACCTTTGTAAGTTTGAGCTTCTTTGCTACTTCCTCTGCTATGATGTTATTAGTGGACCCTGAATCCACTATAACCTTGAAAACTTTGCCTTTTATCTTGCATTTGACTCTAAAAAGAGCTCTCCTCTACTTGGGTTCACCTTGGTTAGGTTGCCTTATGAGTACTCTTCTAAACACTAAGTTTTCACCCATTTCTGATTCTAGTTTGCTGACCTCATTAGTACACAAGCTGCTGCTATCTTCTTGGGTATAGGGTACCCTCTTTTCATTGCTTGAGCTTGATAGCTTGTCAGGACACCTATAAGCAGGGGTCCCAAGCTGTCCACATTGATAACATTTCATTGTGGAAAAGTAGGAGCTACTTCTTCCTACACCTCTTCCTCTACCAAAAGATCCTCTTGTACTAATTTTTGAACTTTGTTCCAAAATTTTTCTCTCCCCTTGTCTTCTTGAGTCACCACCTCTTCCACTAGAACCTCCTCTTTGACCCCCTCTAGAGTCTTTACCTCTTCCCCTATTCTTTGAATTGGGTTCTTGCTTCCTTCTTTGTTTATCTTCAAGCTTTTGTGCCATATGCTGACGTCCAAGCACTATGGTGGGAGTGAAAAAACTCATCTCCTCTACTATGCTCCATTTCAAACCACTTAGGTACCTTGCTACTTTGATACTTTCCTCTTCTTTGGTCTTGGATCTTAAGATCAACTTGTGAAACTCATTATTGTAGGTGGCTACATCCATCTCCTTCTATCTAAGGTTCAATCTCCTCCTATGCTATTAGATCTCATAATTATTAGGTAGGTATGCTTCTTTCACTTTGTTGACCATTGCTTTCCAATTGGAGATTGGGTTCTTTCCCTCTTTCTCTCTTTCATCTTGCAAGTAATTCCACCAGGTTAAAGCTTGACCCCTCAACCTAGACTTGGCCACTTTGACCTTTTGTGCCTCTAAGATCTCTTCACATTTAAAGTGATTCTCCATGCCTTCAATCCATTACATCACAAGCTCTATATCCATCCTACCTGGAAGTAATGGGACACCTTCAAGTGCCTTGCCAGTGATAGCCTTCAAAGCTTTAAGAAATTGCTCATTTTGGGTTGTAGGATCAAATGTAGGCACATCATCATCAATGGTCTTCTCTTTCTCTTTGGCATCCTACTCCTCCATCCTATCTTTCACCTTATCTGCCTTTGCTTGGACATCATCCAAGTGTTGTTCCATTTGTATCAATCTTTCTTGTAGGAGTCTATTAGCTTCTTCCTGACCTTCCACCTTCCTAGCAAGCTCTGCATTAGTCACCATTTTCTACTTGTGTGATGATCCAACTGACTCTTCTATAGGTTGAAACATCCACTATCCACTTTCCAAGCCTTAAGAGGCTCTGATACCAATCTGATGGGGAGGTTAGGATAGACTAGCTAGTCTATGCCCCTGATCCACAACTAGGATCCTGGTGTTCTCAAGACACCAATAAGGTCTATACGATTCCCTTATCAACAAGGATCCCTTAACCTATCCTAACCTAACCACCAAGTGTAGCTTTATCATCTTGTAGCCTATCAAGCATTGCTTCCTAGCACCATCCCTTACATAGGCTTATAAGGGTCTTTTTAAGGTTCAACACCTTCCTAAGTTCTGACAAAGAAGTTGATGAGTTTGAGGGAGTTTTTATGACATTTGAATCATCTCCAAGGTTTTTATGAGGATGGGTTGATACCCGATTATAGGGTTCCTTTGTAAATCAGGGCTACTAGAATGAGCCCAATTAGGCCTCCCTCCAGATTTATAGGGCTATTGACACCTTCTCTTCATAGTAACAAGGCTAGAGTTCTTAAGTAACCCTCATTCATTTTCCCAATCCTCAAATATTTTTGGGATCTCAGGTCACCAATAGGCTGTACAATACCTTCACCAGGTTTAAGGGTTTTTAGGGCTTTTAGGACTTCATAGAGTCACTGAACTATTAGGCTTTCTTCAGTACTCTTCCTAGATAGAGAAAGCTCTCTCCTCCACAAATTATACTCTTTACTCATGTCCCTTGGCTCCCTCCAAAGGGATTTCTTTGAAACTCCTTCCTCTGTCTTCTAGAGCACTTGTAATGATGACCACTACTAACCAGGCATTGCCTTAGCTTGCCTAGGGCTTGGTCAAACAAATAGGTGCACACATACTCCAAGGATCTACTAACATATTTATATAGGGTAGGGTCTATACTTTTAGATTTTGAAGTTCCATGGTGTGGCCACAGTGGAAACAAAAGTTACAGCCCTACATTTACATGTCTCTCCAAACTGGTAGAGAACTGTCTGCAACAAAGAAATGAACAAAATATACAAAAAAACTTGAAAGAACTACTCCAAACTTACACAAATGAAAGAAAAAACACTATAAACAATGCTCCATGCATAAAATTCTCAAGCTTCCTTCTATTTTCTTCCAAACATATCAAATAATAGTGACTATCACACAAAATTCATAGTTCAGACTGGTCTTTCCATATAGAACTATACAAAATGATATCCAACCCTCATATTAGGGTTTGTTAGGTCATATATAACCTCCTCCTCAGGATGAGTGTTAGGTTAGGGCTTTTAGCCACTTAAGAAAAGGTAATAATCTTCAAAGGAAAAGTTGCTAAGCAACTTTTGAGCAACTTTTTGTTGCTTGAGCATCTTTGCTCTTACACTTCAAATGACCATTTATAGGTCCTTCTAAGGCACACATGTGCTCATACCTCAACCAAACACCTAAACCTAGACTCCTACTAACATAGCAGATCAATGACCTCAGGATGACAACATGCCCTGAGTCATTATGCCATTTACATCAAGAACCAACTGAGCTTCTAGGACCTAGCCTAGGCCTAGACACACACACACTAAGCCAAGCTCTTATTATAATTACAAGCTTCACTTAAGAAGTTCAACACAAAAAAAATAGATGATGGGAGCCCTTAGAAGGGTTCTCTTGCACCAATTTCCAATGATCTAATGAATCTATCTAAGAGGGGTATCCACTATGAGAGTCTTCATCTCGTGTTGGATGGCCATGTGTACCTCAACTCCTTTTATATGGAAAATTTGGTGAGGTTGGTTCTTCAGCTTGTCCATTTTGAGTGACTTCTTTATTCTACAAGTAAAATTGCAAATGCTCATCCTGCTAAGTGAATGCAAGGGTCACTGCGAGCATTCTTTAGCGAAAGGAGGAACTCTCATGTGTCTAGTGTGTTTGTATGCAAGCAACATTCAGGTCATTTTAGCAAATGTTCTTTGATGCTTATGTTAACTTGCTAAATCAAAAGGAATAGGTGTTTAGATCATTCTGGCTTCTTGTGCCTTAATGCTTACACCTCATTCTAACAAATCTAAGACTAATGTCATATTCATATTCTCATGATTGCAATGTCAGTGAGGGTTGTATGATATCTTGCGAATGTTCGTTGCTAAAAACTCTATGATGATAATAAAGTGGGTCCAAAAACCAAGTCCTAGGGTTTGCATCTAGCTTAGGCTTGCATTTTCATTCTAGTCTTGCATTGAGATAGTGTTTTAGTGCTCGTGTCATTATCTTCTTCTGGATTCATTTCACCGAGGTTCTCATCTTTAGTCCTGTGTTCACCTTGGCTGCACAAGTGTCTGATCCTCGCTCTTGATCTTTGAAACATTATTTTGGTTAGTAGCTATCATATGTTGCTACATCCTACATGAGATGATTAGTACCATATCCATTGCATTTCCACTTGCATCCATAAATCCATATGCATACATTTTACATCTACATATTCATATACATGTGCATCCATTATAAGCATAAATCAAATCATACATTGCATTCATTTATCTCCCATCTATCATTGCATTTCACATTGCATACTCATATATAAAATAAAACATGTGCATATTCATTTTCATATATATAAAAATATCATGTGCATCTCATATCTAATCCATACATCTAGTCATATAGGAAACATCTCATAAACATCAACATAAAAGCAATATACACACAAGTACAATGATATAAAAAATCAAGCTCATATAGATTGATCGATCAATGTCATTAAAATCAAAAGACTGATGCTACTCAAGCATAGTCTATCAAAAATGGGGCTACAATGTATGTCAATCATGTATCTAGCTTTTCCCACTAGCACCTAGAGGAGGTGGATGTGGAGGTATCACTCTCTGTGGGTGAGGTCCCTATGGAATTGACCATGCCCTAGCATACTCTAAAAATGGTGGAACCTACTCTACTAAATCTAGCACTACCCTAATGTATGCGGCATAATAATAGGCTGACTATGAAGCCTCATATCTAGCCTCTAGCTATGCCCTAGCTAGTGCCTCTTGCAATCCTCTAATCTCTCAATCCCGCTCTGATATGTGGGTCTCCTACATGATGACCTATGTGTGGAATTCATCCCTCTCCCCTTGCACCTGCTTGATCCTATCTCTACTCTTCCTGAGAGCCTCTTATAACTATGCAACCTTCCCTCCTATAGGTGAATCCTGTCTTATCTGATCCTGGATGTTGATATCATCGCCCTGTGCCCCCTTCTCAGGAGGTGGCTACTGAGAGGTGTCACCTATCCTCTTCCTAGTGGACCTATATTGGGTCCCACTACTCCCTACATCTATATCTGATCCCATCTATCTCAAAGGAATGGGAGTCTACCCAATCCTTGGTTGCAATACCCTCTACTACAGCTGCTTAGCAACCTGATACTATGCAGGTACCTACTGCTATGCAGGTTGCACTACCTGCTGTGCCCTTTGGGCCATGCTAACAGGATTTGTAAACCTAGGGTATGGATGGGCCAAGATGTGATCCCTGTTGATGCAGGAGCATCCTGGGTGTAAGAGCAATCTTGCATCACCCAAAAATATTTCTGTTTTTGTATTCAATAAGGGCTATTTTGTGCAGAGCTGCTATTTATGGAAAGTTACTATTTTTGGTAATTTTCGTATGTGCTTAGAATGATCTGATTTCTTTCTTGGAGGTTCATTTTGGTCATATAAGTCTGCCAGTAAAGTTTCATTGCCAGATCAAGTGTATATTGGAAGATATTGGAGATTTTCGGTATTGGCAGCAGGGTACAGAAACTTCGAACTCAGTTTTGAAGGCTTTAGAGGCCCCGGATGAGGTCGAAAATTTGGGTGATGGATGCTTGCGCTAGTCAAGCCTGTAGAGCACTTCGTGGCGTTTCCGAAATGGGGTTATGGTGGCCGAGCGGGTCAACTGGTGATGACTTATGGTCTTCGGAAGTTGGGCCACCTGAAATGGCAAAAAAATAATTTTCTTCAAAATTTCTGTTCGGGTTTCAAAGGTTATCTTGAGCCGACTATGATGTAATAAAATGTAAAATAAAATAATTCTAAGTTTGGTCGGCCTTATTGGCTAAAATTCTGGAACCTTCCCAGGCGGTGGATAATTGCCTATATAAGGAAGGCTGTATTATTGTCTTAGGCAGTTCAGAATAGTTCTGGGTAGTAGATCTGGGTAATAGTTTGAGGCTTTGTCCTACAGAATATTGTAAGGGAATGCCCATGTGGCTTTGCATATAGTAATTCTGAAAGTTTGTAATTCCACATTTGTGGAGATAATAAGAAGCCAATTTTTTGTTCTTGCATATTGTTGTTGTTTCTCTATTTCTGTTATGTGTTTGTGGTATTAAGGGGAGCACCCTTCATCAAGTGGTATCAGAGCAGGAGTTCTTGAGTGTGTAAACAGATCGCCGACTATGAGGCAGTTTGCACCAAGACCGTGGCTAGGGTTTCAGCGCGCATCGCGAAAATGCCTCCACGAAGGGAACGTGGCGGAAGAGCTGGTGTTGTAACACCTGAGGTTAGAGAGCTGCAGAGACAAGTGCGAGCATTGCAAGAAGAGATTCGCAGTGGAATGAATCTTAATGTCAGAGACGAAAGCGAGGATGAAGCCGAAGAAGAATATCAAGAAGGAGAAGTTGAAATTGTGAACCATGAGGAAGAAAGACTTTTTCGGGCGATTTCCAAGATTGGGAAAAGACCTAAGATTGAGGTTCCTACATTTTCTGGAAATCTTAACCCAGAGGAATTGATCGACTGGATCAATGAATGTGAGGAATATTTTGAGTATGAAGATGTTGAGGATCCTGATAGGGTCAAATTTGCGAAGGCCAGACTGAAAGGTCATGCGAAGATCTGGTGGCAAGAAATTCAATTGGAGCGAAATAGAAGAGGGAAAGATAAAATCACAAGATGGGATCGGATGGTGGATAAATTGAAGCGACAGTTCATTCCTATTGATTATGAGCTTGATCTACTAAAGAAAATGCAAAGTTTGAAGCAAGCAGGAAGATCTGTTCAGGAGTATACAGAGGAGTTCTACCGACTTCTCATCAGAACAGGCCATGCAGAAGCTGATAAGGAGAAAGTTGCCCGATACCTTAATGGGTTAAGGCCAAGCATTCAGGAGGAGCTGAATCTGGTTCGAATGAATAGTATTGAAGAGGCATACCAGATTGCCCTAAAAGTAGAGGAAAAGCTGAACAAGAAGTTTGAGAGCAGACAAAATGGAAGAGGTCGTGGTGGACGATCTGGTGGATGGTCATATGGTGGCCAAAATGAAGATCCGAAAAAGAAGGATGAGGCCAGTAGCAGTCAGAATCAGCGAGGAAATAATTCCAATCGTTTCCAGGATCAGAACAATAGAGATCAGAGAGGAAGAGGAAGAGGACAAGGATCTGGAAGAGGTGGCTTCCGTGGAACATGTTTTCACTGTGGAGAAGAAGGTCATAGGGCATTTGAATGTCCTCAGCGCCAAGGCAGAACAGACAGGAGAAATGAAGGCCAGGCCAGAATTGCACATATAGATGAAGATGCCAGATCATCAAATTCTGAAGATGCTGAGAGAGGAGAAACGTTGATTAACAGAAGAGTCCTGTTGAGTGGTGAGAATGAACCTGAGCAAAGGAGGAGCCTGTTTCGCACTAGATGCAAGTGTGAGGGTAAATGCTGTGATGTGATTATCGATAGTGGAAGCACTGACAATTTGGTGTCAGAAGAGATGGTGGCAAAGTTGAAGCTCAAGAGACAGAAACACCCACATCCATATCGGATTGCCTGGGTGCAGGATGACCACAAGGTCATGGTCAGTGAACAGTGCCTGGTAAAGTTCAAGATCAGCGGGTACCAAGATGAGGTACTATGTGATATCATCTCTATGGATGCATGCCATATGTTGTTAGGTAGACCGTGGCAGTTTGACAGATGTGCTGTACATGATGGTCGTGTGAATACGTATTCCCTGACAAAGGATGGAGTGCGACATAAGCTAAAACCATTGAAGGAGACTGAAGAAAAGGTATGTGGTAACGCAAGGATAACTTTTGTTGATGGAAGAAATTTCCTAGATGGTATGAGGCATGAGCATGTATGTTTTGCTTTAATTCCAAAAGCTGGTAAAGAGGAAGTAGAAGATGTTCCTGTAGAAGTTGCAGATTTGTTGAATGAGTTTCAGGATATTGTATTCGATAACGTGCCTGATGGATTACCACCAGTCAGGAAGATCAGTCATCAAATGGATTTGATCCCAGGAGCGAGTTTGCCGAATAAGGCAGCACACAGAATGACACCTGCAGAAAGTGAGGAGTTGAACAGACAAGTACATGAACTGCTACAGAAAGGATTGATCCGTGAGAGTCTGAGTCCCTGTGCTGTACCAGCGGTATTAGCACCAAAGAAGAATGGAGAATGGAGGATGTGTACAGATTCTAGGGCAATAAACAAGATCACAATCAAGTATAGGTTTCCATTGCCACGAATGGATGATATTATGGACTGTTTGAGTGGAGCTGTGTATTTCTCAAAGATAGATCTGAAAAGTGGATATCATCAGATTTGGATCAGAGAAGGAGATGAATGGAAGACTGCCTTCAAGACAAAGGAGGGACTGTATGAGTGGTTAGTCATGCCTTTTGGGCTAACCAATGCACCGAGCACTTTCATGCGGCTCATGAACGAGGTTCTGAAAGAATTTCTGGGTAAGTTTGTCATTGTTTACCTAGATGATATTTTGATCTTTAGTAAGACATTGGATGAGCATATGATGCATATTCGTATGGTATTTGAGAAGTTGAGAGAAGAGAAATTGTTGATTAATTTGAAGAAGTGCAGTTTTGTGAAGAAAGAGTTAGTGTATTTGGGATTTGTAGTTTCAGCAGAAGGTTTAAAAATGGACCCAGAGAAGGTACAGGCTATCCTTGAATGGCCTACTCCAAGGAGTGCTACTGAGGTAAGATCTTTTCATGGTCTAGCTAGCTTTTACAGAAAGTTTATCAGAAATTTTAGCAGTATTTGTGGTCCCTTGACTGAAACAATGAGAGGGGATAGAAAAGAGTTTAAGTGGACTAATGGGGCAGAAAAGAGTTTTCAATTGTTGAAACAAAAAGTTACAGAACAACCCGTTTTAGCACTTCCAGATTTCAGTAAGGTGTTTCAAGTAGATTGTGATGCTAGTGGTACTGCAATAGGAGCTGTTATGAGCCAAGAAGGTAAGCCTGTTGCTTATTTCAGTGAGAAGTTAAATGATGCCAAGAGGAAGTATTCTGTTTATGATCAGGAATTTTATGCTATAGTTCAGGCATTAAAGAAGTAGAGACATTATCTGCTTCCTAAGGAGTTTGTTTTGTATACTGATCATCAAGCTTTGCAATATTTGAATAGTCAAGGAAAGTTGAATCAGAGGCATTTGAAATGGGTTGAGTTTTTGCAGAGTTATACATTTATTTTGAAACACAGGAGTGGAAAGTCTAATAGGGTTGCAGATGCTCTTAGCAGAAGGCAACTATTGATGACAGAAATGCAGATTGAAGTGGTTGGGTTCAAGGAACTCAAGAATTTGTATCCAGAGGATCCTGATTTTGGTGAAGCTTGGAAAGCTTGTACAGAACCTGTTACTCTAGATAGGACGAAATGGTTGGATTTTATCATCCAAGATGATATGCTATTCAGAGGGAGTCAGTTGTGCATTCTACGAAGTTCTATGAGGGAGAATCTCATCAAGGAGAAGCATAGTGGAGGATTGGCTGGACATTTTGGTCGTGATAAAACCCTTGGTTTGGTTAGTGAGAATTATTATTGGCCACAGTTGCAGCAAGATGTGAAGAAGTTTGTACAGAGTTGCAGAGTATGTCAGATGGCGAAAGGAGTGAAGCAGAATACAGGATTGTATCAGCCATTACCTGTACCAGAGAAGCCTTGGGGGGATATCAGCATGGACTTTGTTCTTGGTTTACCGAGGACTCAGCGGGGACATGATTCAATTTTTGTGGTGGTTGACAGATTTTCAAAGATGGCACATTTCATTCCCTGCAAGAAGACCAATGATGCTGTTCATGTAGCAGAATTGTTTTTCAAAGAAGTAGTGAGACTTCATGGTTTACCAAAGACCATAGTTTCAGATCGGGACACTAAGTTTGTTGGATATTTCTGGCGTACATTGTGGAAGAAGTTGAAGACAGATTTGAAGTTCAGTTCATCACATCATCCACAGACTGATGGACAGACAGAGGTGGTGAATAGGAGTTTGGGAAATTTGCTGAGATGTTTGGTTGGAGATAAGCCAACAGGATGGGATTTGATTTTACCACAGGCAGAATTTGCATATAATAATTCTGTCAACAGGAGCACTGGTAAATCACCATTCCAGATTGTATATGGAAGTAGTCCAAGAAATGCATCTGAATTGAGGAAGATAGATAAAGGAGAAATAAGTAGTGCTGAAGCTGAGGATTTTGCAGAACACTTGAAGAACATCCATGAGGAGGTGAGGAAGCATATTACCAAGATGAATGCACAGTATAAGGCTAAGGCGGATGAGAAAAGGAGGTCTAAGGAATTTCAGGTTGGTGATGAAGTCATGGTTCATTTGCGGAAGGAGCGGTTTCCAGTTGGTACATATAACAAGCTGAAAATGAAGAAGTTTGGACCATGTAGGATACTGAAGAAACATGATTCAGGAAATGCGTATGAGGTAGAATTGCCTACTGAGCTAAATATTTCACCAGTGTTTAACATTTCAGATTTGACAGAGTATCATGAAGGAGGTGTTGAAGATGAGATCACAGCAGCACAGTGGAGTATTCCAGCAACTAGTTCAGATATCAAGGAGATTGAAGACATACTGGACAGTCGTGTTGGCAGAAGCACAAGGAACAGGACATATGAAGAATATCTGGTCAAATGGAAAGGACGAGCTGTTGAAGATTCATCATGGCTAACAAAGGAGGAGGTTAACCGTCTTGGTTTTCCTCTACACACCTGAGTCGTGACAGGGTCACTTCTCAAATTACCCCGGGTGTCTGATGCAGGAGCATCCTGGGTGTAAGAGCAATCTTGCATCACCCAAAAATATTTCTATTTTTGTATTCAATAAGGGCTATTTTGTGCAGAGCTGCTATTTATGGAAAGTTACTATTTTTGGTAATTTTCGTATGTGCTCAGAATGATCTGATTTCTTTCTTAGAGGTTCATTTTGGTCATATAAGTCTGCCAGTAAAGTTTCATTGCCAGATCAAGTGTATATTGGAAGATATTGGAGATTTTCGGTATTGGCAGCAGGGTACAGAAACTTCAAACTCAGTTTTGAAGGCTTTAGAGGCCCCGGATGAGGTCGAAAATTTGGGTGACGGGCACTTGCATTGGTCAAGCCTGTAGAGTGCTTCGTGGCATTTCCGAAATGGGGTTATGGTGGCCGAGCGGGTCAACTGGTGATGGCTTATGGTCTTCGGAAGTTGGGCCACCTGAAATGGCGAAAAAATAATTTTCTTCAAAATTTCTGTTCGGGTTTCAAAGGTTATCTTGAGCCGACTATGATGTAATAAAATGTAAAATAAAATAATTCTAAGTTTGGTCGGCCTTATTGGCTAAAATTCTGGAACCTTCCCAGGCGGTGGATAATTGCCTATATAAGGAAGGCTGTATTATTGTCTTAGGCAGTTCAGAATAGTTCTGGGTAGTAGATCTGGGTAATAGTTTGAGGCTTTGTCCTACAGAATATTGTAAGGGAATGCCCATGTGGCTTTGCATATAGTAATTCTGAAAGTTTGTAATTCCACATTTGTGGAGATAATAAGAAGCCAATTTTCTGTTCTTGCATATTGTTGTTGTTTCTCTATTTCTGTTATGTGTTTGTGGTATTAAGGGGAGCACCCTTCATCACCTGTATGCAGGCATCATCCCTATATTGGTCACACTAGCTAAATAGTCCCACCAAGCTAGTGGTACCTTTACATCAATCATTCTCTTTCCCTGATCTAACCTGGGTTGCTAGCCCTTCTTTGTCTCATCGACGAATTGGGTATAAGTGCAGTATTCCTGGGAGACATCATGTGGTCTCCCAAACTATTGTAGGACTCATGTGAGTGGGAAGTGATCAATGATAGTGATGGTGCACCTAATCAAAGGATGTGAGAAGAACATGTAAGGGAGCTCATGTCAAGCATCATCCCATGGCTCTGTTGCTACCCTTGGCCACCATATCACTACTACCATATCATCCAGCTACCCGCACCACTGCTCTATCTTACCCAGTGCTGGTTGAGTCATCCAACCTACATATCTATATATGTATGGCTCTAAGGGCTTCTGTGTATCATGAGAAACTGGCCTACATATGGGGAGGTTCTCCCAGGCCCATATCTACAAAATAAAGACTCCTACGGCCATGGTCTGTGCACTCCAATACACGATCTCATGCATCTCATGGTACATCTGAGTGAGCATACACTTGCCCCATCCAAACCTCACAATTAGCCTATCCAGCATCTGCTATAGCATGTGCCCCCAGCCATACTCTAATCCATGCTGACCTCGATCTGGTACCAGGTAACAAATTAGAAATATGGCTAAAATGACTGATAATCTATGACCAACTCCATACCTACTGATCAAGGCCCCCCATGAGATGGCTCGACCCATCACCAGCTTGTCCTAAAAAATGGCCCTTAGTGCCAGTGTGCCCAATCTCAGTTGAATATCATACTCCATGAGAGCCCTGTGGAATGGTATCCTCATAATCCTATAGATGTCCTTAAGAGTGACTATCATCTACCCCATCAGCAAGTGGAAGGTGTTCATCTCCGAGTGGAAACGTTGAACCAATGCTCCTAACAGACCGTGATTTACCCAAATGTCAAGTATATCACATAGATAAGACAATCCCATCCCATCAATGTGGGCTCCCTCAACATTGCTCAACCTCTGTACTAACTCACCGATAATTGGGTGGTGAGAGTGGAACGCAACATCTAGGAAGTCAACATGCAAAGCAAGTGATGACATTTGATCAATATCTCAAACATGATGGTTTTTTCAAAGTAATAACAACAAGTGAGGTTATGCATCTATCCTAAGCATGACTCTTGGATGCTCTAATTAGCTGATTTCATGAAAATTTGGATGAAGACTCTACAAAATTGTAGTAGGTTCCCACACAAGATTTCTCTATCACGCAGGACAGGATCATTTCTTGCACGAGAGTTCATCACTGAGGATGAAATCTCACATGACATCAACTTGCATCTCATGTGAGCTCATGGAGATGTCCCGTACGAGGAAGTTCTAACCTATGCAAGGAAACCAAAACTTTGTGCAAGGGGCAATTGAGGCTAGAGTGAGGAAACTATTTCCTTGCATGAACATTGACAAACTAAGCCTAAAACATGCCTATAATCTAGCCTAAATGACCTAAAAAGTGTTAAAAAATTAAAATACAAGGTGGTTGTTTGACTACTTATAGGTGCGCCATACTCTAGTGGTAAATTGTGTCATTGGGAGCACTCAAATCGATGCATATGCACTGACATGTTCTCCATCTTTCTCAGAGCTCTCAAATTTGGTAGAAGACAAAAGTGAATAATGATTTGAAAATGATCCCTCCGGGCCTTATATAGCTTTTGACCTAATTTTCAAAAGTGCTCTATTTTATGCAAAAACTTCACCCTTGGCTAAATCGACCATTGTGAATCCATTTTTGGGATTGAAATCAAAATCTCACATCTCTAGATAACTCAAAATTGTGATTTAAAATTATGGGACCATCGGGATGAGATGCTTGTGCAGTTGACCTTTTGGTGTTATTTTCTTGCTAGAATCTTGTCTCATCATCATTTTCTTGAAATCTTCAATGTTTTTATCAAAAGTCAACTCTATTCAAATCTAGTCAAACATGGTCAAACTTGGTCAACAGGACCTCTAAATTGCTACAAATTACTTCTGAAGCTTCTCAATTCTTCTGTAATCTATTCTGAGTTCCTCTAGATCTCCAATCTTATCTCTATCTGCAACATATTGCTATCAGTCATCTTTATTATGTGTCATCTTTCAATTTTGCTCCCAAGGGGGCAGGATGATTGCATCATTGAATCTTGTCGAATCAATTCTTGAATTATGCTACTCTGAATCAAAATTCCCCATCTCTTTGGACATCTCATCGCTTGGGGCATCTCATCTCTAGGGGCATCTTTACAATTCCTTACTATATGTACATGCTTGTTACATGCATAACAAGTTCGGTCTACTAGCTTGTGCTCATCCTTAGATGGTTCAATATTGTTTTTAGTCTGATTTCTAGTCTCCTTAGCATCTGTCCAGTGTCTTCTAGTACTTTCATTCTTTCTTTCATATTGTCAATTTAATCTTGTGCTTCATTGAATCCAATGCCACTGGTATCTCCTTTAAGCATTCGAGCATACATTTGAGATTCAATCAAATCCTTGCTTGTGTGTAATTTATCAATGTGATTCTTAGCCTCTTTCAATTCAAATTCCAAGATTTCTTTGTTTTTTGTTAGCTCCAAGATTTCCATGTTTTCTTGCCTCAATTATTCATTCAGTTGAAGGCACTGTTTGATTTGTTCATCATAGACTTCTTGATTGTTAGTTAGCTTGTCATCCAATTCTTCAGTCTGATCTTTCAGAGATGTGTTCTCTTCATTTAACTTTTTGACCATGATCCCTAAATCACTGGTAGAACATTCTTTTAAATCTTTCCTTAATCTTTTGATGACTACTTGAGCATCACTAACTTTTTCTTTTAGCTCTTCAATTTATTTTTCAGATCTGTCTAGGTATTCAAGAGAAGCTTCAAGATTTCTTTTCAGATGTTTCATTTCTATCTTGTCCATGATCTCCTCAAGTGGTTAAACTTCTTTGCTAAGGATTAGAGCTCTGATACCAATTCTTAGGAATGGGAACACTGAGAGGGGGGGGTGAATCAGTGTTCACTATATTCAATATTTTTACTTTACTCTTTAAACTTAACTTGAATGCTTAAGTATTGAAATAAACATTAACATAAGATACATGAACACAACACATAACACCAATATGGTTATGGGGAAACACAAATAGGTAAAAACCCTGGTGGGAATTGACACCAATTAATAATCTATACTAGTGACTTATGATCCTTGTTAGAAGATTCTTAACCTTATTAGAAGTTGTCTTTACAATGCTTTTAGTACAGTGACCTTGTCAAGGGTCGGACCTTGTTAGGAGTCTTTTACAATAACCCTATTAGGGGTGGGGACACACTATCCTAGAGCTCACTACTCAAGTGGTGAATGTTCAAAATTTGGATGAGTTGATTTCATAGATGTTGTCATTATGGAAACATATGATCCTCATGAAGATCACACAAGTCAGAGAGCAAGTATGACAGAGCACATTGCAAATTTGTCTAAGTGTGAGACAATGTTTTACCATTGAACCTGGATACAGTTTTTGTTTGCAACATCGAATGGAGTAATTTTAGTGCTTGTGCACTTGAACATAGACTCTATGATGTCTATTGATCACCCATCTTAGAGTTCAAGTCAGTAAGACATGTACGGAAGAAGTTATGACAGTTTTACCGAAGACAGTGTAAAGCCGACAGGACAGAATATGAAGATAGAACTAGTAAAGAGTTAAGGGATTATTTTGTTTATCAAAATAATGACTTAAAAATATAAAGGGATGACATCCTAGATGTTAACTCTTTGATAAAGCTATTGGTATAAATTTAAATGTAATTGTAATTGTAAAGTGTAGAAACTGTACAAGCAGCAAGTAATTGTAGAAGTATGAGGTGAAGTATATGAAGAATATGTAATAGCGATATTGAAAGAGCAACAAAGTGATATTGATGCAAGAAGTATAAGGTTATGTACCTTAACCTATTTTTTAATCATTGTATATTATACATTACTTGTTTGGGCAGTGGGCTTATCTAGTAATCATAATTTTTACTACAACTCCTAACAGGGTTGAGGCTTCTAACAAGGCCTATAGTCCCTTAATCAGGACTGATACACTATACTCTTGTAATAGACTCCTAACAGGGTCAACATCCTTAAAAAGATACTTTTTATTAGTGGATCTTTGTGGGTACCATCCCCACCAAGGTTTTCCCTTGGCTAGGGTTTCCTCGAGAACAAATAATGTGTTATGAGTTCTTTCTTGTTATGCATGTTGTTTAGCTTCTTATGTTATGCATGTATAAAGATAATCTGTTATATCCATAATTGGGCAAAAGATAAAGTTTGTAGGATACTAATTCACCCCCTCCCCCTCTTAGTATTCCCTATTTCTAACAATTGGTATCAGAGCTTAGTTACTTGGAAAAGAATCATTCAAGGAAAGCCTAGCAACTTGAGTAAGATCTCTATGAATATGGATCAACTACAGAAGAATCTTGAAGAAGATCTTGAACAGATTGACTTGATTAATATTGAAAAAGATATTTTGAAAATAAAGTATGATGATGCAAAGAACCTCATTGAGAAACTGAAAAACAAATTGGAAGATCTGAAATCTGAAAAAGAATCTAAAGTTTTTATTGAAGATTGTGATGACAATATGGAAAAATAAAATGAGATCCTTAAGCATGAATTGAAGATAGAAAATTTGAAGCTTAGTTTGAAAGATGGAAATGGCAAGAATGAAGTAAATCTAAAATCTGAGAATGAAAGTCTAAAGACTGAAAATGAAGGACTAAAATCTAAACTCTCTAAAGTAACATCTGAACTTGAGAAAGTCAATTTGTAGTATGATGAGCTTAAGAAATACAATAAGATTGTGAAAGGTGAACTGACTCAATCCAAACAAAAACTTGAAAGGCTATATTGAACTAGTGAGAAGATTGATGAACAAATATCTTATTAGAAACCATTCTATGATAAGGCTAGTCTTGGATTCAACACTTTCAAAGCAAATGATGAAGGCAAGGAACTAGATCTGAAGATATCTGAAAGCATGGATGAGAAGAAGCCTAATGAGATCAACAAATCTGAAGATACACCTAAAGAAGAAGAATCACCGAAGCAAGAGGAATCACCCAAAGGTATGGAAAGAGAATTCAAAGGTAGATGTTTTGCTTGTAATACTATTGGTCATATGAAGAGAGATTGCACAAGTAAACAATTTAAACCTCTTAATGGTTATTGTTACAATTGTCATGGTTTTGGACATAGAGCTATTGATTGTAGGAAACCTAAATTTATTGAGAATAATGATGGTAGTAGAATGTTTAGGAATACTAACAATGCAGATAAGAAACCTATTGAAGATATGAATAGAAGTGGAATAGTATGTTATAGATGCAATAAGGTTGGACACATTGCTAGAAACTAAAGATCACAAATCAATCAACCTAGACCGAGATATGGAAAAAATGGAATTGTTTGCAAGATATGTAACAAGATTGGACATACATCAAGGTTTTGCAGAATGAACAATAGAGTTTTTCATCCTAATCCTAACCCCAAGAATCATGCAAGAAGAAATGAAGATGCTAGTAACAGTCAGAAAGGATGCTGTAGTAATTCAAATGAAGTGAAGTTTATCAAAAGCACATATCAAGAAGACATATTCAACATTGAAGGTAATCAGAAAGGTAAAGTATTGAAAGGTAAGAATGAATCTTTACCTGACCTATCTCAAAGTAGTTAATTCATGTAAATTGCAGTAGAATAGGAACTTAGATTTAGTATAGAAGTAGATATATGATGAATTGAGTCTTGTGCAGTTATTGCAAGGTAGTTTATGATATTCTAATGCTATGGTTAAGAGCGCAAAGAAAAATATTATGTTTTGCGAGATTGCAAGAAGTTTTAAGTTTTGCAGGTTAGTAGAGACAACTTTTTGGAAAGAAGCGGAAAAAAAATTGAATGCGATGTCTGATCTAAGTGAGATTGAATTAATAAAAGGTTATGATCAGTATTATTTGATCATCAAAGAAAATTCAAGTGTCAAGGAGATAAAAGAGAAGTGATAGAAAGCATTTTGCAAGGATTTGGAAAAGAATTGTGTGCCGAATCTATGCAAGCCCTAAAATCACAAAATTGAGGTATTTTACTTGAAAAATCTTTGAATCAATAAAGGCATTTAAAGAAATCATGGATGTTTCCTTAATACACAATGTCAGAGATAAGAATAGACCTAAATTGAAAAGGGAACCAGTAGAACCATTAGAAGAAGACCCTAGGTTTGCATTATCATTTGTACTAGACAGAGTTTTACATTTAGAGAATGTCAGAAGTTATCTTGGATGCAAACTAGAGACAGTAAATGATAGTGATTTTACAGATGAATATCAGAAGATGTACAATCAGGATATGACACTGAAACAAGGTTTTGAACACTTGGAACATAATGAAATTGTCAAATATGGATTACAATATGAATTTGATAATGAAGAATGCACTAAGATCATTTTGAGTAGAATTCAAAATGGAAAGTTTTGGCTAGAGGATAGAGTGATAGATATTATAGCTGATTTGATTCATGAAGTCACTAGATTATCTAAGCTGGAGCTATTCCTTTTAATGAGAAAAATAGTCATTGACAACACTAATCCATCCTATAATGGTAGAGGAATTGTGATTAGAAAGATCAAACAAGTTGATGTGAGATACATATGCAAGATCCTAACTAATAAGTTTTGTGCTAATTCAAGAGAAGATGACATGGTAGCTAGAATGGTACATGCAACTTATCTTATGTGTGTTGACAAAGTACCAGTTGATATGTGTGAAATTATTAGAATTCAATTGTTTGAGAACTTGGACAAGATCAAGAAAACTAAGTATACACAGTTTAGGTTCTCATCCCTAATCACATACATGTTCTTTCATCTTTTGAGGAGATTTCCTTACACCATAGGAAATGATTGGAATGATGGATAGACCACAATAGAAATGATTAATGTAGTATACAGAAAGTATGTTATTGATAGTGTTAATGAAAGTGTAGTACTTGTTATTAAGACATTTCAAAATATTATGTCTAGCAGATCAAGGATCCCTAAGTCTCTTGTTGAGAAATATGAAGATGATATATGTGTAATACCCCAAAAATGGGCTATAAGTTCATTCACCTCCTACATTTTCAATTTGAACAAAATCAACATCAAAGTCCTAACCTAAGGCACATCTAAACATCATCGAATCTAATTGATTATCTTAAATTCTGCATCGGGGAATATTCCTAGTAATATTCCTAATCATCATAATTATCTTTAATTTTATAATTATTTGGCAATAAATCACATTTATCTTAAAATTTGATTAATTGAATATTTTCATATTTAATTAATTAGATTTAATATTTGCCACTCAATTGTTTAATTAAATTTAATTCTATCTATTATTAATTGTATTATTTAATTTTGACAATAAATCCAATATCCTATGAATAATTGATTAAATTTTTATTTAATTAATTAAAGCAAGTTGTCATTATTTAATAATATCATTTTTAATAAAAGTTTGATTAAATAATTGATTAACCCATAAAGTTTGATTATTATTAAATTAATTCATAATTAAAACATGCACAATCAAGAAAAGCAGACAACTATCAATTATCAATTAAAGCTAAACTCTATTTTGAGTTAAAACTTAGCTTTTGCATGTTTTTGTGAGTTAATTATCCTTTATTTAAAAATAACTCAAAAATCAACCTGAGTTATTTGAGTGATTTATGACTTTTTCTCATGCACCTCCAAAGCCCTAGATTTCTATAAAAACAAGACTCATCTCTTCATAACTCATCTCTCAATCATCTCTCAAATTTGCATCCAAGCATCTCATGTTTTTGCACAATCACGCCGGAGAATTGGAATTGAAGAATCAAAGCTCTTGCAAATCGACATCTTTGTGAGATCAATCTTATTTTTGCATTCATATTGCATATCATTGTTAGATTAGCATTGCATATCAATTTTCAATAGCATTCATAGCATATCAATTTCATCTAGCATAGATTCATATCAAGTTTTCATTCTTATTGCATAGAAAATCCAAAAAAATAGATTAATTGCATTCAAATTTCATATCTAGATCAATTGCATTCAAATCCTTCATTTAGGTGTCGTCTAGGTCACTGATCTCGATTACAATATGAGAACATCAATCTCGCACCTATTAGAAGACAGTAAATCGCTTGGTTAGATTAGATTTCAATTTTGCATGATTTTGATTATAGCTAACTTCTAATGTTTTACTAAGTGTTGTGTCTACAGATCAGGTACAATTTTCACACACACATTTTTGGCACCCACTGTGGGGTAACCCACCTTTGCATGATGGTCTTGATTTTTTTTGGGAGCTAAAACCCTAAAGTTTTAAAGATTTAATTTTATCTCCCAAATGGCTTCGATTTTTGGTCTGAAATTTTTTTTGCAGGTTGGTGACATATTGGGGTAGCTTCGATAAAAAATTTAGAATTTTCTAAATTTTTTTGAATTTTTAATAATTTTTTTTGAATTTTTCATAAAAAATTAATTTTTGGCGCAAATCAGAATATTTTTTAGAAATTTTTACATTTTCAGAAATCTCTTCAAATTCTACAGGGGGTATATTATTTTTGTTTTAAATTTGGATACAATTTAATAGCTCAAATAGTCAATTTACAAAAACTGGTCTATTTCGATAAAAATGGGTTTCTAGGGCACAAATGAAGAGATTTTTCTAAAATTTTTGCATTTTTGGAAAGCTCTCTATTTTTTAGTAGGGGTGTCTATTCTCAATTTCTATTTTTGTGGCCAAAATCATATCAAAAAAATTAGATCTTGTTGACTAGGTCAAATGCAGCAAAAAAAATAAAGTTTTGTGATGGGTATGCACTTATTTTTTTTACATGGTTCAATGAATGATATGAGTTGTCATTTGGGTTAATTTTTGGTTATTATTGCTGATAATAATTTATTTTTAGAGCTAACCCTATGGTTTTCATAAGTTGAATATATTTTGCATATCTTGAGTTCGTCACTTGCTTGCATGGAAAAGCTCAACAAAAATTGCTAAAAATCAGGTAAAATCTACTAAGCGCGTTGCAAGGATCTCAGGTATTCTCCTTCATCTAATGAAATTTTGATTTGGAACTTAAAATAAATCTCTCGTGTGTCTAGCTTGGGTGATTCTTTTCATGCTTTTGTTTTACACATTTGCATAATTTGATACTAGGTTGTGATCCCTTAAGGATTCATTAAGTAGTCTTAGAATACTTGTGATTGATCTTGATTGCTATCTTGGATTATTGGACTCGCTAATCCGCCGGCCTCTCATTTCTACTTCATGGTTGCAATCTCAGCGCCATAAAGGGGAGGGGTCAATAGGATAGAAGCGTTAAGTGTTCCACTTGGCAACCCTTTTGTGCTTTTAGGAACTCACTTGTTTTCTAAGTTGGGGACTCATTTTTAGCTTGTGTGAGGTGTTAAGTGTTCCACCTTGTGGACTCATCTCATATTTTCTTTAAGCGTTAAGTGTTCCCCTTTCTACTTTTTGGACACTTTTGGTAGATTTGCTTTCAGGAATATATCTGTGCTCACATAGTAATTAGGCCCTATGAACACTATTCGTGATTCTTGAGAGATTGGATTCCTAGAGAAATCTTTCTTGATGACAGAATCCTTGTAGGTAGGGAGGATACTTAGTGTGTTTCACATTCAACTTGGTTAGTGCATCTTCTCTTATTGATCGACACATTCTCTCTCCGGAGAGGTTGATAGATCATGTGGGGTTGATATCACAAGCTTTGGTGAATCAAAATTGGTTAGTGCATCTTCTCTTATTGATTGATACATTCTCTCCCTAGAGAGGTTGATAGATCATGTGGAGTTGATATCATAGACCTTGGTGGAACAAAACTTTGTCTTAGCGTTTCGGATTAATCTTCTTGCTTTGTTTGGGTTAAAAGTGAAAAGGTGTCAAAAACCTTAGATCTGGAGCCGAGTCCCCTTGTGGTATAAATCTGTGAGTCACTTTAGAGAGGGTTAACCGTAGTGGATAATCCCTTCACAGGGAAAACTACGTTGACGGAACCTCAAGTGGTAATAGCCATTTTCGCCATGGTAGTGACAGCCGCTATATAAATGTCCTTGTGGAAGAAATCTCCATGGGTATGGTTCATTGTTGGGTTGTCAGATCTCCCTAGCAGCTCTTGAAGATTAAGTTCTCAGACTATGTCAAAACCCTGGTGCGTCGGGATTGGAGTTCACCCCTTTGAATCATAAAAGCTGTAGAGTCAAGCCATTACTAAAAACCCTAGAGAGGCCAATTTTTCATTCTCAGGTACATGTGTGTTATTGCAAAACTTTTCAGAACATACACAATTAGTACTCTCAGGGATTAGCACAATTTGGTCACTTGATTGTTCATGTGCAAGGTTGCTTTTGCCCTTGTTCATTATTTTCAGACGTGCTTGGAATCACTTGCTTGCTATTCTGCATGCTTGTTTATCTACTTGGCTATTAAAAATGATCAAATCTGGTATAACCTTCAAAATTTGGACAGTACAATTTGCAAACAATCCAAAACTGAAAACCTTAAATTTTGCAAAAATTTAAAGTAAAATCCTTTTCTGGAGTTAAAAGTCATCTCAGGAGGTCAGAAAGTCATACGAGTTTCCATCAAGTGTCATTTCATTGCAACCCATCTGTCATATGATAGCAAACCTAGTGTCGTACGAGTTTTCATGCCAGCAAATCTTCAAAGTCAAAATCTTGTAACTGTCGTATGATATTGTCAACTGTCATTTCATAGCCTACCCATTGTTGTACGAGTTTTGTCAACTGTCATTTCATTGCTACCCAACTGTCGTATGAGTTTAGCAACTGTCATTTCATAGACTACCCAGTGTCGTATGAGTCTGCAGAGTGTCGTTTGGAAAAATTTGAGAGAGTTGTTAGAAATTGTCAAATTGCAAGATATCCAATGTTTCCAGCCTAGTTCCAGAATCTGTCAAAAATATCATTGTGTCAAGAACAAATTGGTAGCTATTGAAAATCAGTACACATGAGGAAGAAATTCTGATCGCCACTATGATGAAGCAGCTGCAAGCTATGCAAGTTCAGCTTGACAAACTTGAGAAAGAAAAGGAACCTCTATACTCTTTTCTATTTGATAAAGACTTGTACATGTCAGCATGCCCCTGGAAAAAATTTGAGCAATATGATACCTCTTCCATGGAGAGTGACACATCTAGCTTTGGAGACTATGATGACTATGATGATAGACAATGTAATGATACTTATGACATCTCTGTTCCTAAGAGTCCTCCTCGTCATGTGTTCTTACTTACTACAAATGGGCCGTCACATTAGATAGATCATGATGGTGATCCATATGATTCTGATTTTGAAAGAGACTTTGATGGCTTTTGTGGACAATACCTTGATTATGATCCATCTACTACTGCTGAGGACTATAAAATACATCGTGCTAGCTTGAAATGTCAATACTATAAGGATCTCTCCTCTAAGAACTCTCAGGCTAAAAATAAAGATTACACTCTCAAGCAAGATCATGTTAATGTTGGACCTTTGTCTTGTGATGGTTCCCTTCCATCCCCTACTTCCTCCAATACCCGTACATTTCCTAAAGCTTCTGAGTCTTTCAAATCTTTCACAGAACCTTCATCCGACACAAGCCCTGATACTTTTCATGCGGTTCCCTATAGTTATCCTCCAGGGCTACCTCTTCAAGAAATTCAAGCTAACCTTCACTTGGCTGCAAATACTTTCAATAATGATAAACCTAAAGAGCCTAAGCCTTTATGCGCTACAATGCCTACTTCAGCTAGTCCTTCACCATCTCTACAACAGTCTTCCATACCATTCCAACATGCTTTCTTGTCTTTAGAAGTGGCTCCATGTCAAACACCATATGAATATGCATCATATGTTCCTCCAATGTCTTGCTAAAAATCAAAATATCATCTAGGTAAACAATGACAAACTTACCTAGAAATTTTTTCAGAACCTCATTCATGAGTTGCATGAAAGTGCTCGGTGCATTGGTTAGCCCAAAAGGCATGACTAACCACTCATATAGTCCTTCCTTTATCTTGAAGGCAGTCTTCCATTCATCTCCTTCTCTGATCCAAATCTGGTGATATCCACTCTTCAGATCTATCTTTGAGAAATACACAGCTCCACTCAAACAGTCCATAATATCATCCATTCGTGGCAATGGAAACCTATACTTGATTGTGATCTTGTTTATTTCTCTAGAATCTATACACATCCTCTATTCTCCATTCTTCTTTGGTGCTAATACTGCTAGTACAGCACATGGACTCAGGCTCTCCTGAATCAATCCCTTCTGTAACAACTCATGTACTTGTCTGTTCAACTCTTCACTTTCTGCTGGTGTCATTCTGTGTGCTGCCTTGTTTGGAAAACTGGCTCCTGGAATCAAATCCATCTGATGACTGATCTTCCTTACAGGTGGTAATCCATCAGGTACATTATCAGATACAATATCCTAAAGCTCATTCAACAAATCTGCAACCACTACAGGTACATCCTATACTTCTTCTTTACTAGCTTTTAGAATTAAAACAAAACACACATGCTCATGCCTCATACCATCTAGGAATTTTCTTCCATCAACAAATGTTATTCTTGCATTACCACATACCTTTTCTTCGGTCTCCTTCAATGGCTTTAGCTTATGTCGCACTCCATCCTTTGTCAGGGAATAGGTATTTGCATGACCATCATGTACAGCACATCTGTCAAACTGCCACGGTCTACCCAACAACATATGATATGCATCCATAGGGATGATATCACATAGTACCTCATCTTGGTACCCGCCAATCTTGAACTTTACCAGGCACTGTTCACTAACCATGACCTTGTGGTCATCCTGCACCCAAGCAATCCGATATGGATGTGGGTGTTTCTGTCTCTTGAGCTTCAACTTTGTCACCATCTCTTCTGACACCAAATTGTCAGTGCTTCCACTATTGATAATCACATCACAACATTTACCCTCACACTTGCATCTAGTGTGAAATAGGCTCCTTCTTTGTTCAGGTTCATTCTCACCACTCAGCAAGACTCTTCTATTAATTAGCATTTCTCCTCTTTCAGCATCTTCAGAATTTGATGATCTAGCATCTTCATCTACATGTGCAACTCTGGCTTGGCCTTCATTTCTCCTGTATGTTCTGCATTGGTGCCGAGGACATTCAAATGCCCTATGACCTTCTTCTCCATAGTGAAAATATGTTCCATGGAAGCCTCCTCTTCTAGATCCTTGTCCTCTTCCTCTTCCTCTCTGATCTTTATTATTCTAATCTTGGAAATGATTGGAATTGTTTCCTCTCTGATTCTAGCTGCTACTGGCCTCATCCTTCTTTTTTGGATCTTCATTTTGGCCACCATATGACCGTCCACTAGATCTTCTAGCATGACCTCTTCCATTTTGTCTGCTCTCAAACTTCTTGTTCAACTTTTCCTCTACTTTTAGGGAAAACTGGAATGCCTCCTCAATACTGTTCATTCAAACTAGATTCAACTCCTCCTGAATGCTTGGCCTTAACCCATTAAGATATCAGGAAACTTTCTCCTTATCAGCTTCTGCATGGCCTATTCTGATGAGGAGTCGATAGAACTCCTCTGTATACTCCTAAACAAATCTTCCTGCTTGCTTCAAACTTTGCATTTTCTTTAGTAGGTCAAGCTCATAATCAACAGGAATGAACTGTCGCTTCAATTTATCCACCATCCGATCCCATCTTGTGATTTTATCTTTCCCTCTTCTATTTCACTCCAATTGAATTTCTTGTCACCAGATCTTCGCATGACCTTTCAGTCCAGCCTTTGCAAATTTGACCCTATCAGGATCCTCAACATCTTCATACTCAAAATATTCCTCACATTCATTGATCTAGTCGATCAATTCCTCTGGGTTAAGATTTCTAGAAAATGTAAGAACCTCAATCTTAGGTCTTTTCCCAATCTTGGAAATCACCCAAAAAAATCTTTCTTCCTCCTGGTTCACAATTTTAGCTTCTCCTTCTTGATATTCTTCTTCGGCTTCATCCTCACTTTCATCTCTGACATTAAGATTCATTCCTCTACAAATCTCTTCTTGCAATGCTTGTACTTGTCTCTGCAGCTCTCTAACCTTAGGTGTCACAGCACCAGCTCTTCCGCCACGTTCTCTTCATGGAGGCATTTTCATGATGTGCACTAAAACCCTAACCATGGTCCTGGTGCAAATTGCCTCACAGTCGGTGATTTGTTTACACACTCAAGAAACCTGGCTCTGATACCACTTGATGAAGGGTGCTCCCCTTAATACCACAAACACATAACAGAAATAGAGAAACAACAACAATAATATGCAAGAACAGAAAATTGGCTTCTTATTATCTCCACAAATGTGGAATTACAAACTTTCAGAATTACAATATGCAAAGCCACATGGGCATTCCCTTACAATATTCTATAGGATAAAGCCTCGAATCAATACCTAGATCTACTACCCAGAACTGCCCTAGACAACACTATGGGCCTTCTTTATATAGGCAATTTCCACCGCCCGAGAAGTTTCTAGAAATTTAGCCCTTAGGGCCGACCAAACTTAGAATTATTTTATTTTACAATTTATTACATCAAAGTCGGCTCAAAATGAGTTTTGAAACCCAAATAGAAATTTTGAAGAAAAATTATTTTTCACCATTTCAGGTGACCCAACTTTCGAAGACCATAAGTCATCGCCCGTTGACCCGATTGGCTATTATAACCCCATTCTGGAAATGCCACAAAGCGCTCTACAAGCTTGACCCATGCAAAGTACCTATCACCCAAATTTTCAACCTCATCCGGGGCCTCTAAAGCCTTCAAAACTGAGTTTGAAGTTTCTGTACCCTGCTGCCAATACCGAAAATCTTCAATATTTTCAAAACTACACCTGATCTAGCCATGAAACTTTGCTGGCAGGCTGATATGACTGAGATGAACCTCCATATGTAAAATCAGACATTCCGAGATCATAAGATCAACTTACTAAAAATAGCAAGTTTCCATAAATAGCAACTCTGCACAAGATAGCCCTTATTGAATACAAAAATAAAAATATTTTTGGGTGATGCAAGATTGCTCTTACACCCCGGGTGCTCCTGCATCAAATAGAATGGGATTGTTGAAAGGCAATATAGATCTTTTTTGGATTATGTTAGAACACTAATGATTGAAAAGTATGTTGCGTAGATATACTGGAGAGAAGCTGTTAGTACTGATGTATACACATTGAACTGAATTCAACTGAAGAAAGATTCAAACAAGACACCTTATGAATTAAGGTATGGTTACACACCCAATGTAAGTTATTTCAGAATATTTGGAAGTCGATGTTACATTTTGAAAGATTATATAAATGGTAAATTTGATTCAAAAGGTGATGAAGGAATATTCTTAGGATATTCTACTAAGAGAAAAACTTACAAATGTTTGAATAAGGCTACTAACAAGATGATTGAAAGTAAAAATGTGAGAGTTGAATTTTTTGAGATAAATGATGAAGAAAGAAAAAACAAACCAGAAGATTATGGTAGATTTACTTACATTGAGAAACCTGACACTCTACCCAAGAAAAATCTTGGCATTACTGAACAATGGGGTAAAGCTATCAAGCATCAGTCTATACACACCGAGGATCAATAAACAATTACCGATGAAGATCATGATCCTACATCGCGTGGAGAACACAATTAAGAACAAAGAACTAAACTTGTACTTGCAAGATATGTAAGGAAACATCATCCACAGAATCAGATTATTGGAGATAAGAAAGTTGGCATGATGACACTAAGTAAGTTGAGAAATAAAACATGCTTAGTTTATGAATTTGAACCTAAAAATGTTAGAGATGCACTTGAAAATGATGAATGGGTTAAGGCCATGAATGAATAAATTAAGCAGATATAGAAAAAAAAAACATGGACATTGGTACCGAGACCAAAGGATAATAATTTAATTAGAACCAAATGGATATTTAGAAATAAATTGAATGAAAATGGAGATGTCACTAGGAATAAGGAAAGACTTGTATGCAAAGGGTATGCACAAGAAGAAGGTATTGACTATGGTGAGACTTTTTTACTAGTTGCTAGACTTGAAGGAGTTAGAATATTGCTTGCTTATGCTACCTATAAAGGATTTAAAGTTTTTCAAATGGATGTTAAATCTGCATTTCTAAATGGAATACTTGAAGAAGATGTATACATTGAACAACCTAAAGTTTTTGTTGATCCTAATTAGAAGAACATGGTATGTAAGTTGCACAAAGAATTATATGGAATGAAATAAGCACTGAGAGTATGGTATGAAAGACTTCATTCCTACCTTATCAATATTGGATTTGTTAGAACAAGTGACAACAACAATTTGTATTTGAAAGGTGAAGTTGATAACAAGATTCTCATTGCTGAAATTTTTGTTGATGATATTATATTTGGAGGACATGATAATATATGAAAATCATTTGCTGATGAAATGAGAAAAAAATTTGAAATGTCAATGTTTGGAGAGATTAAATTATTTCTTGGCTTGCAAATTTTACAACAAGATGAAGGAATATACATTACTCAATCAAATTATATAAAAGAAGTATTGAAGACATTTGGTATGGAGGATTCAAAACTAGTGGGTACACCTATGGTTACTAGATGCAAATTGACAAAGGATGATCAGTCAACCGAGGTAAATCAGACATTATACAGATCAATTATTAGTAATTTGATGTATGTTTTACATAGTAGAATAGATATTGCACATGTTGGAATTGTAGCAAGATTTTCTGCTAATCCTAAAGAATCACATATGATTGTTGTAAAAATAATTTTGAGATATTTGAAGAACACTGAAAACATGACTTGTGGTACAAGAAAGAAGACAAATTTGAACTGAAAGTTAACATAGATGTGGATTGGGCTAGAAATATTGATGATAGAAAGAGCACCATTGGTGGAGCATCCTTTTTGGGAGAAAGATTAGATTAGTTACTTGGATAAGTAAGAAATAAGGATACAGTTCTCAATCCACTACAGAAGAAGAATATATTTTTTTTGTTTATAATTATTAGAACATTGCATGGATAAAACAACTTTGGAAAAGTATGAATGAAGAGATCATAGATACAGTGATAATATATTATGATAACACTGGTGCTATAAATATTTCTAAGAATCTGGTGATGCATGCAAAGACAAAGTATATATCTATAAAGTATCACTACTTGAGAGAACAAGTACAAGAAAACAAAGTTAGACTGGAATATGTGAAATCACAAGAACAACTTGTTGAGATATTTACTAAACCCTTACCTAAGGATACATTTGAGTACTTGAGGACTAAACTAGGGGTCCATCCCCTATATATTGGTCACTAAGGTGATTAGGAGGTTGTATCAACCTATACTTTATCATAATATCAAATGATGTTGATGCATGATGTTCACACTTTAGGTTTCTTGAGGTTGTGAAAGTTGAAAGTTGAAAGACAAAATGACACTGCATATCGGTACATGAAAGGTACTTGACCTTAATAGAAAACCAAAGATAATATTTTGGCTATTGAAAGGTTGTTTATTTTCTTTTTTTCATTACTATCAAAGGGAGAGAGAATAATCAATGAAATATTTATCTAAAGGGAGAGAAGAAAATACTCACAGGAAGAAAAGATCACATCTGGAGGGAGAGACTACATGGAGAGTATTAATGTTGTGTGGTGATTAAAAATATTAAATGTACAGGCTAGGGAGAGATTACTGAGTTACAACATTTTCTTACAAATTTGTAGAATGAATGTTTAGTATTCTATGGCATACTTCATATTATGTTTTTATCAATGCCAAAGGGAGAGATTGATAAACTAGAACTAATTGAATATATTGAAGGAAAGTTTGACAATGGAAAGGATATTTGAAAGACAGTGATTGATGATAACTGAGCTACTAAATTATATGTAAAACAACTAAATCAGTTAATGTATTTTCATTAATGTCAACTAGTTTTGACTGTACTTATCATGATAGTTACAAACATCTTAAAAAGGAAAAATGGCAAAGGAATGAGATATCTACATGAAGATGAGATGGATAAGAAAGATATGGGTATGGTATACATTGGGTAACTTATTGATGAGTCTATGGCATTATGTTTGTTATTTGATTTTATTACATGAATCTATTATATGTTGAAGATCAAGAATGACCAAGTTTATGTGGTCGCTAAATGAAAAATTCAGTATACACCAAACAAGTGTAGTGTATACCGAGTATAGTATTAACTAAGCTAGTTATCATCGACACATTACAATATTGACTAAGTGAAAGAAATAGATGGAACTTATGACTGCCAACTAAAGATGATGAGCTAGACAATTTTTAATGATTCTGAGGTAAATGATAATGTTTTTTATGATGATCAAATAGATGACAAAATTCAAGGATGATTAGATGAAGGAGAATGAAACATGTTATTGGCAAGGTTAAAAAGGAAAAATCTATGATGAAGATTAAGAGGCAAAATCTATGGATGTAAATAAAATGGTTTATGATGTCTATATAAAGATACATGAGATTAATTATTCAGTCTAATGTTGCTAGATAATTTGCATGAAAATATTGATTTCATGCAACACTGATCAAACTAGTTAAAGATAGAATCGAGAAAAGTTGTAGATAACACCGAGTGACAGAGAAAGAAATTACCAAGTAGAACAAAGTTGGAGGAAACAAAGAAGATTGAATTGATTATTGATCAGAGATATTTTTGAGCTTAGCATAGATCTAAAAATCTGCAAATCAAGTTTTATTTGAATTAGATCATTACTGTATCAGTTTAACCATTGTTACATATAAATCTCTTAACTGAGTGGGACTTAATAGTCCTTATATTTCAATATGACATTCAATGAATCTTGATTTTTTTTTTGTTGACCCCATAGTGAATGTTTGGTCAAGGGAGAACTGTTATTGATAATTCCTCTAACCAGGTCACACCTCACAGTGTATTTTGTAACCTTTAACAGGGTTGTCTCCTAATTGAGCTCAATTCAGAAGAGTGAATTATTTTGGGTTACCAGTCCCATGTGGTCTTTCCTGTAACAGGGTTTCCATATTAAAAATCTATGTTATATGTGTATGGATGTGTTGAATTGTTATTTTAATTTACTGATACAAGGGAGGACATGAAGAGGGGCCAAAGGCACACCCTAATCACCAACCTCCTTGTAGAAACAACACATGGAAGCAATAACACAACAGGGAGAGAGAGAATGCAAGGGAAATTATCTATTATTCATCAAATAACCTCATACATGTTGGGCTATAAGGACTTCTTAGTTACAAACAAATGCATTCATAATTCAATAACAATAGTCCTCCAACATGCGAGGATTCAACTTTCAAAAACTATCTTCTATCTAAAAAAATCTTCCTAAAACTAAAACCAACTACTTTATTTATACAAGAGGCTATCGAAACAAGTCATCCTTCAGATCCATCATTGGAGAAAGAAACAACCAAATCTAGGTCCACACACTTCCCAGTGATCGATGCCAACATTAACTTCATGACCAAAATTCAATGCACAAGTCAGCCTCAATAGAAATATAAAATAAACCAATTAGAGAGAAAGATTACCGAGTGACAGGAATTAACTTAGTGAACCAACTAAGCCAACTCAGCAAATGAAGGAACTAAGTAGCAACCAAGCCCCGTCAGTGGAAACAAGAATACAACACTGAGAGTCTAAAAGTAGCTACCAAGCATAACTAACAACTCTAACTTATTTTTGGTGATACATGATTGCCAAGAACCCGAGATGCTCTTGCATCAAACACTTGGGGTTGTTTTGATATGATTCCCCTAATCATGCAACAAGTACAACCTGAGCTGAATCCAACTCAGATTGGGAAATCCATGAACTATCTTCAATTGGTTTGTACTTCCATTTTACCAAATACTCCATGTATTCCTTTCCTCTTGTGCTTCTTCCAACTCTTTGTTCCAAGATCTACTCAACTTCTTATGTCTATTTCTTAGGATAATCATTCGGTACTATCATATCTTCAATAGTTTCATGATACTCATACAAGTATGAAATGTTGAATATAGGTGATATATCCATGTCATCAGGTAACTCAATCTCATAACCATTGCCACTGTCAAATTTTCTCAATATCTATTAGGGACCAAATTTCTTCATTTTAAACTTTCCATAGGTTCCAACAAGAAATCTATCTTTCTTCAAATGTACCATCAATTCATCCCCAACTAAAAAAATCTTATGTCTTCTTGATCTATCTACTTTGTCCTTGTATTTTTTATTACTATTCTCCAACTTATGCTTAACTTCCTCATGCAATGTCTTCATGAACTCAAAAAAATCTTCTCCTTCTGCACTTCTCTTTTCTTTGTCAGCAATATTCTTCAAATCTAATATACCTTTCGGTTGTATGCCATTACCAATCTCAAAAGGTGTTTTTCCAGTACTCCTATTCATTGAATTATTGTAAGAAAACTCTACTTGTGCCAACATAGAATCCTAATTACCTAGTTTATCTCCACTTAAACATCTCAAAAGATTACCCAAACTTCTATTTACAACCTCTGTCTATCCATCAGTCTATTGGTGAAATTTAGAACTATACCTCAACTCTGTACCCAACTTTTTCCAAAGAGTCTTCCAAAAGTATCCAACAAATTTACTATCTCAGTCAAAGATGATACTCCTTGGTAATCCATGCAATCTGAAAATTTCCTTAAAGAAAAGATCTACTATATGCACTGCATCTAATGTTTTTCTATAAGGTATGAAATTTTCCATCTTAGAAAATCTATCCACAACAACAAATAGAGAATCATTACCTCTTACCATCTTCAGTAAGCCAAGGAAAAAATCCATACTAATATCAATCCAAGGTTTCTTAGGAATAGAAATTGGTGTATACAATCTAGTATTCTAACTTACTCCCTTTTCAACTTGACAAATTCCACAACTTCTCAAAAAATTTTGAACATCCTTATACAACTATGGCCAAAAGTATTTCTCCTTAAGAAAATTTAATGTTTTGTCAATGCCAAAATGTCCAGCCAAACTACTACTATGTTTCTCTTTTATCAAATTAGTTTTCATTGATCCTCTTGGTATACACAATTGAATGCCTTTAAACAACATATCTTCTTGAATGAAATAGTCTTCACATTTAGTACTCATTTGATGTTGAATAGGTGCTCTACACTTCATCCATGACTCAGAAAAATCAGGGTCAATTTCATACCAATATTTCATGTCATCAAAACCAAGAACTTCAATTCTTATTTCGGTAATCAAAGATCTTCTTCTACTCAATGCATCAAAAACTTGGTTAGTGACTCCACTCTTATGTTTTATCACAAATGTATAACTCTACAAATATTCAACCCATTTCACATGTCTCTGATTCAACTTATTCTGACTACCCAAATATTGTAGAGCCTTAAGATTAGTATACAACACACATTCACTCATTATCAAATAATGTCTCTATTTCTTTAGGGCTTGAATAATAGCATATAACTCTTGATCATATACATAATATTTCCTTTTTGCATCATTCAATTTCTCACTAAAAAAAATAGGTTTACCTTCTTGACTCAAAACAACTCCTATTACATTACCACTTGCATCACATTCAATTTGAAATACCTTATTGAAATCAGGTAAAGCTAACACAAGAAATTCAACAACCTTCTACTTCAAAGTCTCAAAACTTTAATTGGCTCCATGTGTCCACTTGAATTCTCTCTTATCTCCTCTCATAGTCTCAGTCATAGCATTACAAATTGAACTAAAATTTTTGATGAACTTTCGGTAAAAACTTGTTAAACCATGAAATGATCTTACCTAACTAGCATTTATAGGTGTAGGCTAATTCAAAATAGATTCAATCTTTTCAGGATCCATTTTCAAATCATCAACTGAAATAAAAAATCCCAATCTCTTCTTTCATGAAGGAACACTTTTTCAAATTAATCAACAACTTTTCTTCTTTCAATCTCTACAATACCTATTTAATGTGCAACAAATGTTCTTCTCTGGTCTTACTAAATATCATAATGTCATCTAGGTATACAATTAAAAATTTACCCAAGAATTTCTTCAAAACCTCATTCATCAATCTCATAAAAGTACTTGGTGCATTAGTTAAACCAAAAGACAACCAACCACTCATACAAACCTTCTCTTGTCTTAAAATAGAACTTCCATTCATCACCTTCTCTGATTCTTATCTGATGATATCCATTTTTCAAATCAATTTTGGTAAAATACTTTGCTCCTGTCAAACTATCCATTATGTCATCCATTCTTGGTATAGGAAACCTATATTTCACTGTTATCTTGTTGATTGCTCAAGAATCAGTACACACTCTCCATTCTCCATTCTTCTTAGGTGCCAATATACCTGGTACTACACATGGACTTAAAATTTCTCTTATCAAACCTTTCTACAAAAATTCTTGGATTTTTTAGTTAAGATCTTGATTCTCAGTGGGTGTTAACCGATGTGGTGCCTTATTTCGTAAACTAGCTCCAGGAATTAGATCCATACAATGATCAATGCTTCTCTTTAGTGGAAAACCATTAGGTACATTATCAAAATGATCTCTCTATACTTGATGTGTATCTTATCAATCTCTTTAGGGACACTATCTATTGTTTTCTCACTCAATTTGTTAGGAATCATAGAAAAGAACACATCATTCTTCTTCAAATCCTTAACAAAATTTCTTCCTTCCATCAATTTTTTTTTCACAGATGTACAAACATTATTAATAGATTCTTCAATCAAAGGTAACAAGATTTATCTTCTCCCATTAGCCCAAATAGTATATTTATGAAATCTTCCATCATATATAGCATGTATATGTTATTGCCAAAGTCTACCCAACAAAATATGGCAACAATCCATAGGCATGATATCACATAACACCTTATCATAGTACTTGACAATTTTCAAATTCACATAACATTGTTCACTTACCAACAGTGTATGCTCATCTTTGATCTATGAAATCTGATATGGTTTCGGGTGTTTCAACCTTTCCAACTACAAACTTGAAACCATTTCCTCAGATGCCAAATTATTTGAGCTTACACTATCAATGATTACCTTCCACATTTCATCAAAAACTTTGCATCTAGTCTTGAAAAAACTTTTCCTTACCAGATCTTCCTTATTACTTTCACTCCATAGTGCTCTTCTAACCATCAAGTTCTTTTCCTTCTCAGGTTCATTCAGTGACTCTTCTTGCACCAAAGAATTTCTACTACTATCTACCTTCTTATTTATATTTGTACATTCAAATGACCTATGTCCTTCTTCTCCATAATTGTAAAAAGTTCCTGAGAATCTACCTCTTTTATAACCACCTCAATAGTTACTACCTCTTCCTCTAGAAGAACTTTCACTTTTCCACTCAATCTTTCCTTTATCTTGATTTGTTTTGTCTTGATCAAATCTATTGTTTTCACCATAAGATCTACCTCTTCCTCTAGGGAATCTACCACCTCTTCCTGTTTGTCTTTGTTCATGTCTATTGATCAATTTCTCCTCATCTTTCAGGGCAAACTGATAAGCTTCTTCAATGCTTTCCAACTTAACCAAACTAATTTCCTCTTGAATAGAAACTCTTAACCCATTTAGGTACCTATAAATTCTTTCCACTTTATCCTCAGCATATCCAAATCTGATATCTAATCTATAGAATTCCTCAGTATAATCTTTTATCAAGCTATCTTTCTACCTCAAACTTTGCATTCACCTAACTAGGTTAATTTGATAATCACAGGGTAATAACTTACCTTTCAATTTATTCACCATCTTATTCCATACCTTGATTTTTTATTTTCCTTTCCTCTTTCTATCCAATTGTAGATGATTCCACCATAAGGATGTATGAATCTTCAACTTTGTACTTGCAATTTTCACCTTCTTCTCCTTAGGGACATTTTCATATTCAAAATACTTTTCCATCTCAATTATCCAATCCATCAACACATACAAATCTAGCCTTCCACTATATTCAGGAGGATTGAAATGTGGTGTAGACTTCAAGTTTTCCAAAGCCTTCAAAATTTTTTCTTCACCTTGATCCATCACATGTGTAGGTTCTTCTTCACTTTGTTCATCTTCAACCTCTTCATCACTAACATCCTCGAGATGTCTTCCTTGGTGTTGGGCTATCTCAACAGCTTCTAACCTAGCAGCAATTTGTCTTAGCATGTTAGCTAGGCTTGGATCCACATCTTGCCTCCCATGAACCATCTTGAAACCCTCTATAATTTTAGGTCAGATCAAAATCTACTACCCCACAATAAATATCAACTAGGGTTTGCAAGAAGGAACCCTCGACCTAATTTTTTAAATTTAGATCCAGATCTCAGCCTTTCTTTGATACCACCTGAGGCAAGGTAGGGCATGAAGAGGGGACAAAGGAACACCCTAATCACCAACCTCCTTGTAGAAACAACACATGAAATTGGTAACACAATAGGGAGAGAGAGAATGTAGGGGAAATCATCTATTATTCATCAAATAACCTCATACATGCCAGGATATAAGGCCTTCCCAATTATGGCCAAATACATTCATAATTCAATCACAAAAGTCCTCCAACATGTGAGGATTCAAATTTTATAAAATTCTTTCTATCTAAAAACTTCTTCCTAAAACTACAACCAACTACTTTATTTAAACAAGAGGCTATTGAAACAATTCAGCCTTTAGATCCATCAGTGGAGAAAGAAATGATGAGATCTAGGTCCACACTCTTCCCAATGATTGATGACATCATTAACTCTATGAACAAAATTCAATGCATAATTTGGCCTCAATATAAATCCAAAATAAACCACTCAGAGAGAAAGATTACCGAGCGACGGGAATTAACTCGATGATCCAATTGATCCAACTCGGTGAACAAAGGAACCAAGTAGCAATCAAGACCTATCGGTGGAAATAGGATTACAACACCAAGAGCCCAAAAGAAACTACCAAGCATAAATAAAAACTCTAACTTATTTTTGGTGATACAAGATTGCCAAGAACCCAAGATGCTCTTACATCATTTACACATTGCTATAATTGGATTGATCGGTAAACACCGTATTTAATTTACTAGTAATCGGTATATTAAGAGAAAAGAACATTTGATATTTTACCGAGTTGATAAATTGATTTGAAAAGTTTTTTTATATACATGTGGGAGTATTCGGGACTATAGGATAATTGGACTTAACTGATTCACCCCCCCTCTCAATTATCTAACAATATTTTCATTTCCTTTTGACAAATATTTATACATGCATCCTTTTCCCTATAAGGTTTAATTTCCAAAATATGACAAGTATGATGGTAGTGGAGATCATCATGATCATGTTAGGGATTTTTTTGCACTAAGTATGGAATTCTTGCATGAACCCACTTATTTTATGAGACTCTTTCCTAGGAGTCTTAGTGGTCAAGCTATGGAGTGGTTCACTAAACTATCTCATCTACTTAAGTCATTTGACCAACTAGTGAAAATAGTTATTCAACATTACTCTTACAACATTCATGCTCTCAACATGATAGATTTATTCAATATCAAAAAACACCAAGGGGAATCCTTTGTGGCTTTCATTCAACAATGGAGGAAGCTTTATTCATGTTACACTAGATAAATTCCTAAAACTGAGAAGATTGACATTTTTGTCAATAACTGTATTCCTAAATTACACTATGAGCTTAGAAAGAAACTCTTTGCCACATTTGACATGATGATAGAAAGTGCCCTATGAATTGAATATATTCTAGTCAAGAAGGGTTAGCTTAGTTTGAATAAGGACAAGTCTAACAACAACTATAATCACAACAATAACAATGAAAAAGACAAAGGTAAATCACAATCATGGAACAAAAAAAAGCATGTAGGGAATGATGGTATACTTGACACACCTAAAAAGAAGCCCAAATAACCTATCTTCAATTTGACTAGTGGTATCCAATCTACCAAACAAAAAGAGGCTTCCAAACCTTATGACTTAAACATGTCCAATGACTTTAGCAAGCATAAATCGTTATGGACACCCAAATGTAACCGTGCTTTTACACCTCTATGAGACTCACTTGAAGTGGTGTTAAAAACTTTGGTATCAAACAAGATCATAACATTACTAGATAATTCAAAACCTTATGAGCCTGAAGTTAAGCCTAAGTGGTGGAACAGTGATCATTATTGTAACTATCACAGGAACAAAGATCATAAAATTAATAATTGTATGAAACTTAAACACCTCATTTAAGACTTCATTGATAATAAGAAATTTGTGGTGGATGGACACATAACTAATGTTGATCACAAGGTCTATACTAAACCACTACCAAAGTACAAATAAGGAGAAGGATCTAAAATGAAGAATGAGGGTACTAATATCAACTACACTTACATGGATAATGAAAATGTCATACATATGCTTTAACCAACTTATGAGAGCATAAATATGATTAAGGGTAAGAAGGAATACTACAACTTAGATATTTATGAGTCACCTCAGATTATCCTTAGGGATATTGGTTCTTCTTACACATGATCATAGTCTTATGACTTTGAAGCTGAGAACACACAAGTGAAACAACCTATGATTATCCTCAAAGGATTTGAATCCCCAACACATATGCATTCTATGAACTTGAATGTTGTGACTTGAAGTCAATCAAAAATCATGCTTAATGGGCCCTATTCTTCCAAGTAGTTAGCACCTAGACAGTCAAGTACATCATCTTCTAAGAAAACATCCACATCAATCAAGTAAAACTATAGTTTAGTGGACTAATTGCAATGGACTCCCTCTCAGATATCTATATTTGAGTTTTTTCAACTTTCCCATGTTCATAAGGAGATCCTAGAGAAAACATTACTCATAGAAAATATTCCTAAGGACATTGAAGCTGATCGATTCCAAACCATGGTTAACCATCTCATTGCACCTCATTGCCTCTCCTTTTATGAGGATGATTAAAATTTACTCAACCATCCACATAATATAGCCTTACACATTGATGTCAAAATCCATAAAGCCTATTTCAAGTCTATGTTTATAGATGGAGGCACAGAGTTGAACATTTTTACATACAAATTGTTGCAACAGCTGGGTTTCTTTAAGCACACCATCAATCCTAGAAGAAAGATCAAAATTAAAGCTTATGATGAAGAAGAAACATCTTCTAAGGTCCTTTTTGTACTTCCTATTTGACTAGGTCTAGCTAAGAAATATGTTGTCTTCCAAGATCGAGATCTACCTCTTGCATACAACATCTTTCTAGGAAGACCTTAGATACATGATATGAAAGAAGTGTCATCTACATATCACTAATGTATAAAGTTTCCTTATAATGGCACTATGGTTTCTATTCTAGGGGATAACACTATGTCAATTAATTCTCTCACTATTGAAACTTTTGTACCACATAATAGAGTATTTTAAGAAACTAAAAGCACACTAATAATATCATATTTCCACAATCCATTTTAACTATATATGCGTTTCTAGATTTGATTGTGTGTGATTTTTGGTATCAACATTTTGGATCACACTCTATGATCCATCATATGGAAAAGAGAGAGAGTGCAAGAATTGTAAAAGAAAATTCTTGCACTCTCTCTCTTTTCCTGATGATGGATCATGGAGTGTGATTCGAAATGTTGATACCAAAAATCACACACAATCAAATCCAGAAATGCATATATAGGTAAAAGCACACTAGCTGAATGTGAAAGGAAAATGAAACTATTGAATACTAGGATGGGGGAATATTAGTTGGACTCTATTGCATCACTTTGGTAAACTGAAAAGATAGGTCACTCGGTAAAGCATAAAGGTTTAGGCACCAAGTGATGTAACCAAGAAGAACACTGAGAAAAGAAAAAGGTATTAAATATGAATGGAATCAATATTTAATTATTAGCTATGATGAGTTGGATGATCATGATGATGAGGTAAGTTAGTTGTAGAGATCTACAGTTATGAAAATTCAAGATGAAGATCTATGGAAAGATCTAAGCGGAAAAAGAGATGGAACAAGTTTTCTAGAAAATTTCAAATTCCTAGGTGAAAAGGAAACATTTTACCAAGATCCAGATCAAATGAATAATAAATTGAATGGTCAATATTGATTAAAGGAAAATGTAATAGATGAGATTAAGAGGCAAAAATTGTCTATATAAAGGATGATCTTGTGTGGACAATAGGCTAGAAAAATGAATAGTTGAAGGGTTACTAACTATTACAGAGGAGAAGGAATAGAGATATTTTGAGTTGGAAAATAGTGATTTGATGAAGTATTGATGGCAGTGGAAGATGAAGAATTAAAGTGAAGATTGAAGAGTGCATAAGGATTTGATTGAGAAAAGATAGTTGCAAGTCTATAGGTCATTTTTATTATTTTTGCTTACTACCATTTGTAACAAAGAAATCTCTTAACAGAGTGGACTTAACAGTCTTATTGTAAATTCTTGAGAAATGTGACATTCTAAAAGAGTTTTTAAATCCCTCTAACAAGGCCACTCCTAATAGAGTGAATATCCTAACAGATTTGAGGAATATCCTAACAGATTTAAGGTAAATCCATCAACCGGGTCACACCTAATAGTGTGTTTTGTAATCTTTAACCAGATTGGCTCTTAGTCGGGTGTACTTTAGAAGAGTATATTTATTAGTTGGTGATAATTCCCAGAGTGGTTTTTCCCATAATTGGGTTTCCACGTTAAATATTGGTGTTATAAATTGTGAATATTTTACTAATTGATATAGTTTATTTACTATTGTCAGTAAATAGAGAATTGTGTAGTTACCAAGCTACTACTGAGTTAACAAGAGAAAATTTTATGAAGGTATTTTGTGATCAAGATTACTAATTCACCCTCCCTCTGTGTAATCCAACAATTGATATCAAAGCTAAGTACTCTAAAGACATAAGTTTAAAGATTTGAGTAAAAGATCTAAAGATGTATAGGAGAGAGGTACCTAAGTTGAACAAGGAAAGTTTCTCAACATGGAAAAGAAAAATGAAATTGTATATGTCTAGGATTGGTGAATATGCCCTGTATCTGATGGAAAATGAATACTCTCCACCACCTACAAGACCCTTGATAGTTGATCAGATGAAAGAAAAGAAGGAACATAAATCAGTCATGATAGACATTACTTCTTCCCTATCTAATGTTGAATTCAATGATATCAAATATTGTACTAATTCAAAAGAGATGTGGGATAGACTCACACTTATCTATGGAGAAGATCAACATGTACAAAAAGCTAAGTGTATCATCTTAAAATGGAAGCACTTCCATGATAAGAGTGTTTAACCCTTCGAGTAAGTGGTCTAGGCTCATGCCAAGCACCTTGATTGGTTCTTTGCATAGATCTAGTTGTTTCCCCTTGTTATGCTTCTCTCTCCTTGTTTCCAACCTCATTTCTAGCAACTTTCTCTGAGAATTTGAAGATCTTGACTTTCTAGGTAAAGGATGACCTGAAGAGTCAAGGATGACCTAGTCCCTGACCTAGGTTAGAGACAACCTCATCCCTGACCTATGGTAGAGACTACCTCGTCCCTGACCCTAGGTCCAATTTTCAAATTCCAAAAGTTTCAGGATGTCAGGTTTTGGAAAACTTTATTTTCCTTCTTTCGGGTCGGCTGTTTTAGGTTTTAGAATGGTAAACTCTTAAATTTAATTTAATCTAGGTCCATTTCTAGGGGTTAAGGTTAATTTGGATTTAATTCTCCAATGTCGGCCTTCTCTAGGAGTTTGTGTCCTAGTTCACTATAAAAGGAAGCCTTTCTCTCTCATTTTCACATCCATAATCAAGCAATTGCATCTGATTTTCAAGCATTCACTCTCAAGTGCAAGTAAGCAAGAAGGAGCAAGAAAGAAAGCAAGTATTCATTCATCCTCAAGCCAAGCATTCACGCATTCAAGAATTCATCAAGGAGATCCATTTTTAGCTATTGAATGATTCAATCTCTTTGGAGCCCCCTTGAAGATTTATCCATCCGCATTCATCCAAGCCTCTTCCTATGCAAAGATACATTCAAGATTGGTGTTGAAGATCTAATGCCATTTATTTGAGACATCCTACATACTTCTACATTCATTTGGAGCATCCTTACTTGTGGATTCAAGGATTTGAATCCCCTACAAGGACTTCAACATAAGCAAGGTGAATAGTTCCATTTACTCTATTTATGCATATTGTAATTTCAATTCAATTTCAAGGTTAATTCCTAAATTGGGGTTTGACCAAGGAAAACCCCCCATCCAAACAACAAAAAACCATTTTTCTTGTAGGTACAGGTATAGGACAATGAATTGAAGTTCAGATCAGGATACCCTTTTTGGCAAACTTTAGAGATCCGCGAACAAGTTTTCCATCGTAGCTTTGAGGGGTAGGATCCTGCCCTGGGGTAAGACCTTGCCCTTCTATCTAGGTCAAGGATGACCCGCTTCTAGAAAGACAAAAATTTTCTAGGTTTTCTTTGTCTCAGCATTTCCAATCCAGAGTAGGTTGTAGAATTTCTTGAAACTGTGCACAGACATCAGAAATCAGCATTTTCCAGATTCACCCTATTTTGAGGTTAGTATTTGTCTTCTATTCATTTAAGATTTCAAGTACATATTTTCTATAGTGGATTATATGATTCTCTCCTTCCTTCATGTACTCCATTGTTTGATTCAATTGTGCATTGATTACTTCTTTGTGATTAATCCATTTGGATCTTTCCTTTTGGGAATTTTGATTAAGGATAGGTCCTATATTCCCCCTTTGCATATCATATTACCTTATCTACCACTATTCAACCCCATACACACATAATTACCCTACCCATAGAGGTGGATTCATTCCAACTCTATTCATTTTGGTGAACAAATATTTCATATCATTCACTAAGGTTGATAACTTGAGAGGAAAATATGATGAGATGAGGATGAAAGATGAAGAGAACATCACACAATACAACAAATGAATCAAGGAAGTTGTCAGTGCCATTAGAGGTATTGGCAGATCATTGGATAATGAAGAAGTGGTAAGTAAAATCTTGAGAACTCTTTCTTCTAAGTATACTATTAGAGTATCTGCAATTCAGGAATTAAGATCTATATTGAACAATAATGCTACTCTTTAAACCCCAATTGGAAAGTTGACTGCATTTGAGTTCAGTAATTATGATAATAGTCTACTGACTATTGAGACAACCTTCAAGTCATCTATGAACATTGTAACATTAAGAAAAGAAAGATAAAATCATAGTACTTCACATGGAAATGAGTATGAAAGCATCCTGACTGAAGAGAAAGAGCAAGAAGAATTTGGAGCACTGTTGGCTGATTGACTACCTAGAGGCAAAGGAAAGTACAAAGGTAAGTTACCATTGAAATGTTTCAATTGAATTAAGATTGGACATATTGCATCTAGATATCATGAAAATGAAATAAATGACAAGAATGATGAAAGAGAACCAACACCGAAGATTCAGAGATTTTAAGGACAAATGAAAGAAGTCTTACTACCTAGCTGAGGAAGATATAACTGATGATGAATCTAATGATATTGAGGAAGGTTATGAAGTTGTTTTTGTTACAGTAAAGGAAAAATTAGATGAAGAAAAGTTTGAAGATGAAAAACAACTCGTGTCTCATGTAAGTAAACTAGACCCTTGGATTATTGATACTAGTTTTTCACACCATATGAGTGGTGATATTGACAAGTTTGAGAATCTAGAAGAGTATGATGGAAGATTTGTCAAATTTGGAAATGATGGTCCATGCCCTATGAAAGGTAAAGGATCTATTGTATTGAATGAGAAGATGAAATATAATGATGCATATTGGGTTAGAGGATTGAACTATAATCTTTTGAGTGTTGCATAAGTGAACAATACTGGCCACCAACTAGAATTTTAAAATAGAAAAGTTAAGATCTATGGTACTTATGGAGATCTAATTGGAATAGGAGGACAATCAATAGGTAATTTATTCTATCTTGATACTGATGCAAATATTTGTTTATTTTCTAAAACTAAAGATGTTTGGTTATGGAATAAGAGAGTGTGTCATGTAAATTTTGAAAACTTGATTAAAGTGAGTAAGAAAAGTAGAGTTAGAGGACTACCGAGATTAAGAAAACCTGATAAAGCTATGTGTAAAGAATGTCAAGTTGGTATGATGACCAACTCAAGTTTTCTAAGAAAATATTATTCTACTAGTGGTATTTTGGAATTGGTTCACACTAACCTTTGTGGTCCTATGAAAGTTCAAAGCTATTACGAAGATTGATACTTTATTTTGTTTTTTGATGATTATTCAAGAATGATGTCAGTAATATTTTTAAAAGAAAAATCTGATTTATTTCAAATGTTTAAGTGCTATAAGGCTAGAGTTGAAAAAGAAATAAGTAAACAGCTAAAGTGTTTTAGATCCGATAAAGGAGGTGAATTTATCTCTGATGAATTTATTATCTTCTGTAATGAGCATGGAATTAAAAGACAAGTGTTTGTATGGAGGACTCCACAATAGAATGGGATAGCAGAGAGAATAAAAAGATCTATTGTTGACTGTGCTAGAACTTTATTGATTGGTAAGAATATTGCACAAACATTTTGGAGAGAAGTTATAAGCATTGTAGTTTACACTCTCAATCGAATACAATTGAAAAAAGGTACAAACAAGATACCTTATGAATTATGGTTTGGCAGAACATTGAATGTAAGTTATTTCAAAATCTTTGGAAGTAGGTGTTATGTATTGAAATATTATAGGAATGGAAGATTTTAGTCTAAAGGTGGTGAAGGAATATTTCTTGGTTATTCTTCAAAGAGTAAGGATTACAAATGTTTAATCAAGGATTCTAACAAAATACTTGAAAGTGAAAATGTAAGAGTTGATGAATTTGTTGAAAATGATGATGAGGATAGTAAAACTAAACCTGAGGAATATAAAAAAAAAAAATTATGTACAAGATGTTAATTTGGTTGACACAACCGAGCAGTAGCCAAAAGGAGTCGATGAACAAAATGAGCCTCCACCGAGAGATGAGGATAATGATGACCAAGCTATTGAGCCTGTATTAGCAAAATATGTGAGAAGATAACACTCACTGAGTAGAATTATTGGGGACAATAATGTAGGAGTATTGACAAGAAGTAAGGTAAAAGATAATACTTGTTTGATTTATGAACTTGAGCCTAGATTGGTAAAAGATGCACTAGAGAATGAAGATTGGTTTAATGCTATCAAAGAAGAAATAGATCAAATCGAAAATAATAACACATGGTCACTGGTACTGAGACCTAAGGATAAGAATGTGATAGGAACAAAATGGATTTTTAGAAATAAACTCAATGAGAAAGGAGATGTTATCTGAAACAAAGATAGACTAGTCTGCAAAGGGTATGCACAAGAAGAAGGTATTGACTATGGTGAAACTTTTTCTCCTATTTCTAGATTAGAAGGTGTTAGAATAGTACTTGTATATTCAGCTTACAAAGGATTTAAATTTTATCAAATGGATGTTAAATATACATTTTTGAATGGAATAATTGAAGAAGTCTATATTGAGTAGCCTAATGGATTTATTGACAAGAACAATAAGAACATGGTCTGCAAATTGCTTAAAGATTTATATGGATTGAAGCAGGTTCCCCAAGCATGGTATGAAAGACTACACTCTTATTTAGTTAATATTGGATTTGAAAGGACTAGTGATAACATCAATTTATACCTAAAATGTGATAAATCTAATGAAATTTTGATTGCTGAGATATTTATTGATGACATTATATATGGTGGTAATGAGATAATGTCTAAGTCATTTTCTAAGAAAATGAGAAAGGAATTTGAGATGTCTAGGATAGGAGAGATTAAATTCATTATTAGACTTCAAATACAAGTAAAATATGATATCTACATCACTCAATCTAAATATATCAAGGAGATCTTGAAAACATTCAATATGGAAGACTCTAAGCTGGTTGGAACATCAATGACTACTAGTTGTAAATTATCAATGACAAGAAAAGCACTACTGGGGGAGCTTTCTTTTTAGGAGAAAGGCTAGTGACATGGTTAAGTAAAAAACATAGTTGTATTTCTCAATCTACTATTGAGGCCGAGTATGTGGCAACAACTATGAATTGTTCAAATATTGTATGGATTAAAAAATTAATGGAAGGTATGCATGAAGATATTACTAATCCTATTACAATTTATTGTGATAACACCAATGCTATTAAAATATCAAATAATTTGGTGATGCATTCTAAGAAAAACCATATATCTATATTAAGTATCACTACTTGAGAGAGAAAGTACAAGATAAGCATGTGACATTGGAATATGTGAATTCTAAGGAGAAAATAGCTGATATATTTACTAAGCCATTACTGAAAGATGCTTTTGAGTATCCCAAGCTAAGTTAGGGGTTCTTCCCCTATCTAATGTACATTAAGGAAAGATGCATGGTGCATCAATAAAAGGACTCAATAGAATATCTATCTTGTGATTTGATGCTAGTATTTCACTCTTTAGGTGAAGCTTGAAGTGGTGAAAAAGAAAATTTTTGTGACTGTAATGGAAATCTATATACTTGAGGTGTATTTGAGATTTTTATGTTTCTTTGGGATTGTTGTCAAAGAGGGAGAATAAGCCAATTGATGTAGAATATAAGTCTATTTATTGCTGAGGGATATGAATATAGATATTATTTAGACGTTAGAGGGAAAATATAGAAGAGGTGGATATAGTAAGAAGGAGACAAATCAGATGAGTATAGAAGAAAGGCGAGATGTATAAGAGAATTTTGTTGATAGAATTAGAAAGAGAAGTACTACAAATGAAGGATTCGAAAAGAAGTTAATACTTAGAGGGAGTTTAGAATATGAATGATAGTGAAGTATACCATCATCAATTGAACACCGAATTTGTTAGTTTTTCCATCAATGCCAAAGAGGGAGATTGTTATCATAACTAATAATAATGTTGATGATTTATTATTTGATGGAGTTGATGATGAAGACCAACCAAGATCAGAGGTATACATGATGTTAGTAGAATGATTAGATCAGTTATAGTCTTTTCATTGATGTCAATCAATTGATTTCTATTTTATATTATGTTTCCATATCATTCGGTAATGATAGAAGATGAATGAGTTAAGGAGAAGAGGAAATGAGAAGTTAAGAAGTTGTAGAACATAAATAAGAAACTGCTATAGATTGGACAATGATTTTATTATGTTGGTACAATTTTTTTCTACCTAACATATGATTATGTTAATTTAGTAAAGTATGGTGATAAATACTTGACAACTTGGTAAGTAAAGTTGTTATGGCTACTAAGATCGAAAAGTCACTTGGTAGGGTGAAAAGATAGGTCACTTGATAAAGAGAAAAGGTTTAGGTACCGAGTGATGTAACCAAAATTCTATGTGAAGAATAATGAGCATGGAAGAACTATTAAATATGGATGGAATCGATATTTAATGATTAGCTATGATGAGCTAGATGATCATGATGATGAGGTAAGTTAGTTACAGAAATCTAAGATTATGAAAATTCAAGATGAAGATCTAGGGAAATATCTAAGAAGAAAAAAGAGATGGAACAAGTTTCTAGAAAAGTTCAAGTTCCTAGATGAAAAGGAAATGTGTTATCGAAATCTAGATCCGATGAATAATGAATTGAATGGTCAAGATTGATTAAAGGAAAACATAATAGATGAGATTAAGAGGAAAAAAAATGTCTATATAGGGGATGATCTTGTATGGACAATAGGTTGGAAAACTCAATAGTTTAAGGGTTTCTTACTATTGTAGAGGAGAAGAAACAAAGAGATTCTAAGTGGAAAAATAGTGATTTGATGAAGTATCGATGCCAGTGGAAGATGAAGAATTAAAATGAATATTGAAGAGTGCATAAGGATTTGATTGAGAAAAGATAGTTGCAAATCTATAGATCATTTTTATTACTATTTCTTACTAACATTTGTAATACAAAAATCTCTTAACAAAGTGGACTTAATAGTCTTATTGTAAATCCTTGAGAAAGGTGGCATTCTAAAGAGTGTTTAAAGCCTTCTAAGAAGGACACTTCTAACAGGGTGAAGATCCTAAAATATCTGAGGTAAATCCTTTAACCGGGTCACACCTAATAGTGTGTTTTGTAATATTTAACTAGATTAGCTCTTAGCTTGACGTACTTTAAAAGAGTATATTACTTAGTGGGTGAAAATTCCCACAGTGGTTTTTCCCATAACTGGGTTTCCATGTTAAATATTGGTGTTATAGATTGTGAATGTTTTACTAATTGATATAGTTTATTTACTATTATTGGTAAATAGAGAACTATGTAGTTACCGAGCTAATACCGAGTTAATCAAAGAAAATTTTATGAAGGTATTTTGTGATCAGGATTACTGATTCACCCCCCCCCCCCCTCTTCCTAATCCAACAACTTAAACACTCTTGAGCCTATAGTCTCTTCCACTAGTGAATCAACAACAAGTATAACTGAGTCAAACATCAAGTATCTTAGTAACAAAACAAAAAGAAAAATAGAAAATGATACATTCTCTAATGGCAAAAACTACTTTGTGGTAGTGTTAGAGTCAAAAATAGTAAAAAGAAAAGATGTATCTAAGGGTGAAAATATTTTTGAGGTTCCTATAGATGAGATACTTGGTATTCTACCCGGCTACTTTCAAGAATGATGATAAGTTTTGATAGAACCTACTCATCTAATCAACATTAGGATAGATGAAGTACCTCACGTCATACACTTAGCTCAGTCTTTGTCAGAGGAAGAGAAGAGGCAATTCAAAAATTTATTTTTAGAAAAGAAGATACATTTTTCTTGGACATATTCAAACATGCCAGGGCTTGACACTAATCTTATCATGCATCACTTATTTATATCTGGTGGTGTTAAACTTGTGAAACAAAAGATATGAAAAATGCATTTACATGTAGCTCTCCTTGTTAAAGATGAACTAGAAAAGCTCCTTCGAGATTGGTTCATAAGGGATATTGATTATGTTGAATGGATATCTAACATTATACATGTGTCTAAACCAGATAAATCCATATGAGTATGCACTGATTTTTGAGATCTAAACAAAGAATGCCCTAAGGATGATTTTCCACTCCCTAATATTGACAAGATAGTGGATATGAAAGTGGGCTATGATATATATTTTTTAATGGATGGATTCTCAAGGTATAACTAGATCAAAATTTCTCCTAAAGATCAAGAGAAAATAGATTTGACTTGTGCACAGGAAACTTTTGTTGGAATGCTATGCCATTTAGACTTAAAAATACTGGAGCTACATAGCAATGAACAATGACCACAATATTTCATGACATGATGCATAAAACTATAGAGGATTATGTGGATGACACCCTGGCTAAGTCTCATAAGAGAAACACACATCTTAGATATTTGGGATTAATCCTAGATCGTATGGAACAGTTTAAGCTAAGACTAAATCCTAAAAATTATGCATTTGGGGTTACCTCTGGAAAACTACTTGGTTATATCATATTAGTTAAAGGAATTGAGGTTGACTCTAAAAAATTTCAAGCTATCATGGATATGTCACTGCTGAGAAACATTAGTCAAATGAGAAGTCTACAAGGATGCCTACAATCTATTAGGAGGTTCATCTCTCAACTTGCTAACAGAGCACAACCATTTAACAAGAACTTGCATAAAGGAGTTAAGTGTGTATGGAATGAAGAATGTGAGAAAAGATTGAATTAGATTAAGGAATACTTAGCTAATCCACCTATCTTGACACCTCCTATTCCTAGAAAGCCTCTTATTCTATATATTTCAACTACTTCTACATTCTTAGGAGCATTATTGGCACAAAAAAATGAGAGAGAAAAAGAAATTTCTATCTACTACATCAGTAGAACATTAGTAGCTTATGAGATCAATCACAAAAATATTGAAAAAGCTTGCCTTGCAATGGTGTTCGTGTTCCAAAAACTTAGACATTATATGCTAGCACATACTACACAACTTGTAGAAAAAATTGATCCATTGAAATATCTACTAAGTAAAGCTACCCTTACTGGTCGACTAGCTAAATGGATGATGATTCTTTCTAAATTTGACATTGAGTACGTTGATCATAAGGCCATAAAAGGATAAGAAATTATTGATCAATTGGATGAATTTCCTTTATAGGATAATGCACCTATGCAGATTGTGTTGGTAAAATGGTTGGTGCTCCCCTCGGGATTCATGACATGGCTTAACCACCTGTAGTGTCTTCTATAAGTCTAGTGGTTGTATCGAGCTTTAACAGATCAATCTTTTAGTGGAATGGAAACCACTACTTGTAACTAGTGGTATTAGAGCTTGGTCATAGGTTCTAATCCCCTCGGGTAACACTGAGGGGGAGATTGTTGGTAAAATGGTTAGTGCTCCCCTCAAGATTCGTGATATGGCTTAACTACCTCCTGTGTCTTCTATAAGTCTAGAGGTTGTATCGAGAATTAAAAGATCGATCTTTTGGTGCAACGACAACCACTACTTGTAACAGATTGATTTTCTTGATTCATCTATCATGTACATGATTGAGAACACTAGGAAAATGTTCTTTGATGGATGCTACACACAAAATGGTTTAGATGTTGGATTTCTCTTTTTCACACCTCAAGGATACACCATACCTAAAGCATACAATTTTTTGTTCCCTTGCACAAATAAGATTACTAAATATGAGGCTTTAATGAATGGGATCAAATTGGCTATTAAGTGGAGGGTTACTAAATTACATATCTTTGGAGATTCTTAGTTCATCATCAATCAAACAAATAATTAATATCGAACCAAGGATGAGAAGTTGATGCCCTATAAGAAAATGTTTGATGATCTTAAGAACTACTTTGTCTTTGTAACGTTCTTACAGATTCCTAGAGCTAAGAACAAAGTTGTTGATGCTATGGCTACACTTGCTTCCATTCTAGATTCACAAGAACATGATTCTCTATATGAATTCCTAGTGAAAAAGCTATAGTTCCCCACATATGACTCTCTTGATAACCACGTCATTTGTACCATTTTTGGTCATGACTCCTCCTGCTATGCTAAAATATATTCTTTCCTACATGATCAAATTATACCTGATAACCTTACCCATAATAAAAAAAATGCCAACTTATTTGTAATGTCCCCCACTATACCATCATTTCTATTGACTTGTTTAGGAGGGGTCTAGATGAAACACTTCTTATAAGTCTAGAGAGAGACAAATCTGAACATGTGTTAGCTAAAGTCCATGAGGGCACATGTGGGTCTCATTCTAATGGCCTTGCACTAGCTCAGAAACTAATTAAGGCTGGTTACTACTAGCCTACTATGTAAATTGATGCTGTCAGATATGCTAAATTCTATAAGAAGTGCCAAATGCATGGAAATTTGATACACTCTCCAAGCAAAGAGCTTATTACATCTATCTGTTAGAATAACTAAGAGGGGGGTGAATTAGTTATCTAGTGTCCCAATTCAAAATGTATAATCCAAAACAATTTTACTACTTCTGCTTGTCGATAAACATATAATACTTTCACTATCTGTGTATTTACCGATTGTCATTCTAAACTTTGTAATAATTACCGATTAAATCTAACATGTAATATGCAAAGTATGATAACAAAAAAATATCACAATCAACACATAACACAAGAGATTTAACGTGGAAACCCTATAAAGGGAAAAACCACCTGGGACCAGCAACCCAAAATTGTTCACTCTTCTGAAGTGAGGTTGGTGAAGACCCAACCCTATTAAAGGTTACAAACACACTATTATGTGTGACCTTGTTAGAGGATTTTAGACCAGAAGTTATCATCCAACCAGCAGTCACTATGGGGTTAACAGGATAACAATGTTCACTCTATGAATGAAACATCAAAAGACTTTCATAGTCCACTCAGTTAAGAGATTTGACTATGTACAATGGTTAAATATGTAACAGTAGATGATCTACCTAAATACAACTTTAGTTTGCAGTTTATAGATCAATGTTCAGCTCATTCAAATATTTCTGACCAATATAACACTTCAGATTCAATACTATATCAACTTACTATTCATCGGTAATAACTCTCTGTAGCTTGGTAACTATTCTATAGCTCAGTTCTTATTAACCAGTATGATCAGAATGTATGAAAAATTCTCCACATGATAATTCTGCAGTATCTTCTTCTTTCGGCATCTTTTCATAATGAAACCAATGTCTCTTATATAAACGAGTAAATCATTTTCTTTTCCTCCATCAGATTTTTCTGCTTAATCATATTCATAGATTTTTCTACTTTAAGCTCCCTTGGCTGATGTGTCAGTAACATGTTTCAATATGCTCCATTAGATCCTTTTTTATTTATGTTAGCCATCAATCTTCATAACATTATCTGTTACCTCAATTTCATACACTTTACAGCTCATCACTTTAATGGCTAAACTGATCATTTAATTCCTTTCTATTTTTCTTAGTTAACAAAGAAATGCATCGGTGAATATAAGCTCGGTTAATACTACACTCAGTATACACTACACTTCGTCGATGTATACTGAAATGCTTTATTTACTGACAACACTGCTTTGTGTCTTTTAGCTCTATTCTTCATCATAGATGAATACAACATAATAAAGTCAATTTCATCAAGTCATAGACTCATCAACAAGTTACTCAGTGTATTCCCTATCCTCAGCTGTCATATACATCTTCCTCATGTAGATATTTTTGTTCTTCATCTCTTTCACCTTCCTTCAGATGTGTTGGTATAGTAACTTACAAGATAAGTACTATCAAGCTAGTTGACATCAATGACAACATAATAATGATTTAATCATCTTGCATATCTAATCATCAACTCCTCAGTAATCTCAAATTATAGATTCTTTATTCTGGTTCTAAATCAGTTGTAGTTCATCACTATCACATATTGGCCTTTTCAGCAGTGTGCCTTTAACTCAGTAGGTCAGATATATCCAAACTCATCAAGAGGACACAAATTCATCATCACCTCTATTGAGTATTTCACAAAGTGGGTTGAAGTTGTACCACTTTTTGTTGCTATAGGAAAACAAGTGTCCATGATTATATTAAACTACATAATTTTTCGCTATGGTGTGCCATCCTTTATAGTTCCTAATAATGGAGGACAATTCAAGAACAAAGACATGAAAAATTGTGTAAGAGATTTAAGATCAAACAAAATTTGTCATCCATCTACTATACTCAAGGAAATGGAAAAGTTGAAGCATCAAATAAGACTATTCTAAAAATCTTTCACAAGACTATTAGTATGTCTAGAAGGGATTGGCATCTTCAAATCAATTAGGATTTATGATCTTATAGAATAAGTATACGCACACCAATGGGAGCTACACATTTTCCCTCATTTATGGAGGTGAAGTTATCTTACCTATCAAGATATAAATACCTTCACTTAGAGTCTCTCTAAAAGGGCTTGTAATAGATGAAGACTATTGCATTACACACATCCAAGAACTAGAACTTTTGGATGAATGCATGAAAAGATGCATTCGATCACATGATATTATATCATAAAATAATGTCAAAATGATACAATGAGAAGGTATGTTGGTGTTTTTTCCTACAACCTCCTTTCCTAGGTGGGAACTTGAGGACCAAGTTATGGGACTAACAACTTGGAACACAAACTCAACATCGTAAAAAAAAAAGAGACAAGAGAAGTCCAATAGAACAAGGTACGAAGACCTCCTTCACTTTGAGCTCCACATCACTTAGGTAGGTATACCTCATCTTCACATACATAACTCCTTATGACAAACAATAGCTTGCAAATATATAGCTGTGGAATAGCTTTCAAACTTATAGGTAACAAATACCTCAATGTTTATTGAATCTTATGCAGTATCCTACTTGCATATAGTAAGCTTGAAAACTAGAAATACTTATAACTCCTCCTATCAACATGAAAGGGAAAATGTTTTCATTTATATTTTGGGTGAAATGGATCACTGAAATACCCCAAATCTATCATAGACCAGTGCCTTATCTAGTGGGAAACAAAGTCAAATAAATCACTATAACAAAAAACTATGAATAAAGAAGACAACACAATCTAATATTTTAATGCCTTACATCAAACATACACCATATATCAAGTTCTACTTATGAATCCACCTATGTATTCAAATATGTAACTACCTATTTAAAGAATTTAACCCTTCCCTTGGAAGAGACCCTAAAATAGACAATTCATTAATCAACATCCACTGAAAGACAAGTTTGAAATACCCTTGATATCCCAACTCATACACATCTGAAGACAAATCCTAAATCTCTATTATTCCCTTGAAATAAATCTATTGCAAACTTACAATAGAAGAAACCAAAACACCCTTGATCCTTTAACCCATGTGATTTAGGAAGAAAAAAGGAGATAACTTGATAACAATATGAAAATGTTGAAATCTCATTCATAGGACAAACAATTACAACACGTATCCTTCTCTAAAAACCAAAAAGGAAAGAAGAACACCCTGTATGAAGAAAAGAGGGCAATATTTATAGAAGGAACCACTTTTGGAACTAGCCCCTAAAAATTACAGAGAAATTGGAACTCCTTTTCCTAGTCTTGGAAACCCTTTTATAGAATAGGGTTGCAAAAAACTACAAAACATAGAAAAAGTTAGGGGAAAATTAGGTCTTACAACCACTTCAACCACTAGACACAACAAGAAATAAAAGTAGACAAGAAAGCCTAAAAACCCAGGAAGGATCAGATCAAATTTGATTACAATATTTGGGTTTCATCAACATAGGCAAACTGTGGTTACAAATTCAATAGGTTTCTTGTTGTAGACAATAATTTTAATGCCATAACTATCTCAGTAAATCTTGTGTGTACCAGGGCATGGCAATTATTGACACCACCATACCTTAGCCTCCCTTCTCAAAATATCAATCCTCTACATTAAATTGGCATGGAGCTTCAGAAAAAAAAATTAGTTCATGATGGCTACCTATATCTTACTCATCAATTTTCACCTGCAACTGTCCTTTGAAACAAATAAAACTAATTCAGCTTGTCACTTTTGGCTCACTAACTTCAACCCTACTCAAAAACCCTTTAAATAATTCAAAATCTAGCCACAATGGTTAATCAAAAAATTTAAAATGCATTCGTTGATCCTTCTCTTTCTTGGCACATCGTGCGGTTCACATTATTCAGCAGAACAGTCAACCGGGCTTTAAAAATAATCAGCCAAATCACTTCTCTTAGCCCATTTTCCTATCATAGGAAAAATTCAAATAAAATGGTCGTCATTCCAGCAAAAATCTTTGAAATATTTCCATTTCCTATCTCAAGGTATGAAGAAATAGGGTTTATCCATGTTGCAAGGGTTTAAAAAAAAATGTCTAAATCCATAAAACCCCATCCCTTTTCTATTTCCTCGTTACCTTTTTGAGTCAATTAAGTTCTTCCTTTCATCATGATTTTTATTTCATCATCAAGAGGGGCCATGTTCTTTTTCAAGTTAATTTTCCTATCGGGCCCCTTTAATATTTGCTAAGTTTTAAAAATCCAACAATGTCTCTTAACTTTTCATAAGTCCTAACGTTTTAAAAGTGCTAAGTCCAACAGATGCAAGAAGATAAAAATCTGACAAAAGTGTTATGTCTTTCAGGCCTAGTTGGCAAGCATGGAAAAACCTAATGGCTTGTTGTTCCCCTTCATTCTCCATGTCTTAGGATGTTTAGGAGCTAAATATAATGATCCAGAGATTAAGTGATTGAGTAACAGTTTGATGGGTATCTCTTATTCTTCAAATGTTTGGTGGTTAGTCATTTTTATTTTGTAACTTGGTGATAAAGGCTTTCTCCAAGTCTCATGACTTCTGGCAGTGATGTCTTAACCTTCGGTGGTCTGGCATGACAATTTGTCTCTTAGTCTCTTAAAGTGGTAGATAAAGCTTTAAGGGATCTGGAGATCTCGTGACGAGTTTTAAAAGACTTGACAGATTGTGGTTTTCTCTAGATCTCTAGATGTTTGATAGTTAAGTTAATATGTTCAGTGACAAGGCTAAAAGGTGAAAGGAAATAAAGTTATCTCCAAGCCTTGTAATTTCACAATTAAGGCATGAGACATTCAACAATTAAGAGATCACCATAGATAAAGATAAGTTCAATGGTCATCGTTGAGTCTCAAGATAAAGCTTGGGTTAGGAAAAACATCCAGTGATCATGACATATGTGTTAATAGCTCATTCTTGTATTTCAACCCTGGTTAAGACAAATGTTCAGAGATTGTGATATTAGCTTGTTGTCGCGTGATCTCCAAATGATGGGGTTAGGGATTTACCATGGTTAAAGAGTAAAGAGAAGAATGATCTAACGGTGGGCATGAAGCCTTAAGGAGAAAGTGCTCAATTGATAGTGATTGCGGGTTTGTGCCAGTCGTCCAATGAGAAAGACCAATGAGAAGGTGGGTCTGATTGCCAAATGTTTCTAATTTTCTCTCTCCCAATTGGTTTTTGAGGAATTATGTGGCTAGTCATTTTAAAATCCAAGTTGACTATCTTGCCAATTTATGTATGCCATTTGATGTGCCATTAAGGACAAGGATTAACTATTGTGTTTAAACCTAGGCAATAACCATTGTATTTTAAATTTTTAAATTTTGCTAGGGTTTTTTCTGCAAGATTAAGTTAGTGAGCCAGAAATGAAAAGTTGTATCAGATTTGATTGTTCTAAGTACATAAATGACAAAGTTGTAGTTAGGAATTGAATCAACTCCATGATGATTGATAGTATTTCCATGCCCTCATACACACAAGATTTGTCGAGACTATTTTGGCACTAAACTTTTTGCCTACAACAAGAAATATTTTAAATTTGTACCGCAATTGGCCTGTGATGATGAAACCCAAATATTGTAAATCAGATTTGATTTGATCCTTCCTAGGTTTTCAAGCTTTCCTGTCTGTTTTAATTTCTTGTTGTGTCTGGTGGTTGAAGTGGTTGTAAGACCTAATTCCTCCCTAAATGATCCCAATCTTGTCGCAATCCTTTATAAGGATCTCCAAGGTCATTTAGGATGGGTTCCAATTTATCTGTAATTTTTAGGGCTAGTTCCAAGAGTGCCTTCTGTAAATAATGCCCTCTTTTCTTCATATAGGGTGTTCTTATTTCCATTATGGTTTTAGAGAAGAATATGTGTTGTAATGGTTTATCTCATGAATAAGATTTTTGCATTTTTCATACTATTATCAAGTTGTCTCCATTTTTCTTCCTAAATCACATGAGGTAAAGAATTAAGGGTGTTTTGGTTTCTTCTGTTGTAAGTTTTCAATAGAGTTATTTCAAGGGAATAACTAGGATTTAGGATTTGTCTTCAAATGTGTATGATATCAAGCATATATCAAGCTTGTCTTTTAGTGGATGCTACTTAATATATTATCTAGTTCTAGGTCTCTTCCAAGGGGAGGGTTAAATTCTTTGAATAGGTAATTGCATATCTGAATACATAGGTGGATTCTAAAGTAGACTTTGATCAATGGTCTATGTTTAATGTAAGGAAGTAGACATATTAGGTTGTTTTGTCTTGTTTACTCATAGTTTTATGTTACAGTGATTTATTTGAATTTGTTTCCCACTAGATAAGACACTAGTCTATGAGAGATCTAAGGTATTTCAGGGATCCATTCATCAAAAATATAAATGGAAATATTTTCCCTTTCATGTTGATAGTGTTAGGAATAACAGTCCACCAAGATAACTAAGAGGGGGGCTGAATCAATTGTATGACAAGTTATTAAATCAAATCAAATCAAATGAACATAATGAATGCCAACACAATAACACAATATTTTTTGTCGAGGAAACCCTTTTAAAGGTAAAACCTCAGTGGGAATTAACATCTACTAATGATGTACTATGAGTATAGTATCCTTGTTAGAAGATCTAGCCCTGTTAGGAGTTGATTAAAACATTACAGTACATAGTCCTTGTTAGAGGATAGACCTTGTGAGGAGTCAATGAAAAGGGTAGGCTCACTGCTTGGGCTCAATGCCTAGGCTCACTACCCAAATAAGGTTAATTCAACCTTCATAACATATTGTTCACAACATAAATGCATAAGAGGAAATACATAATCCTTGTGAACTATCTGATAGAAACTATCTTTGCTTGATCAGTTCTAATGAAGTAAAACAATCCTCTGCTCTACTTCTAGCAAGTACAAGCTTGTATCTTCCACAATCCTCTTTCACAACATATCCATATCACACACATGTTTTTAAAGAAAATATCTTATATATATGAATAGGTGTAAAATGGAAGCTTAAAAATGTACCTATCATTCAACACTTATTCATTTGAATTGAAATTGGAATTGGCATAGCATGAGTAAATTTGGAAATACTTGAAAATTAATTAGGTCAAGATACATACCTCATTGTGAAATTGATTTGGAAATACCTATTTTCTGAAGTCTATATGAGGTTTTGGAAGACTCTACAACTAGATATGTGATCAAAAAGCCGAGATGGAGAAAAGCCAAAAAATTTTCATCTTTCCCGTAGCGGGTTGAGTTTGACCCTCATAAAAGGTCAAATACCACATTTTTAATCTAAAGCCTGATTCTTAATTTTTTCACAGATCCTAGAAGTTTGGCGAAAAGGGTACTCAAATCTATCCTTTGATTCCTAAAACAATGACTGTAGATATCTGAAAAAGGGGGTTTTTGGGGTGGCTATATAGGGTTTTGCCTTAGTCAAACCCCCATTTTGGTGGTCTCCATCTCCACGAATAGCTGATTGAAATAGAATGTTTGTTTGTATGTATCAAAAGTGGAATACCAAGATCTAATCCTCTAGATCAAAACCCTAGCATGAATGTGTATGAAATAATAATGCATAGATTTGAATGAGATAGAAAAGCATACCAAGCCCCCAAGGCTAAAGTACTTCAACCAAACTCACAATCTATAATTGTTACCCCATGATTGAATCTTTGAATGCTTGAAAGTTGATGATTGTGGATCAAGGAAGGAAGGATCTCTCTTGCTCCAAATATGCGTTCACAAAAGATGCTTGATGTCAACAATGGCTTGATCTCCTATATCATCCTCTTGCTATCTTACATCTTCACCATTCCTTGCTTTCTTGAAACCTTCTTACTCATAAATCTTGATGGAGAGATGTGGATAATGGATTTTGGATCAATCACCTTTCTTGAGAGTGCTTGAGCTTGAAAAACTTGATGTGTAAATGAGAGAGGAAGGCCTCCTTTTATAGTGAACTAGGGCACAATCCTCTAGAGGGGCCACCTTGGAGAATTAAATCCCAATTAGGTCCTAACCTTTAGAAAATATACCTAGATTAAATGAAATTAGAGGATTTACCATCCCAAAACTTGAAATGATTAACTCAGAGGTGGGAAAATAAATATCCCGAAAGCTCGATGCCCGAAAATCAAAGATTCTAGAAATTTGAATGAGGGGGGAAAAATCAAGGTTGGACCTGACCTAATCAAGTTCAAGCTTGATCCTAACCTATTCAAGTTTGAGCTTGATCCTGACCTAGTTAGGATCAACCTCGAATTTGATCCTATACCTAGATCTAATGAGCATCAAGACAGGAGGTCCCAGGGATGCCCAGAGACCTAGAAATGATATCAGATTAGGATATAATGTCAGGGATAGACATAAAATCCTATGATGACTATGATGAAATCTAGGAGGACCTATTTCTAAGTCCTACCTAGAAAATAGAGCCATAGAAGAGGAAAAATTAGGAGAATCCACAGGATCCTAACCCTAATTTCACCTAGAATGAAGATAAGTGCAACATGCATCCTAAATGTAAGTCTATCATGATAAATGTACTAAAAGAGGGTGCTAAACCTATCAAGATGGAAGTGATTCCATTTTAAGATGATACATTTAGCCCCCACTTTAGCTTAGATATGACACTACGTGAATATGCAAGCTAAAGTAAGAAAACATCATAGTAAATAAAAAGGATATAGCTAAGTCCTTGATGTAAAAGATCCTGCAGAAAAATGTTAGAACCTACAACACACAAGGTTAATGGAAATCTATAAATAACCTAAAGCTTACTATATGATCATTTGAGAAGTGTACAGAGCCCCTTATGCCCCCCTTGTTTCGGCTTTCTATTCTGGAAGGGTGAAACAGGGTGATAAGAAAAACTCTATATACTGGAGGTGTAGAGTGTTGAAAAGTCCATTCATAAACCAATTAGAAGGATTCCTAACCTTCCTAAATCTATTCAAGGAGTTAGGTATCTGAATCATGATTCCAACGCCATAGACGACACTACAAATGGAGTTACCAAACTCAACTTATGATGAAAAGAGCGAATGTCTATCTAAATGCATAAGAATAAGAAATCCGAGTTTACCCTAAGGAAACCCTAATAAAACCCTAATTCAAACTTATAAATAAGTAAAAGAGAGAAATACTTACTCATTCTTACCATTCTCAGATTTGAAATGAGGAAACAAGATGCTGAGAAGAGAGGAACTTCGAGCGACACACCTGGAGATGTTGAGACATAGCCTAGCTACCGGACGACCACTACCTGAGGTGAGTTTACTGTTATGCTCCTTTGTACTTTCCAAATTCATGTTTTTTATAGGTCAGGTTGATTTTTCCCCCTTTAGGTTGACCCTAACCCATTTAGGTTGACATTGACCCATCTAGGTCAACTTTGACCCATGAAAGTCAACATTGACCAGAGGGGTTTTTGTCAATTTTTAGATGAGGTTGATCTTGATCCAAAAAGGTCAACCCTAACCTAGTAAAGTCAACATTGACCCAGTAAGGTCGATATTGACGTAATTGAGGTCAAATTTGACCTAGTTTAGTTAGCTTTGCAAATTTGATGATACAAATGACTAATATGATCTTTGTTTGTGCTTGCAGGACCTAGTCTACTTCTGAGAGCATCCTTTTGGGGAATTGCTAGTGAAAGTCAAGGAGAGACTGTCTAAGCTTGATGATGAGGAGATGCAATTTGATGAAGGGTGCTCCCCTTAATACCACAAACACATAACAGAAATAGAGAAACAACAACAACATGCAAGAATAGAAAATTGGCTTCTTATTATCTCCACAAATGTGGAATTACGAACTTTCAGAATTACAATATGCAAAGCCACATGGGCATTCCCTTACAATATTCTGTAGGACAAAGCCTCGAACTATTACCCAGATCTACTACCCAGAACTATTCTGAACTGCCTAAGACAATAATACAGCCTTCCTTATATAGGCAATTTTCCACCGCCTGGGAAGGTTCCAGAATTTTAGCCAATAAGGCCGACCAAACTTAGAATTATTTTATTTTACATTTCATTACATCATAGTCGGCTCAAGATAACCTTTGAAACCCGAACAGAAATTTTGAAGAAAATTATTTTTTGCCATTTCAGGTGGCTCAACTTCCGAAGACCATAAGTCATCACCAGTTGACCCGATTGACTATTGTAACCCCATTTCGGAAAGGGCGCGAGGAGCTCTACAACACTTGAATTAAGCAAGCTTCATTCAGCCCAAAATCCGACCTCATCCGGGGCCTCTAAAGCCTTCAAAACTGAGTTCAAAGTTTCTGTCCCCTGCTGCCAATACCGAAAATCTTCAATATCTTCCAATATACACTTGATCTGGCAATGAAACTTTACTGGCAGACTTATATGACCAAAATGAACCTCCAAGAAAGAAATCAGATCATTCTGAGCACATACGAAAATTACCAAAAATAGTAACTTTCCATAAATAGCAGCTCTGCACAAGATAGCCCTTATTGAATACAAAAATAGAAATTTTTTTGGGTGATGCAAGATTGCTCTTACACCCAGGATGCTCCTGCATCAGACACCCGGGGTAATTTGAGAAGTGACCCTGTCACGACTCAGGTGTGCAGAGGAAAACCAAGATGGCTAACCTCCTCCTTTGTCAACCATGATGAATCTTCAACAGGTCATCCTTTCCACTTGACCAGATATTCTTCATATGTCATGTTCCTTGTGCTTCTGCCAACACGACTGTCCAGTATATCTTCGATCTCCTTAGTGTCTGAACTAGTTGCTGGAATACTCCACTGGGCTGCTGTGATCTCATCTTCAACACCTCCTTCATGATACTCTGTCAGATCTGAAATGTTAAACACTGGTGAAATATTTAGCTCAGTAGGCAATTCTACCTCATATGCGTTTCCTGAATCATGTTTCTTCAGTATCTTACATGGTCCAAACTTCTTCATTTTCAGCTTGTTATATGTACCAACTGGAAACCGCTCCTTCCGCAAATGAACCATGACTTCATCTCCAACCTGAAATTCCTTATACCTCCTTTTCTCATCTGCCTTGGCCTTATACTGTGCATTCATCTTGGTAATATGCTTCCTCACCTCCCCATGGATGTTCTTCAAGTGTTCTGCAAAATCCTCAGCTTCAGCACTACTTATTTCTCCTTTATCTATCTTCCTTAATTCAGATGCATTTCTCGGACTACTTCCAAATACAATCTGGAATGGTGATTTACCAGTGCTCCTGTTGAAAGAATTATTGTATGCAAATTCCGCCTGTGGTAAAATCAAATCCCATCCTGTTGGCTTATCTCCAACCAAACATCTCAGCAAATTTCTCAAACTTCTATTCACTACCTCTGTCTGTCCATCAGTCTATGGATGATGTGATGAACTGAACTTCAAATCTGTCTTCAACTTCTTCCACAATGTACGCCAGAAATATCCAACAAACTTAGTGTCCCGATCTGAAACTATGGTCTTTGGCAAACCATGTAGTCTCACCACTTCTCTGAAAAATAATTCTGCTACATGAACAGCATCATTAGTCTTCTTGCAGGGAATGAAATGTGCCATCTTTGAAAATCTATCAACCACCACAAAAATTGAATCATGTCCCCGCTGAGTCCTCGCTAAACCAAGAACAAAGTCCATGCTAATATCCTCCCAAGGCTTCTCTGGTACAGGTAATGGCTGATACAACCCTGTATTCTGCTTCACTCCTTTCGCCATCTGACATATTCTGCAACTCTGTACAAACTTCTTCACATCTTGCTGCAATTGTGGCCAATAATAATTCTCACCAACCAAAGCAAGGGTTTTATCACGACCAAAGTGTCCAGCCAATCCTCCACTATGCTTCTCCTTGATGAGATTCTCCCTCATAGAACTTCGTGGAATGCACAACTGACTCCTTCTGAATAGCATATCATCCTGGATGATGAAATCCAACCATTTTGTCCTATCTAGAGTAACAGGTTCTGTACAAGCTGTCCAAGCTTCACCAAAATCAGGATCCTCTGGATACAAATTCTTGAGTTCCTTGAACCCAACCACTTCAATCTGCATTTCTGTCAGCAATAGTTGCCTTCTGCTAAAAGCATCTGCAACCCTATTAGACTTTCCACTCCTATGTTTCAAAACAAATGTATAACTCTGCAAAAACTCAACCCATTTCAAATGCCTCTGATTCAACTTTCCTTGACTATTCAAATATTGCAAAGCTTGATGATCAGTATACAAAACAAACTCCTTAGGAAGCAGATAATGTCTCCACTTCTTTAATGCCTGAACTATAGCATAAAATTCCTGATCATAAACAAAATACTTCCTCTTGGCATCATTTAACTTCTCACTGAAATACGCAACAGGTTTACCTTCTTGGCTCATAACAGCTCCTATTGCAGTACCACTAGCATCACAATCTACTTGAAACACCTTATTAAAATCTGGAAGTGCTAAAATAGGTTGTTCTGTAACTTTTTGTTTCAACAATTGAAAACTCCTTTCTGCCCCATTAGTCCACTTAAACTCTTTTCTATCCCCTCTCATTGTTTCAGTCAAGGGTCCACAAATACTACTAAAATTTCTGATAAACTTTCTGTAAAAGCTAGCTAGACCATGAAAAGATCTTACCTCAGTAGCATTCCTTGGAGTAGGCCATTCAAGGATAGCCTGTACCTTCTTTGGGTCCATTTTTAGACCTTCTCCTGAAACTACAAACCCTAAATACACCAACTCTTTCTTCACAAAACTGCACTTCTTCAAATTAATCAGCAATTTCTCTTCTCTCAGCTTCTCAAATACCATACGAATATGCATCCTATGCTCCTCCAATGTCTTACTAAAGATCATAATATCATCTAGGTAAACAATGACAAACTTACCCAGAAATTCTTTCAGAACCTCGTTCATGAGCCACATGAAAGTGCTCGGTGCATTGGTTAGCCCAAAAGGCATGACTAACCACTCATACAGTCCTTCCTTTGTCTTGAAGGTAGTCTTCCATTCATCTCCTTCTCTGATCCGAATCTGATGATATCCACTTTTCAGATCTATCTTTGAAAAATACACAGCTCCACTCAAACAGTCCATAATATCATCCATTCGTGGCAATGGAAACCTGTACTTGATTGTGATCTTGTTTATTGCTCTGGAATCTGTACACATCCTCCACTCTCCATTCTTCTTTGGTGCCAATACTGCTGGTACAGCACAGGGACTTAGACTCTCACGGATCAATCCTTTCTGTAACAGTTCATGTACTTGTCTATTCAACTCCTCACTTTCTGCAGGTGTCATTCTGTGTGCTGCCTTATTCGGCAAACTCGCTCCTGGGATCAAGTCCATCTGATTACTGATCTTCCTGACTGGTGGTAATCCATCAGGCACGTTATCGGATACAATATCCTGAAACTCATTCAACAAATTTGCAACTTCTACAGGAACATCTTCTACTTCCTCTTTACCAGTTTTTGGAATTAAAGCAAAATATACATGCTCATGCCTCATACCATCTAGGAAATTTCTTCCATCAACAAAAGTTATCCTTGCATTACCACATACCTTTTCTTCAGTCTCCTTCAATGGTTTTAGCTTATGTCGCACTCCATCCTTTGTCAGGGAATAGGTATTCGCACGACCATCATGTACAGCACATCTGTCAAACTGCCATGGTCTACCCAACAACATATGACATGCATCCATAGATATGATATCACACAATACCTCATCTTGGTATCCGCCAACCTTGAACTTTACTAGGCATTGTTCATTGACCATGACCTTGTGGTCATCCTGTACCCAGGCAATCCGATATGGATGTGGGTGTTTCTGTCTCTTGAGCTTCAACTTTGTCACCATCTTTTCTGACACCAAATTGTCAGTACTTCCACTATCAATAATCACATCACAATATTTACCTTCACACTTGCACCTGGTGCGAAACAGGCTCCTCCTTTGCTCAGGTTCATTCTCACCACTCAACAGGACTCTTCTGTTAATCAACGTTTCTCCTCTTTCAGCATCTTCAGAATTTGATGATCTGGCATCTTCATCTACATGTGCAACTCTGGCCTGGCCTTCATTTCTCCTGTCTGTTCTACCTTGGCGCTGGGGACATTCAAATGCCCTATGACCTTCTTCTCCACAGTGAAAACATGTTCCACGAAAACCTCCTCTTCCAGATCTTTTTCCTCTTCCTCTTCCTCTCTGATCTCTATTATTCTGATCCTGGAAGCGATTGGAATTATTTCCATGCTGATTCTGACTGCTACTGGCCTCATCCTTCTTTTTCGGATCTTCATTTCGGCCACCATATGACCGTCCACCAGATCGTCCACCGCGACCTCTTCCGTTTTGTCTTCTCTCAAACTTCTTGTTCAGCTTTTCCTCTACTTTTAGGGCAAACTGGTATGCCTCTTCAATACTATTCATTCGAACCAGATTCAGCTCCTCCTGAATGCTTGGCCTTAACCCATTAAGGTATCGGGCAACTTTCTCCTTATCAGCTTCTGCATGGCCTGTTCTGATGAGAGGTCGATAGAACTCCTCTGTATACTCCTGAACAGATCTTCCTGCTTGCTTCAAACTCTGCTTTTTCTTCAGTTGGTCAAGCTCATAATCAACAGGAATGAACTGTCGCTTCAATTTATCCACCATCCGATCCCATCTCGTGATTTTCTCCTTTCCCCTTCTATTTCGCTCCAACTGAATCTCTTGCCACCATATCTTCGCATGACCTTTCAGTCTGGCCTTCGCAAATTTGACCCTATCAGGATCCTCAACATCTTCATACTCAAAATATTCTTCACACTCATTGATCCAGTCGATCAATTCCTCTGGGTTAAGATTTCCAGAAAATGTAGGAACCTCAATCTTAGGTCTTTTCCCAATCTTGGAAATCGCCCGAAAAAGTCTTTCTTCCTCCTGGTTCACAATTTCAACTTCTCCTTCTTGATATTCTTCTTCAGCTTCATCCTCGCTTTCGTCTCCGACATTAAGATTCATTCCTCTGCGAATCTCTTCTTGCAATGCTCGCACTTGTTTCTGGAGCTCTCTAACCTCAGGTGTTACAACACCAGCTCTTCCGCCACGTTCCCTTCGTGGAGGCATTTTCGCGATGCGCGCTGAAACCCTAGCCACGGTCCTGGTGCAAACTACCTCACAGTCGGCGATCTCTTTACACACTCAAGAACTCCTGCTCTGATACCACTTGATGAAGGGTGCTCCCCTTAATACCACAAACACATAACAGAAATAGAGAAACAACAACAACATGCAAGAACAGAAAATTGGCTTCTTATTATCTCCACAAATGTGGAATTACAAACTTTCAGAATTACAATATGCAAAGCCACATGGGCATTCCCTTACAATATTCTGTAGGACAAAGCCTCGAACTATTACCCAGATCTACTACCCAGAACTATTCTGAACTGCCTAAGACAATAATACAGCCTTCCTTATATAGGCAATTTTCCACCGCCTGGGAAGGGTCCAGAATTTTAGCCAATAAGGCCGACCAAACTTAGAATTATTTTATTTTACATTTCATTACATCATAGTCGGCTCAAGATAACCTTTGAAACCCGAACAGAAATTTTGAAGAAAATTATTTTTCGCCATTTCAGGTGGCTCAACTTCCGAAGACCATAAGTCATCACCAGTTGACCCGATTGACTATTGTAACCCCATTTCGGAAAGGGCGCGAGGAGCTCTACAACGCTTGAATTAAGCAAGCTTCATTCAGCCCAAAATCCGACCTCATCCGGGGCCTCTAAAGCCTTCAAAACTGAGTTCAAAGTTTCTGTCCCTTGCTGCCAATACCAAAAATCTTCAATATCTTCCAATATACACTTGATCTGGCAATGAAACTTTACTGGCAGACTTATATGACCAAAATGAACCTCCAAGAAAGAAATCAGATCATTCTGAGCACATACGAAAATTACCAAAAATAGTAACTTTCCATAAATAGCAGCTCTGCACAAGATAGCCCTTATTGAATACAAAAATAGAAATTTTTTTGGGTGATGCAAGATTGCTCTTACACCCAGGATGCTCCTGCATCACAATTATTAAGGGATGTGGGAATATATTAGGTATCAATCCTTCCACATCTCAGACTACACCAAGCCGTGCTATCAGCTCTAATAGAGAGGTGGGATGAGGATACATGCTCCTTCCATCTTCCCTCTGGTGAGATCACAGTGACCTTAGAGGATGTCTATAGGATCCTACAGCTTCCAATTTGAGGGGAGACCATTAGGCCCAAAGCACAGTGTGGTTTTGAGGAGATCCATGTAGATATAGAGTATTGTATAGGAGTGCATCCAGTGATGTAGACCCAATCAGATCAGATCCTACTATCTTCCATACTATCAGGTCGTACACCTTTAGTACGGAAGGTGATGTTATGTATAGTAGCCCCGGTTGTGTTACCCAGCTCAAAGGGTACCATATTTTGTTCACCTCTAACACATCTCATACGGAGAACGGAGAGAGAGAGGACCGTGTTCTCATGGGGTCGTAGCATGCTAGCTCAACTATACCATGAGCTGGGTGTGAAGAGATTAAGTTGGCTCTCTTTGAATATTTGATATTAACCTTGAATTTATTGCAATCACAACATAATTTTGCTCCAAGAAAAAATTATAATAATTATCTATGCTCAACTCAAAATATCAGCTTTCAATTTTATTATGTCTTCCACACATAACAAGAACTATTAAATAATTGCAAAGAAATAATCACATAATATTTATCATCAAAATAATCAAATGAGCACCTATAGAGAAATATGTAACCCAGCTGACTTGATATCTTTAATTAAAAAACCTCCACCTGTGAAAATCAACTCATGTGCCTGCAGTGAAAAGCACGTATAGCCTATGCTTGGACATTGAGCCAATAAAGTGAACAGCCACCGTAATCAATCCTTGCTATCATGTCTTTGCAATAACAAGCCGCTACCCTTGTTAGATGAGTCACGTCTCAATAAAATAGTAGGAGCGATGATGTGTTACAAACTTTCCACCCAAGGAAATAATATGCAACTTGATAATGTTATTACGCCACCTACAGTGTAGCCGCATATGCTCCCAGAATCACGTGCTAAACAAAGTGATATCACTGACAAGGTTGCAATACAATTACATAGAGAATCAATGATGTTTTTTTTATTAATATGAAATGCAGCACTAACTTCACCACCAAACTTGCAATGAAGTCGATAATCTCCTGCACACACAAACTCTTTGATAAACAGGAAAAAACTCTTAAAGCAGCACCAAGAAATGATCTCAAAATTCACGTATTTTATCCAGAAATACAATTTCATTAGCAATGACAAATTCCATAATTGAATCCCAAATCAAAATCAATATACAACAACATCAAAATTGATAATCACAAATAATCAGCTGTAAAATTCACCACTAGCAGGAGATGGCTCAAATTACAAGATGAGGAATCCGTCCTCGAAACCCTAGCCAAAGCTATTCTTCAAAAACTTTAATAAAATAATGATTTCATAAAAGATAATCCCAAGTGCTTTTTCAAGTATAATATATATAGCTTTTTCGAAAAAGCACTTTTTTAATATTTCACTTAATTGGCTTTATAAAATACTCCCACTTTATAATATAATATTATAAAGTCAAAGTCATTAAATTAAGAAAGTGGTAGTAATCAGGAAGAAATGGGCATACTTGGTAAGATGATCCACCAGCATGAAGATACAGTCTCTACCTTGGGTTTTGACAAACCCACAATAAAATCCATAGATAAGCAAGCCCACTTCCGCTCAGGAATGGGAAGTGGTTGTAACAACCTGACCAGATAAGTATCCTCCTATTTGTTCTATTGACAAATAGAGCACTCATGGACATACTACTGAACATCTATCTTTAGCCCTTTCCACGTGAACCTCTCACGAATCTTCCTATAGGTCTTAAAGAAACCTAGATGTCCTACCAAGGGTGAATCATGGAAAGCCTGAAAAATGATCTGTCTGACACTAGACCCTGGGACAAAATATATCCTTCCCTTGTAAATGATCAGCTCATTCACAATATAATCACTATCCTGTACACTGTCATCAACAACACTAGAAGCCCACTAATCCCAAGCATACTCAGCAACAATCCTATGTCTCCAATTTTCAGTTATCTCTGAAATCATGCACAAGTGGGGTCTCCATGAAAGGACATCAGCTACCACATTTTGAGTACCTTTGATATAATAAATATCAAAGTCATAGGACTACAACTTGCTAACCCACTTCTGTTGTCTCTCATTCAGATCACATTGTCCAAGGAAATGCTTCAAGTTGTTATGATCAGTTTTAATACAAAATTTACTCCCCACCAGGTACTGCCTAAATTTGGCCAAAGCATGCATAATGGCCAACATTTCCTTGTCATAAATACTAAACAACCTCTCAGGACCCTTGAGCTTATGACTCTCAAAAATAATAGGGCAGTGATCTTGAGATAACACCACTCCAATACCTTCCCTTGAGGCATCACAATGCAACTCAAAGGGTCTTGTAAAATTTGGTAATGCCAAAACTAAGCATGTAGTCATAAATCACCTTGAACTTCTCAAAATACTCCTATGCTTGATTAGTCCAAACAAAGGCACCCTTGTGGGTTAAGTCAGTAAGCGGCATTGCATGCCTAGAGAATCCTGACACAAATCTCTGATAGAAAGCACACAAACCAATGAATCCCCTCAATTGTGTCAAGTTTCCTGGTGTAGGCCACTCCAAAATAGCACAAACCTTATCTGGGTCCATGCAAACTCCCTCTGAGCTGATGATATGCCCCAAATACAGTAACTCTATCATGCCTAAAGCACACTTGGACTCCTTAGCAAACAAGGAAGCCTCATCAAGAATACTGAGTACTATATCCAAATGTGCTACATGCTCATCCCAAGTCTTACTATAGACTAATATGTCATCAAAGAAAACAAGAATAAATCTTCGCAACTGACCATGGAAGACTCTATTCATAGTAGATTGAAATGTAGTGGGAGCATTAGTCAAATCAAAGGGCATGACTAGGAACTCAAAATGGCCACAATGACACCTAAATGCCGTCTTCTCCACATCCTATTCCCTAAATTTGATCTGATGGTATCCGAATCTTAAGTCAATCTTGGAGAAGAATTTGGCCCCATGTAACTCATCAATAAGCTCATCAATATGAGGAATCAGGTACCGGTTTTTAATAGTTTTCTTATTCAACATCTGGTAATCTATACACATTCTGAATATCCCATCCTTTTTCTTCACCAAGACAACTGATGAAGCAAAAGGAGACTTACTCAGCCTAATATGTCCCATAGTGAGTATCTCTTGAATGGTCTTTTCAATTTCATCTTTCAATCGCTTAGGGTGCCGGTAAGGAGTAATCATGATGGGCTTAGTTCCCTCCTCTAACTCAATAATGTGTTCAATTCCTCTATCAGGTGGTCTGCCATAAGGTAAATCATTAAACACCTTGGAGTGTTTAATTCTAAGCTACTAAATATCTGAATGATAAGTTGGCTCGTCTATGTTCTCTAATGTAGACACTACCCTACACTCTGCTGCCCAATCAATAACATCATCATGCTTCACTAGACGCTGCATACGATTGTGGGAAATAGTCTTTAGCTCACCACTTTGTATGGCCTTAAGAATGTGTCTCTTGCCATCCTTGATGAACCTCAATTCCATCCTTTCTATATTCATGTAGATGTCTTTAAGAAAATGCAACTAGCTCGTGCCAAGAACTATGTCCGTGCTACCCATGTCAACCACATAAAAATCTGCCTTGAAGGAATAATTATTCAACTTTACAGGAAGCTTAGAAATCCTTTTATTACACTTGAGAGAGTAGCCATCAGCTACTTGCACTCTAAGTCCTTCAAAATCTTCAGTCTCAAATCCCATCTTGGCCACCAAATGAGAGTCAATAAAATTATGAGTTTCTCTTGTGTCAAAGAGAGCAATGATTCACTGCCCTACCAAGAGCCCATGCATCCTAAAGGAATCCTCCTTTTTCATGTTTGTGAGGTACACAACCTTGAAATTAGAACTCCCCACCTGTTCATCATCATTTACTAGATCCTCATGTGAATAATGGTCATCATCAACTTGTTGTCCCAAAAATTCAAAATCATCTTCATCTTCATAAAACCATTCCATCATCTTATTCTTCTCCTTTGGTTTCAAGGGACAATCATGATTCAAATCATAAGGCCCTCTACAATGAAAACATAATTTTCTTCTCCTTAGATCATTTAATGTTTCTTGATCCAAGGGACCTACTGTAGGATGATTAGAATTAGCTCTATCATCCCTTTTGGGTGCTGCCCTGTCATAAGGAGTGTTAGAAGGTCTCGTAGAAAATATGTTCTGTGGAGTTGACGCTTCCAAATTCCTTTCTTTTTTCATAGCTTCTTGCAAGGTAGGTGGGTCCAAGGACTTAACCCATCCTCTGGTAGGCTCCATCATCCCCTCCACAAAGAGCCTAACTCTCCTCCTCTCTAAAATGTCATAGACCATAACAGACAACCACTGGAACTCACTGATAAAGGTCTCCAGGTTACATGTCTATCACAATTGAGCCAACTCTCTAAAATATGTTTCAAGATCCTTCTTATCAAACCTTTCAATCAATCTATCCACAAACTCCTGATAATAAAAGATCTGATTGTGTCAAAGTGACACCAACCCATGGTACCACGAGTCATGAGTTATACCATCTAGATGTAGCACAACAAAATGAATGGCATCCTCCTCAGACATAGGATGTAAAGACAAATAAGTGTCCAACTTGTGGACCCAAGCTTGTGTTGTCACCTTACCACTACCATCAAAATGATCTAGAGTCATTTTGTCGGTAGCCTAGCGTAAATCTATATCCCTAGGCCTCTGTCTGTCAGGTATAGTCTACCCCTAGTGTGCTCACGTTTCTGTGATAGATACCTGTCAAAATTTAGATTTTGTTTTATCACATGTGGTAAGGCATCCCACTTAGCATAATGTGCAACAATATCATCTACAAACAGAGCAGCCTCGGATTTAGTGATAACCGCATCCACCTCAGGTCTCAAAAATACAAGATGCATGGTCTATCATGAACACTAGCATGCCCTGCTTTGTCATGTATATCCTCCTACCTAGGATGATCCTCAGATCTCATCCTATCACCCACATGTGACCTATCATCTGCTCTAGATCAATGAGAACTAACTAAAGCACTCTGAGCACCTTTGTCTTGGCCACGATCAATAGGGATTGGCATCTGTTGTAATGTATCAGATAACTATTGTAGTATAGTAGCAGCATGATGTTGACTGTCTACAATACCCTAGAAAGTATCACATACTTCTCTATCTACCTCTGAAGTAGTAGCAACATCCCTATATTTTGAATTACCTGAACCACTTGCATTGCCTGACCCACCTGTATTACCTAGACCACCTACATTACCTAAACCATCTGCACCTCTATCTTCCATACTACCAAACTATATCTCAGGTTCTCTCTCACCAGGAGGATAATTAGGACCTTTGTGGGAGTAGTACATACTAGGTCTAAACCTCTATGCCATGCTGAACCCAAATAACCCTGCAAGCTGGCAAGAATTTGGCTCTGATACCACTATGAAGAGCCTAAGTTGGCTCTCTCTGAATATTTGATATTAACCTTGAATTTATTGCAATCACAACATAATTTTTCTCCAAACAATAATTATAATAATTATCTATGCTCAACTTGAAATATCAGCTTTCAATTTTATTATGTCTTCCGCACATAACAAGAACTATTAAATAATTGCAAAGAAACAATCACATAATATTTATTATCAAAATAATCAAATGAGCATCTGTAGAGAAATATGTAACCTAGCTGACTTGATATCTTTAATTAAAAAACCTCCAACTATGAAAATCAACTCACGTGCCTGTAGTGAAAAGAACGTATAGCCTATGCTTGGACATTGAGCTAATAAAGTGAATAACCATCGTAGTTAGTCCCTGTTGTCATGTCTTTGCAATAACAAGCCACCACCCTTGTTAGATCAGTCACGTCTCAATAAAATAGCAGGAGTGATGATGTGTTATTGACTTGCCACCCAAGGAAATAATACATAGCCTAATAATGTTATTACACCACCTACAGTGTATCCGCATATGCTCCTAGAATCACGTGCTAAACATAGTGATATCATTGACAAGGTTGCAATACAATTATGTAGGGAATCAATGACATTTTTTTATTAATATGAAATGCAGCACTAACTTCACCACCAAACTTGCAATGAAATCAATAATCTCCTTCACACACAAACTCTTTGATAAACAGGAAAAAACTCTTAAAGCAGCACCAAGAAATGATCTCAAAATTCAAGTATTGTATACAGAAATACAATTTCATTGACAAATTCCAGAATTGAATCCCAAATCAAAATTGATATACAACAACATTGAAATTGATAATCACAAATAATCAGCTGTAAAATTCACCACCAATAGGAGATGGCTCAAATTATGAGATGAGGAATCCATCCTCGAAACCCTAGCCAGAGCTATTCTTCATGAACTTCAATAAAATAATGATTGCATAAAAGATAATCCCAAGTGCTTTTTTGAGTAGAATATATATAGCTTTTTTGAAAAAGCACTTTTTGAATATTTCACTTAATTGGCTTTATAAAATACTCTGACTTTATAATATAATATTATAAAGTCAAAGTCATTAAATTAAACCAAAATAATTTAATTTAATAACATCATTTAAACTTCAAAGCCACTGCACTGACAGATTGTAATCAAAGAAATTCTGGCAAAGCCCAGATCCAACTACCCAACCAAGAATAGGCACTGCCCTACCAAAAATAGCTATAGCTAAAAATAGACTTACCAAAAATATAAGTCCATCCTAGAAACTCCCAGAGACCCTCAAATCATATTGTTAGCTCATGAGGGTCACATTGATGAACTGACTATGCTCACTGCAAAGACCTACTAAATCGGGGACATTACACTGGGTCAACTAGTGAGATATCAGCGAGAGAGTCTATTGACATGTACAATTTTGCAAATATGGATTTTTGAGCATTTCACATGTACACGTCCATAAGGAGTTCCTATGATGGTAAATGCAAGCACAACAAGAGCCTTCACATATCCTTTGAGAGATGTTTGGCAGTTTGGGGATATGCTCTACTGGAGAGTACATCTAGACCAAATTGCCAGCACCGATGTGATATGGAGACCCTACTGCTAGATGAAAGAGTGTACTGATACATGATTCTAGATGAGACTTTCATAGCAGTGTAAGCTTCTAGAGGGTCATCAAAGTCATAAAATGATGCCCTACTATTATGATTGGGTGATGAGACAATTCGGCCTATTGCAAGGAGTCCCTAAGGTAGTACCTTGCTATGTTCATCTGATGAGATACTATTAGAGACCCAATGCCATTCACTCACCATCAATAGAAGACATAGAGGATAGTGATGTAGAGGAGATAGAGGATATAGAGGTACCATTAGATGTAGCCTATTTAGGCATGAGCCAAGATTACATCAGGTACTGGAGTTTGGAGGGGACCCATCCTATCTTTCCTGAGGATTATCCTACAGGTGATCCACGCTTTGTAGAGGGGACACACCGGGATAGTGGAGCCACCAAGGAGGATGAGGATATCAAAGATGAGGAGGAGCACATCTTCGAGGAGGATCCCATGGAGGAGGAGGAGAGATTAGAGGAGAGGGCCGAGGACATGCCCCCGGGTGGTGATACTGGTACAAATATACCTATTACTCATGCATCACCACTGAGATCATGACAGCCCCCACAGCCCCACATAGAGACACCACCACCGAGACTGAGATATAGTGAGTGTGGAGAGAGTAGTCACTCCATGCCCCCACCATCTAGGCACTTTAGTGATGTCTAGGAGGGAGACCCAGGTATGAACTTTGATTGAAATTTGGTTGAATATATGATTTGAATAGACATGATACTAGACTGATAGAATTTTGTTTCTTTCTACAGCTAGCATAGCAAAGTGGAGGAGCTTTGTATCCAAGATTCTCAAGGATACCATTATATCCTACTGACTACCAGCCAACAAGTGAGAGTCTTCCATTGGTCATAGAGATCCTGGCAGACATGTTGACATCTTTGTATGTATCCAGTGAGAGCTGAGAATGTGCAAAGAAAGGGAGGAGAAGTTGATGGAAAAGGTACAGAGTCTTTGAGGATGTGTACAGGGTATGAGCATATCCAGGAGTGATACACAGACACACAAATCTTCATCTTCCCATCATAGAGCAGAGAGATCTGGGAGTCATCGGCCATTAGAGTGACATAGTGATAGATGTAGTAATAGATAGGGCCATTGGCCACTTATGTATCAAAAATTTGAAAACTGTTATTATGATGAATGAAAAAATTTCTCTACTATTTAGTTCTATGTTTGATTACTATGCTTTCATCAATATAAAACTTAATAGAAAGAAAGAAAAAATAGAAAGTGCATAAACGTATTCAATATATAATTTTTACTAAAACTACATAACCTATAAAATAATTTTTTTATAAGGAATACATAAATGCACATGGAACAAATGATATTTAGGGTAATAAAATTTAAGATGCATAATATTAATGGGTTCCTTTAAAAAAACACCATCCATATCATCAATTTTTTAACCACCCGAACCAAAGTCTTCAATAACAACAAAAGGTCCAAGCCAATTAGGGCTAAATTTTCCTTTTTCGCTCGGTAAAGCATTCACATTCCATTGATTCTCATAAAGGACTAAATCACCAACTGCAAATGTTTGTTCAATTACCTTATGATTGTATTGTTTCTAAAGACATTTATGATAAGCTTTTATATGTTCTAATGCATGTATTCGTTGTTCATCCAACATTTCTAATTCTTGTAAGCATTGTTCATGAAAAGTATCTTTATCAATTATCCCATGAAACAAAATTCATAAAGAAGGTATTTCAAGTTCCAAAGGCATAATAGCATTAGTACCATAAACAAGGTTATACGGAGAAGTACCTGTGGTGGTACGAACACTAGTCCTACAAGCCCATAAAGCATAAGTCAGTTGACTATGCCAATCTTTCGCATGCTTACTAACTATTTTTCTCAAAATTTGTTCAATGATTTTATTTGATGCTTTGCCTTGTCCATTAGATTGAGGATAGTAAGGAGTTGAAAATTGATGTTGAATCCTATATTTCTCCAAGAATTTCACAACTTCTTTATTTTTAAAAGATGTTCCATTATCCAAAATTATCGTCGAAGGGATACCAAATCTTGTTATGATATTATTAAGGATGAAATCACAAATAACATCTGCCATTGTTGAATGAAGAGGAATAGCTTCCACCCACTTTGTAAAGTAATCCATAGTAGTGAGAATGTAAGTATGTCCTTGAGAAGAAGTTCATGAGATTTTTCCAATAAGGTCAAAACCCCAAATACTAAAAGGCCATGGAGAAACTTGATTACGAAGCTCATGAGCAGGAGCATGAATCAAATTACTATGTTGTTGACATTGAGGACATTTTTTAACAAACATGAAAGAATCTTGTTCCATTTTTTTCCAATAATATCCCATTCGAAGTAATTTATTAACCAAGGATTTTCTACCAAAATGTCCCCCACAAGAACCGAAATGATCCTCTGCTAGAGCGACAGGAATTTCAGTTCTATTAAGACATCGTAATAATAATCCCTCATAAGAACATTTGTAAAGTGTGTCTCCTAAAATGATGTACCTTGCTGCAAGTTTCCTAATATGATTACACATGTTCCTTGTTGTTGATCCAGGAAAAGTATCATCTTTCAAAAAATGAGAAATATGTGAATACCATTCATCTGAATGCAAGTTAAAACAGTCAATGGTAAACTTATCAGAAATTGTAGGGCATTTAAGAGTTTGTATAGTAAATTGAAAGTTTTCTACATTGTTCTCAAGACAAACTAGGGAAGCTACACTAGCCATGGCGTCTGCATGTTGATTGTCCTTTCTAGGTAAAGTCTAAATCATATAAGAGGAGAATTGTGAAAGTACATCAAGAGCTAAATCTCTATATTGGGTCATTTTAGTATTTTTAGTCTGATATCCTCCTTTAATCTATTTAACTATTAGTTGTGAATCTCCATATATATGTAAATGTTTTATATTGAGGGATGAAGCTGCTCGTAGTCCCGCTATAGGAGCTTCATACTCCGCAATGTTATTAGTGCAAGGAAAGGTTAGTTTATATGATAAAGGGATGGGTTTTTTTGTAGGGGGAATCAAGATGATATATACCCACACTAGAACCTATCTTACATTTAGACCCATCAAAATATAATTCCCAAATATCCTCCTGTTGAAGAGTTAAAATGTTATCATCAGGAAATTCTATAGAATTAGAACTTTCATCTAGGTAAGGACAAGGAGCTTCAGCTAGATAATCGGTCAATGCTTGTCCCTTAATATATTTTTGAGAAATAAAATTAAGATCAAATTTTGTAAGCAACATCACCCATTTTTGCCAACCATCCTGAGAGATCAGTTTGTGAGAAAAGATGTTTCAAAGGATCAAACTTAACAATCACATTAACTTCAGCATTGATCAAATAATGCCTAAGTTTCTGACATGCATAAACTATAGCAAGACATTATCTTTCTAAATCTGTATATCATGTTTCATAATCAAGTAAAGTCTGACTAATGTAATACACAGGTCTTTCTTTATCATTATCATCAATTTGAGCTAGCAATGCACTCACGGCCCATGGAGTCGCTGAAGTGTATAATTGAAATGGTTTATCAAAATTTGCAGGTTGCAAAATAGGAGGATTTGCGAGATACTCCTTAAATTTCTCAAAAGTTTGTTTACACTCCTCATTCCAAGAGAAAGTGGTATCCTTTCTAAGCAAGGAAGTAAAAGGAATAGGTCGGTCCACTAAATTAGAAATAAAGTGATGAATAGCTTGTATTTTTCCTTGTAAGCTTCGTAATTGGGAAATATTTTTAGGAGGAGGCATATTAACAATAGCTTCAATTTTTTCAGTATCTACTTCAATGCCTCACTTAGAGATTATAAATCCTAATAATTTACCAGAATCAACTCCAAAGACACATTTCTTAGGATTCAATCTCATATTATAACTTCTAATCCTTTCAAATATCTATCATAAAATAGTAACATGATCTTCTCTTTGGATAGATTTTGCCAAGATGTCATCCACATAATCTTCAAGGATCTTATGAATGTAATCATGAAAAATCAAAGTCATAGCCCGTTGATAGGTTGTTGCTGCATTTTTCAATCCAAAGGGCATCATGACCCAACAAAGGTTTCCCCAAGGTGTTATAAATGAAGTCTTAAATTGATCTTTAGGGGGGATAAAGATTTGATTGTACCCAAAAAACCATCCATAAAAGATAACAAGGCATGGCCTACTATTGAATCCACAATCATATCAATATTTGGTATCGGGAAATCATCCTTCAAGGATGCCTTATTTAAATCTCTAAAATCAGTGCACATCCTTATCTTATTTTCTCCTTTTGACATAGGCAAAATGTTTGAAATCCAATCTAAGTAATCAATAGAATGGAGAAATCCAGAATCCAATAATTTTTCAATTTCTCCTTTGACTAATAAAGCAATTTGTGGATTCATCTTTCAAATTTTTTGTTTGACAGGTTTCATATTCAGCTTTAAAACAATGTTATGAGTAACAATATTAGAATCTATACTTGGCATATCAGAATATGTCCAAGAAAATATATCCTTAAATTCAAGAAAAAGGGAAACTAAGTGATCACATTCATCTTGATTCAAACATTTCCCAATTTTTATCATCCTTTCAAAATCATTTTCATCCACTTGAATATCAATAGTTTTAGTAATTAACAAATCACTTCTTACTGGAGAATCCATTGGTAAAGGGAGAATATCATGGTCTTCTTTTTCTCCAAAATAAGCATCTATTTTTAAACAATAAGGTTTTCCTCATTTGTGATGAAACTTAGGTAAATCTTCATAAATTCCTAAAAATTCCATTACGGCTTCGTCTTTGGGAAAAATATCCAAAGAGGAGGGTTGATTAAAGTCAATAAGTAATGGGTTAACCAACTTCATGTTGGAAATTTGGCTAATGTGGATGCATAGATGTTGTCATTATGGCAACATATGATCTCTATTGAGAGCGCAGAATTTGGAATGCAACTATGGCAAGTTGAAGGAAGAAATTGTCTAAGTATGGATACAGTGATCCTGACAGAGCACCTGATGAAGATTTAGTTGGTGACATCCACTGGAGCAATATTTTTATTTTCATAGTTAACTAAAGCTTCTATAGAGTATGAGGATACCCCATCTCAGTGTGCATAAAGTTTGGAGCAGTATAGATGAAGTTATTTGAAGTTTATCGAAGACAGTTTTTGTAGACAAAATAGTTTTGGAGACAGTATTAGCGAAAGAGTTAAGGGATTATTTTTTCTTGTCAAAATAATGACTTAACATTATGAAGGGATGACATCCTAGATGTTTACTCTTGGATAAATATTTTGGAAGCTGACCATATAAAGTTATTAGCTCTAATAACTCATATATTAGGCATACTTGAAATGTAATGTAACAGAAAATGTGTGATGTGTAAAAAGAAAGAAAAGGATAACTTGCGATAGTTGTATATTGTGATAGAAGCAAAGGCTATTGATGTAAAGTTGTAAGTAGTACCATACTATAGTCAGAAACATTTTGTATTACCTATTTGGGCAATGAGCTCAGCTGGTGATCAGGTTTTGTAATCTAACTCCTAACAGGGTTAAGGCTTCTAACAAGGCCTAAAATCCTTTAACCAGGACATATCTACTATATATTGTAAATTGACTCTTAACAGGGTCCAATATCCCTAATAGGATACTTTTGATTAGTGATCTTTGTGGGTACCATCCCCACCAGGGTTTTCCCTTGGCCAGGGTTTCCTCGAGAACATATCATGTGTTATGAGTTCTTTTTATTTAATGTTATGTTTGTCAATCAGCTTGATAATCTTTGTATGCACTAAAGTAATCTATTATATCCATAAGTGGGAAAAAGAAAATGTTTGTGAAATACTGATTCACCCCCCCTCTCAGTATTTCCTATTTATAACACTTCAACTATCCACTACAAATATGATTAACATTAAGAGGAAAAGCCAATGGTTGTCTATAAGGATTGAATCCTAATCCATATGTATTATCATAAAGTTCATTATCTAAAGGTACTTGTATACCTTGTTTGTGTTTACCACATCCTTTCCCATTAAATCTAGATTTCTTAAGCAAATGATAACTAGGACCATATCAATCAGTCATGTCAAAAGGAGTCCAAGGAGTAGCATATGTCACAATGTCATAACAATCAAACTTTATACTGTCAAGTGTTTCATTAATCGAAGTGGAAACAAAATTACTTTTTAATTCTTCAGAAAGCGGTGACGAAATAAAAACCTTTTTCTCATATTCATTTTTTTGCTACATGAATTTCAAATCAGAGACCTTGTGTTCTCCAATAAACGTAGGATTAAAATCCAATGTCCCCCAATCATTCTTGTTCGAAGAAGATGGGGCTTCTTGTTGTTGAATCTTAGGTTGTTTTATCTCCGATTATTTTTCAATCTCTTTACCAGATTGAATAGGTTCAGAGTTCTTGGAATATTTAGCATTTAAGCAAGGATTTAGGGCATCATCCGCATGTAATGTATACATTAAGTTATTATAAATGAACCTAACCTTGTGATGAAGAGTAGAAGGAACTACATGCATAGTATGTAACCATGGTCTTCCTAAAAGATGATTATAATTGAGAGATCCAAACATAACATGAATAGGAGTATTTAGAATAATTGGACCAACTTTAACAGGTAAGGTAATAATGCCCAAAGTTCTTTTCATGATATTGTCAAATCTACGTATAGGAACATTATCAGGTTTAATAGTAGATAGATCAGCCTTAATTTCCTTGAGCATATCCATGCTACAAACATTAAGTCCAAATCCATTATCAATTAAGGTTCTTCAAATGATACTCTGATTAATAGAGACAGCCACCATAAGAGCATCATATTGATTCTACACCTCTAGGGAAGGTAAGTCATTATTAGAAAACACAATAGGAGGTACAAAAGGCATAGTATGCATACAATCCAAAATAGAATGAATGTTCTCTTGATTAGGAGGTGAAGCAAGAAGAGTAGATAAAGCTTTTTGCAATGCCTCATGATATGTCAGGGAATTTTGAAGTAATTCCCATAAAGATATCTTAGCAGGAGTAGCATGTAATTGGTCAACTAAGTTGTACTCCTTAAAGGTAGATGGATACCCAAGTGCTTGAGGAAGCATAGGTCAAGGAGGTAAATAAACTAGAATAGTAGGCTGAGGGTTATTCCATGTGCAATAAGCATGTGAAACGGAATTATTATTATCAAAGAAATCCAAAGGATCTCTAGGTTTACCCTTAATGGTTATAGGAGGACACTCTTTTACCATCATCAAAGGTGTAGGATATATCATTTTAGGTTTATCAATGTTAAAAATAGTGGGACATGAAGGTAACCATGCACACACCCTATGTTAAAGGTCAATTGGAGAGGTTGTGGAGGAGAGTGAAATAGGAATAGGATGTTAGAAAGTAAAGTCCACCAAGATAACTAAGAGGGGGGGGGGGGTGAATCAGTTATTAGATAATTATAAATTTTATCATCTTCAATAGCATTAAACCATATAATAAATATAATTACCAACCATAGAAAGATATTCATACACAATAACACAATGACACAAGATATGTTGACTAGGGAACCTCTTGATCAAAGAGTAAACCCCGGTGGGAATGATGCCCACAAAAGATGCACTAATATGAATATTCCTTGTGAGAGGATGGACTCTGTTAGGAGTCTTATGAAATACATTCATTACATATGAATCCTTATTAGGAAATTTTGAATCCTTCTTAAAAGATTCTAACCCAGTTAAGAGTTATAGAAGACAGAAGGACCCACTGCCCAAACAACTTCAGGGTAAGATCACTGAACACACTATCCAAATAATATTTTCATTACTCAATAGAATAATATGTTACCTCTTCTCTAACTATGCCAAACTACACTCACTATTACATCATATTTCAATTTCAAATCTCTATACTTCGCATGTCTTCCTTCACACATTAGCTCTTTTCTTCACTTCATGCTTACAACATCACAATTGCTGCTACCATTACTCACTTTTGCATCAAAAAATCATGCTACTACATTAAAATTACATTTTCACATTACAACAAGGAAATACATTCCTTCCTTTATACCACACTCAAATAATTACAAATGAGTCAGCATACAATTACAAAAATAAAAGTTTCGACACGCTACACCAAAATTACATAAAACTGTCATTTTCCAAATACAATAAATCTTCACTCATGTGACCTCAAAGTTTGTGCTATCATCCAAATCACTATAAATGTTTCTCCAACTTCCCTTTAACTGTGCAAAACTAGATTCCATCCCGATTAGGAGATATCATCCAATTTCCACAAACCGCTACTCAGGAACACTGCCTGAACACTACTTCCACCAAAATGATAATAACTTCCATGAATCAATAAATTATTATTTGTGCTCTTAACCATAGAAATATGACATATCAAAGAGTATAACCTCAACATCACATAGCTCCAATAGCAATAACCCACGTGCGCTAATCCAAACTCTATCTGCTTCTCTGCAAGTCTTCGATAAATCACTGTGTTGACATCAATGACAATCATAGTCATGAATGCAACAAAAACTGCTACAGAATGGCTGCAAAAAACTTTAGCATTCATTCCTAAAAATCTCCCCCATTGGCATTGATGGTAACACAAATGAAAAACATCCAATGTTCCAAAAAATCCAATACTGCAACACTGCTTCTTTAAATCCTCTTCATCAATCAAATCTTGCTTCGTTATCTTGTTCAGTTCTCTCCAACAAATGTCACATATTGTTTTTCATGCATACTTCTCCCCCATTGACATCAATGATAGAAATTCCATCACTAAGTCAATAACAACTCAATGTCAAAACCCATTTTTTCAGAAAATACATTTACGAGAGTCCTCATGACTCAACTCAAATACACATACTCCCCCATAGAGGAAGTACCAACATCTAGTCCAGAAGAAAGATAAGGCTCATATACCACTGGATGGATGCAACCAAATGCATCACTTCTCAAAATTAGGTTGGGGGATAACCCCAATCATACCTCTCAAATACTCAAATGTATCCTTAGGAAAAGGCTTTGTGAATATATCCGCTATCTGCTCCTTTGTACTTATGTACTCAAGTCTGACTTCTTTTTCAGAAACTTTCTCTCTTACAACATGATACTTAATCTCTATATGCTTTGTCTTAGAATGTAATACATGATTCTTAGACATACCAACTATACTGGTGTTATCATAATGTATAACAATAGGTTCAACAAATTTTATTCCAATATCCTTCAGCATCTACTTCATCCAAATTATCTGGTTACAATTGTTTGCTACTGCTACATATTCTGCTTCTACTATGCTTTGTGAGATATAATTCTGCTTCTTACTTAGCCAAGAAACTAATCTTCCTCCAAAGAAAAATGCTCCTCCACTGGTGCTATTCTTATCATCAACACTGCCTCCCCAATCAACATCTGTATATGCACACAGGGTAAAATCATCAAAATTTTCATACCATAATCCATAGTCTATTGTGCCTCTTAAATATCTCAGTATCCTCTTTACTGCTACAAAATGTCATTCTCTAGGTTCAGCTTGAAATCTTGCTACAATTTCAACTAAATGTGCTATATCAGGTCTTGTATGAGTCAAATATTGCAATCCTTCAATCATAAATCTATATTTCTTCTATTCTACTGTAGGAGTCTCATCGGTGCTAGATAAATTATGTCCAGTCACCATAGGTGTTCCAACTAGTTTACAATCCTCCATTCCAAATCTTTTGAACAAGTCATTTAGGTACTTTGTCTTACTTACAAAGATACCATCATTGTTTTGTGTTATCTATAATCCCAAAAAGTATTTCATTTCACCAATCATAATCATTTCAAATTCGGTCTTCATTTCATCAGCAAATTTGTCACTAGCTTCATCTTCTCCTCCAAAGATAATGTCATCAACAAAAATAACTATAACTAACAAACCATTTTCAATCTCTTCTATGTACATATTTCTATCAGCTATACCTTTTATAAATCCGAACTTTAACAAATACTTATCTAGTCTTGCATACAAAGTTCTAGGTGCTTGTTTAAGTCCATATAAAGCTTTTTTCAATTTACATACCATGTCTCCTTCTTGAGTTAAAGGAAAACCTTCAGGCTGCTCAATGTAAAATTCTTCCAATTCTCCATTTAGAAATGTTGACTTCACATCCATCTGATACACTTTGAATTTCTTGTAAGCTGCATATGCCAAAAACATTCTTGCTGCTTCAATTCTTACAACAGGTGCAAAGGTTTCTTCATAGTCCATTCCTTCTTGTTGTGAGTAACCCTTACATACCAATCTTTCTTTATTTCTCACTACTTCTCCTTGTTCATTCATCTTATTTCTAAATACCCATTTAGTTCCAATAACATTCTTGTCTTTAGGTCTAGGGACCAATTCCCATGTCTTGTTCTTTTCAATTTGATCTAGTTCTTCTTTCATAGCCTTAGTCCAACTTTCATCTTCACAAGCTTCATTAGTAGTCTTAGGTTTAATTTGAGAAATCAAACATAACTGTTCTTGTGACTTATTTCGAGTAAGAACTCCTCTTTTGATGCTCCCAATAATCTGTCCAATAGGATGATTCTTTAACAAACTCTTGCTAGGTGTCACTATCTCAGATCTCTCTTCAGATGTAGGTTCTTCAATAACTTCATTGTGGCTTTCATTCAACAAATCACTGTCAGTTTCATAAAACAATTCAGTAGTTCCAGTATTAGGCTTAGGATGAGTTTCTTCATTAGATTCATAATCAAGCATTCTTTCCTGAATTTTGAACTTTTCATCAACTTTAACATTTGCGCTCTCAACAATAGTCTTAGTTCTTTTATTGAAACATCTATATGGTTTTCTTTTCAAAGAATATCCAAGAAATATACCTTCATCACTTCTAGGATCAAACTTTCCTATATCATCATCTCTCTTTATATAACATTTGCTTCCAAAAATTCTAAAATACTTAACTGAAGGTGCATGTCCAAACCATAATTCATAAGGTGTCTTGTCTTTGTCTGCTCTAATTTTTACTCTATTCATTGTATATACTGTTGTGTTCACTACTTCTCTCTAGAATATCCTTGCCAAATTATTTTCAAATAACATAGCTCTTGCTGCTTCAGTCACTACTTTGTTCCTTCTTTCTGCAATGCCATTTTGTTCAGGTGTTCTAGGAGCTGAATATTGTCTTTTAATGCCATTTTCTTCACAAAAGTTGTTAAACTCTCTAGAAGTAAATTCTCCACCTCTATCAAATCTTAAACATTTAATTTTCATTCCAGATTCTTTCTCAACTTTATTCTTAACAATCTTAAACTTATCAAATGCTTCAGATTTTTCTTTAAGAAATGCAATCCACATCATTCTTGTAAAGTCATCAACAAGAATCATAAAATACCTTTCTCCATAGAATCCTCTAGTCCTAGAAGGACCACTCAAATTTGTATGAACAATCTCCAGCTTCTCTGTAGATGTAAACTTCTTACTAGGAAAAGAACTTCTCTTCTATTTAGCCATTACACATTCTTTGCAAATCATGTTAGTAGGCTTCATAATTCTAGGTAAATCTCTTATTGCAAGTGTAGTACTTACTTTCACAATGTTATCAAAGTTTATATGACAAAACCTTCTATGCCATAACCAATTGTCATCAATTTTAGTAATCAAACATGTCATCTCAGTAAGATTCAACTGAAATACATTACCTCTAGTTCTAGATCCAGTTCCAATTAGATTTCCATCTTTATCCTTTATCACATAAGTTTTCTCAGTAAACCAAACTTGATATCCCTTATCAACTAACTATCCAACACTCAAAAGATTATGTTTCAATCCATCCACAAAATAAACATCATCAATATTAGTCTTTCCATCAAGAGTAATAGATCCTATACCTTTGATCAAACAAGGTGCATTGTTTTCAACTCTAACTACTCCACCATCATATTCATTCAACTTTATGAACTTTTTCATGTCTCCAGTCATATGATGTGAACAACCACTATCTATAATCCAATTAGCTTTCTTTTCAACTTGAGAAACTAAGGCTTTTTCTTCCTTAACATCAGATTCAAGATTTTCTTCTTTAATTGCTACAAATCCTATGTCATCATTATTCTCAGTATCACTTTCACTTAAACTTCTTTCTATACTAGCTTCAAGATCTTCATCATTAGCATAATAACATTCCTTAGATCTTCTAGGTTTGAAATTGCTTCTGTACTTTTTAACTCTCTTAGGACATTTAGATGCAAAATGACCATATTCTTGACAAGTCCAACATTTAAAAAAATTCTTACTGTCTAGTTCTCTTTTCACAAGCAAGGCAATACCTTCTTCAATCTTCTTGTCTTCTTCATTTCTAGATCTATTGCTGCCAGCATAATCTCCACTCACACTTATGCTTCTTGACAAAGTAGGTCAAACACTAAGAGTACTGAATGCTATCTCCATTCTAGGTAAGTCTCCCGATAATCTCAAGTTCATTTCTGCTGCTTCCAATCTTCCAAGAAGAGTCTCTCTTGTAAAGTTTGTTGTACAAGGTATCACTTGTTCAATCATTTGTGTTATCTTCTTAAATACAGGAGTCAATGTCCTCAGAATTTTCCATATCACTTCATTCTCTGTCTTTGTTCCTCCACAAGATTTTATACCTGAAATGATCTCTGACATTCTACCAATATAACTTCTAATAGATTCATCTTCCAACATTCTTATATCTTCAAATGCACATATCCAATTATGTAATCTAACTCTTTTTGCATGTTCATCACCTTCAAAAGTAGAGTGTAAAGAATTCCAAATTTTATGAGATTTTTTCAAATATTTTACCTGAATGTACTTATTCTTTGGTAGTGCTGTCAAAAGTGCTTATCTTGCAAGTATGTTACACATGAATAGATCTCTCTCTTCCATAGTACATGTTTCAAGATTGTCCTCTTTAATGATAGTCTTATTATTCTTTGTAATCAACCAATAACCTGGTCCTAAACATAATAGGTGTGTCTTCATCTTTTCTTTCCAGCTATAAAAATTTACTCCATCGAACTTAGGGCTTTCTTTCTTGAAATTCACCATGGATCTCCTTAAGCTGTTAAACTTCTCTTTCAAGGACCTGCTGCTCTGATACCAATTGTTAGAAATTAAAGTCCACCAAGATAACTGAGAGGGGGGGGGGTGAATTAGTTATTAGATAATTATAACTTTTATCATCTTCAACAACATTAAATCATATAAGCAATATAATTACCAACCATATAAAGATATTCATACACAATAACACAATGACACAAGATATGTTGACTAGGGAACCTCTTGATCAAAGAGTAAACCCCGGTGGGAATGATGCCCATAAAAGATGCACTAATATGAATATTCCTTGTGAGAGGATGGACTCTGTTAGGAGTCTTATGAAATATATTCATTACATATGAATCCCTATTAGGAGATTTTGAATCCCTGTTAAAAGATTCTAACCCGGTTAAGAGTTATAGAAGATAGAAGGACCCACTACCCAAATAGCTTCAAGGTAAGATCACTGAACACACTGTCCAAATAATATTTGCATTACTCAATAGAATAATATTTTACCTCTTCTTTGACTATCCCAAACTGCACTCACTATTACATCAGATCTCAATTTCAGATCTTTGTACTTCGCATGTCTTCCTTCACACATTAGCTCTTTTCTTCACTTCATGCTTACAACATCACAATTGTTGCTACCATTACTCACTTTCGCATCACAACATCATGCTACTACATTATAATTACATTTTCACATTACAACAAGGAAATACATTCCTTCCTTTATACCACACTCAAATAATTACAAATGAGTCAGCATACAATTACAAAAATAAAAGTTTCCACACACTACACCCAAATTACATAAACTGTCAGCTTCCAAATACAATAAATCTTCACTCGTGTGACCTTGAAGTTTTCACTATCATCCATCTCACTATCAATGTGTCTCAAACTTCCCTTTAACTGCACAAAACTAGATTCCATCCCGATTAGGAGATATCATCCAATTTCAACAAACCGCTACTGAGGAACACTGCCTAAACACTGCTTCCACCAAAATGATCATAACTTCCATGAATCAGTAAATTATAGTCTGTGCTCTTAACCATAGACATATGACATATCAAAGAGTATAACCTCAACATCACATAGATCCAACTGCAATAACCCACATGCGCTAATCCAAACTCTATCTTCTTCTCTACAAGTCTTTGGTAAATCACTGTGTTGACATCAATGACAATCATAGTCATGAATACAACAACAACTACTACAGAATGGCTGCCAAACACTTTAGCATTCATTCCTAACATAGGATCCATGGAGATCATATTCGAACCATTTTCATCCTCACTACCATGTACCTCATTAGGTAATCTATCCTCTTGTACAATAAAAGCCTCATCAAAGTACTCAAAATAATAATCATACATGTTGAATACAAAGAAAGCACTAAAATAATGAAAAAGTAAATATTTTTGTATTTTTAAAGGAATTTTGCAATTTTTTTATATTTTTGAAATATAAATGCAAGAAATCTAATCTTCTAAGTGTACAAAATTTAGATCTAACACCATAAAAGAAAGAGTTGTCGTAAATGGGTTCACCAAAATGAATAGGTGTAAAATGGAAGCTTAACAATGTACCTAACATTCAACACTTATTCATTTGAATTGAAATTGGAATTGGCATAGCATGAGTAAATCTAGAAATACTTGAAAATTAATTAGGTCAAGATACATACCTCATTATGAAATTGATTTGGAAATACCTATTTTTTGAAGTCTATATGAGGTTTTGGAAGACTCTACAACTAGATCTATGATCAGAAAGCTGAGACGGAGAAAACCCAGAAAAGTTTCATCTTTGCGGTAGTAGGTTGAGTTTGACCCTCGTAAAAGGTCAAATACCACATTTTTATTCTGAAGCCCGATTCTAAATTTTTTCACAGATCCTAGAAGTTTGGCGAAAAGGGTACTCAAATCTATCCTCTGATTCCCGAAACAACAATTGTAGATATCTAAAAAAGGGGGTTTTGGGGGTGGCTATATAGGGTTTTGCCTTAGTCAAACCCTCATTTTGGTGGTCTCCACCTCCATGAATAGCTGATTGAAATAGAATGTGTGTGTCTATGTATCGAAAGTGGAATGCCAAGATCTAATCCTCTAGATCAAAACCCTAGCATGAATGTGTATGAAATAACAATGCATAGATTTGAATGAGATAGAAAAGCATACCAAGCCCCCAAGGCTAAAGTACTTCTACCAAACTCACAATCCATAATTGTTACCCCATGATTGAATATTTGAATGCTTGAAAATTGATGATGGTGGATCAAGGAAGAAGGGATCTCTCTTGCTCCAAATATGTGTTCATAAAAGATGCTTGATGTCAACAATGGCTTGATCTCCTATATCATCTGTTGGAAATATTCAAGACTATCCAAGTTACTAAGAGGGGAGGGGTGAATCAGTAATTTCAAAACTTTTAACAAATTCAGATCTTAACCATATTTCAAATAACATTAGATTGATAATCTGATTGCATGCATGAGTAACAAAAAGAATAAAACATTCATAACACTTTGAACATAGAGATTTGGTGACCTAGAAACCTTCCAAATAGAAATTAAAACTGGGGTGGGGATGATACCCACAAAACTTCAATACTACAGTATAAAGTTTGTCAGTTAAGGCTTACAATGATCACTTCTGATGATCTGCACTATTAGGAGCAATAAGGACTGCTAGGTTCACCTTGTTAGAGGATTTACAAACATACAATAAAGTATGCACTCAGTTATGAGATTTTACAAAGACTATTAAGTCTACCTGGTTAAAGGATTTTAAGTTGATTCACCTATTAGGATGAAACAGTAGATCTCTTACTTGCAACTGTACTTGCTAATTGAGATTCTCTGATGTACTGATCACCTTCTATGATGGATAGATCTTTGTTGATTCTTATACGATTGTAGCCCTTTGTAATTTTCTTATCTCTGCCTTTCTCTCTTTTTCATCATTCGCTATTTCACACCTTGGATATGATACAAACATTGTTTATATATCAATCCAAAACAATTACAAAATAATTACAAAGTCAGCTCTTAAACAAGCTAACACAAATATTATTGAGTCGGCCCAAATATAGTTACTCAGTTACTACAAACTAACTCGGTGACTTTCTAATACTCGGCATCCACTGTGTTACTCAGCATCGTCATGCACTCGGTAGAAGTGGAGGCTCGGTCCATACTAACCACTCGGTTGTAGTTTTGAACTTGGTATATACTAGAGACTCAGTAGATATAGTGTCACTCGGTAGAAACTGAATTCCCTATTTACCATGCTGGCACTCGGTAAACACTGCTCATTTCATCACTTGGTAATGATAACTTGGTAAGCACTGCGAATCTCAGTCTATTCGGTAAACACTATTTTGTCTACTCGGTAAACATTGTCCTGTCTACTTGATAAAAACATAGAGTCTGAATAAGTGTTGTCACTAATGACAAACATGCTTAATGCCAACAATCTCCCCCTTTGGCATGAGTGACAAAACACTTATTACCCAAAACTTATATACACAATCATGCTAATACTGGTTTTGATTTTTCAAAAAATTTATCTTTGTCATACTGCTGTATATACATTTCATGTCTCCCTCATATAGTATATATAAAAATATCTTATTTCACCTCATACTCATATTTCCTATTTCTCTCATATACTTTCTCCCCCTTTCATATCTCATATATCTTATATACTTTCTCCCCCTTTTTGAAAATAATGCCAAAGGTGTATATACAAATATTTTACATGGAGATACCAAAATGTGAGAGAAAATTAGAATGTACCTTTCCAATTAGTGCTAGAGTTATATCCCAATTCTCTTGCAGAATCTTGCATGTATGGAGTGCAACTTGGACTTTTGCAGAGAGTTCAATCATGTGATCTGCAATTGAAAACTGATTGTCATGGATCAATGTTTTTGAGTATGCAATATGCTTCTGCATTGTATCCATGATGGGGAGGATCATGTTCTGAATATCTATTAATGTTGATCTGATCCTTGCATCTTCTTTCAGTAACTCTGACTGCTTATCAGATAGGAATCTGACTATCATATGATGTGCAGAGCTTGAACTAGGTTCAAGTTGCAACTTCTGTGCACTGATCTTCAAATCCTCATCAATCTTATTTATTTTTTCTTTAATCTCCTTTGAGAACTCAGAAACATTACATACTTTGACAAAAAATGATGTTACCTTGGAATAGGAGGACTCAATGCTAGTCAAAACTGAAGATAACCCTGCCTGATTGATAGCTATTTGCTGAGCAATATTCTCAAGCACTTTATTTTGAAACTTCTTCTCATCCTTCTCAAGAAACTTATCTAATCCAGAGGAATCCTCATTGAACTTGTTTACTGCCTCTGCCAACTGCAACAAAATGTGTTGAGAGGAATCAACTTCAACACCTATTGTTTCTGCCAAAATGTTCTTGGCATCCTCAATTATCTTATATTCCTTATCTCTTTCTTCTTTTAGTTTCTTCTGCTTTGCTTTCTTCTGGAGGAGTTCACCAACTATTTGCATTTGGTCTACTATGAGGTTTGCAAAATCTAATTGGGGAATTTCTATCTCCTCATCTAAATCTATATCTTCTACTACACTCTTACTCAAAAATTTTGTACTTGGTTGAGTCTTTATACTTATTGCCTTTGTAGTATAAATTATTGTAGACATAGTAGGAGTTGTAGTGAAAAATGATAAAATTCTGACTGATGGGATGCTAACTGGAATGCTTGATAAATAAAAAATTGAAGTATTTATAACTTTAGAATCTGAAGTACTTACTGCTGAAAAACTCAAAATTGAAGAAGGTACTGAAGACTGCAACTTGGTGGAAGAAGGAGGCTGAAGCTCAGTGGATGAAGTGGTAGCCACTTCTATCATTGATACATTGAGATATGCTAGTGATGATTGGACATTTGATGTATCTGAGGGAGTTGTCACAATCACACTTGAAGTTTTCTCTGGGCTAGATGTAGTAATTTTTACTGAAGAGTGAGGAAGTGAGGCAATCACCTCTGTAGCTATCCGAATTGGATCATATTCCTCAACATTTTTCTTAGCTTCCTCGATAACTTCTTCCTCTACTTCTTCTACCTCAACATTATCAATCTGAACTACTTCTTCTTCTTCTTCTTCTTCTTCTTCATCACTGTCATCTTCAATATCTTTTATTATCACGGTTTCAATACTTGGTTTGTGAAGATGATAGATGTTTTTCCAAGTAAGATTTGCACTCTTCACAACTGAATCTATATCTTTGATCAAAATCAAACAACCGTTGAATTTTAGTGTCATCTTGCATTCATTTTCTATTAATGCCTTATTTATTTCATCATTTTTCAAACTTGGCATCAACTATCTTAAGGTTTGAGCATATATGTCCTTGATAGTTTGTCTTACATTGGACCATTTCAAATTGACTTTATCCAATAGAACACCTAGAATTTGAGAAGCCATATCATCAAGTGAGTACTTCCATTTTCCCATTTTCTCAATAACAGCATCTTCAATTTCCTACTACTCTGCCTCTAATCTAATTTCATATTTGAGAGATTTGAAATTTGAAATTCCAGATCCTTCTCTCAAATCCTTAATCTTTTGTTCAAATGAGGGAGGAGGCCTTTTGAGTACTATATCATCATTGACTTTACCTGCCTTGCCCCTTGATCTTTTCCTTGTGAATACTGCAGTGGATTGCTCGGGTTCCTTGGTGATAGTTACCTTTCCTTTCTTCTTTATAGGCACTTGTTCTTCTTTACTCTCATCCTTTTCTTCTTCTTCTAAAATATCCTCTCCTTTGCCCTTGGTTAACATTAGAGGTGTGCTAGATTGCATCTTGGCCATCCTCTTTCTGCCTTTGTTAACTGCCTGTGGAATTTTTATGCTTAGCTCAATTTTTACCTTAGCTTCATCATATGTTCCAAAGTATGGAGCCTTTGGATCAACAGGTTGATTTACTAGGGCTTCAATTATATCCTTTGTTTCAGCAATGTTTACCTCATAAGGAAGAGGTTTCACCCATACAATCCTAGGCCTTATTGCCTGAATGTATACTCTATCGCAATCAACCATGAAACAAACATCATCTTTATAATCTTCCACTAGCTTTAGTGGAATTTAGAATCTATTATTCATCTTTTCTTTAAAAGATTCAAAATAGTTATCCATTATGCTTACAAAATTTCACCTATTTCTGCAATATACTCATTTATCTGATAAAGAACATGCACATCCTTTCTCCATTTTACCATGCCTTTTGATGGAAAAACTTTTGAGCATAGAAAAATAAACAAACCAACAGCGAGCCAAAATTACATGGATTGTTCTTTGAGGTTTGGATGCTCTCCATATTCTTGTTGAACTGTTTCAACAATAAATCTGCTAGGTCAAATGACAGATTGTTCTTCACAATTTTATAAGCTAGGTCAACTGCTTCACACAGAACACTATTTTGCCAACTTGAATTGTATATCTTGTGAGCTATGACATATGTGCCAAATTTTAGTTCTACATTGGTAATACTATTTATTCTCATACCTCTACCGTCCCATTCAGCTAGGGTTTTCTTTTCCAACTCTACTTGACCTATGGTTTTTGTAGATTTAGCCTTGGTAAGCATGGGAAGACTAGTGATTCGGTGAATCATCTTCTTTGTTATTTCCACTGGTTTCTCAAGCCAAATTTTACCTTCATGCACTCGGCTTAGGATATATCTAATCCATTTTATCTAGAAACTCCAAGGCAAGTGGGTGATATGTGTCAAACCCTTATCTTCCAAATGTTTATGTTCCGGTTTGAGAACACCATCAACACATAGTTCATCATGAACAACATCTATCTCTAGGGTTTGAAGCTCTTGAATTGTACCTTTAAAATGACTACAAATGTCATTTACAAGAAGTACCTTTGGAGGAATTTGAGATTGAGCTCCACTCAAATCTAGGGTTTCTGCAATCATGGGCATGAGTTTGAAATCTGATGCTTTCCATTCTCCTTGAACTAAAATTTCCAAACCTTTCTTTACTTTGGTGCTAGATGATGCCATGCTAGCTCAGTAAAAAAAGAAAAATTCTTTGAAGAAATTTTTCCTGCAAAATTTTGCTTCGAATCGCTTGATCACACTAGAAATTTCTCTGCTCAATATGCTGATATTCACGGTGAAGAATGAACTCGATTTCATGCTTTTTGTTAAAATTTTGTCATTAATTCTCCTTAGGAATTAGGGTATTGAATTTGATAGACTGTCATCCACTATGCATTAAATGCTTGGTGAAGATTCCGCTATTTGGAGAACATATGAATTCATACTGCTCCGACCTTACTCAGTAACCAAATGAAATTAGGTTACTCCCGACCTTGCTTGGTGGTAACTGATACTGACCTTCTTGTGATCCTGCTATATCTTGCATACTGATTTGGATCTTTCTTCCTTTCAATTCAGGAATTGTTTGGAGTATGTCTATGAAGATACAGTTCCAGTGCTTTCTTGGAGACTTAGTTAGAGTTGATAGAGCCACTCTCTTCATGAGTGACTTCATTACTTGGATTGGTTTTCTCGGTAGGTTTAGGAATCCACTTTTGTCTCATCTACTTCCTGATGCTATTTGCTTTTTCTTTCTTTTCATCTTCAACTTTGCCTAAATTCATGTAGTTTTTAGCTATGTGACCAAGCTTAGTGCATTTATAACATCTTATGGTAGTATCCCTTTTTCTCAAGTGATGCCTTACACAATTCATGCCAATGTGCCCATATTCTCCACAGTAATGACATTTACACCAAGTGTTGTAATCCCAACCAAACATTGCTTTCATAATTTGTTTTGTTGGATTGGGTATTTTAGTTTTGCATTCTGATGCCTTATGACCTTGTTTGCTACATTTGTGACATTTGCCTTTAAATCTTGGTTTCTCCTTGCATTCATTTGCTTTATGACCATGTTGATTGCAATTGTAGCATTTTCCATTGAATTTTTCTTTTCCATTGTTCCAACATTTGTTTGAAGTATGACCAATTTTTCCATAGTGATTACAAGTGGGTTTCTGATTCTTTTGAGTACCTTGTTTGGAGGATTCACCTTCCTCTTTGTATCCAAGTCCTGCTTTTCCTTTTTGCTTATGAAGGTTTCGTTCATACACCTGATTCATATCTTCTTGAGATTTCAACATTCTCTCATTGATTTGCCTTTCAGTATCTAGGTCATTCATTAATCTTAAATTGATTTTCTTTTTAGATCTCAGCTCCTCTCTTATATTTTCATTTTCTGATCTTAGAGTCAAGATTTCTTCATTTGTATTGGAGACTTGATCAATAAGGTTTTCTAGCTGAAGGGTTTGATTCTAGATTTCATTGTTCTTTCCATCTATTTTGTCTTTCATCTTGTTTCTTTGTTCCAAGATTTCACAAAATCTTGTTGACTGAATTTCCTGTTCTCTTTTCAATTTTCTTACCTCTTCTTGCAGAGATCCACTCTTTTCTAGAAGTTCTTTGATTGCATTGTTTTCTTCATCTGAGCTACTTGAAGGGAAAAAGTCTTCAATCTTTTCTTCAACATACTGGTGGTCATTAATCTGATTTGCAAGTTCCTTCCTTCTTTTTAGGGATTGGGAAAGATGCTCTTTTGCTTCCTTGAGTTGAGTTATGGCCATTTCCAAATGTAGCTTTTCATTCTCAATTACTTTGTTAAGTCTGAATATCTCCATTGTCCTGAATCTTTTCTCAAGCTGTCAAACTTTATCCTGAGAACCACAACACTCTGATACCAATTGTTGGAAATATTCAAGACTATCCAGGTTATTGAGAGGGGAGGGGTGAATCAGTAATTTTAAAACTTTTAACAAATTCAAATCTTAACCATATTTCAAATAACATTAGATTGATAATCTAACTGCATGCATGAGTAACAGAAAGAATAAAACATTCATAACACTTTGAACATAGAGATTTGGTGACCTAGAAACCTTCCAAATAGAAAGTAAAACTAGGGTGGGGATGATACCCGTAAAACTTCAATACTACAGTATAAAGTTTGTCGGTTAAGGCTTACAATGATCACTTCTAATGATCTACCCTGTTAGGAGCAATAAGGACTACTAGGTCCACCTTGTTAGAGGATTTACAAACATACAATAAAGTATGCACTCGGTTAAGAGATTTTACAAAGACTGTTAAGTCTACCCGGTTAAAGGATTTTTGTAATACCCCAAAAATGGGCTATAAATTCATTAATATCCTGCATCTACATATCGAATGAAATCGACATCAAAGTCCTAATCTAAGGCACATCTAAACATCATCGAATCATAATTGATTATCTTAAATTTTGCATCAGGGAATATTCCTAGCAATATTCCTAATTATCTTAATTATCTTTAATTTAATGATTATTTGGTGATAAATCACATTTATCCTAAGTTTGATTAATTGAATATTTTCATATTTAATTAATTAGATTTAATATCTTGCCAAATTAATTATGTAATTAAATTTAATTCTATCTATTATTAATTGTATTATTTAATTTTGACAATAAATCAAAATTCCTATGAATAATTGATTAAATTCTTATTTAATTAATTAAAGTATGTTGTCATTATTTAATAATATAATTTTTAATAAAAGTTTGGTAAAATAGTTAATTAACCCATAAATTAATTATTTTATTTCAAAAAGCAGTTAAGTTGAGAATAAATCACTTTATTTATTTATTAAATCATAATTATCCATGTGCACATTCAAGGACTAGTTAAACTCAAAATTGGAAAATCAATGCAAGTTGTTAACTTTTTGAAACTCAACATCTTTTTGAGTTTTAAAGTGGATCTAAACTTCTAATTCAAGTTGAACTGTGCTTTTGCATGATTTTTGTGACTTAATTATCTGTTATTTAAAAATAACTCAAAAATCAACCTGAGTTATTTGAGTGATTTATGAATTTTTTCTCATGCACCTCCAAAGCCCTGGATTTCTATAAAAACAAGGCTCAGCTCTTCATAATTCATCTCATATTTTTGTACAACTATTTTGAAGAATTGGAATTGGAAGGATCAAAGCTTCTTGCGAATCAACATTATTGTGAGATCAAGTTTGGTTTTTACATTCATTTAGATTCTTTTTCATATCATTGTTAGATCATTTTAGCATATCAATTTCCATATTAGCATAGATTCATATCAGTTTTTATCATTCTTATTACATAGAAAATTCAAAAATATAGATTAATTGCATTCATATTTTATATCTAGATCAATTGCATTCAAATCCTTCATTTAGGTGTCGTGTAGGTCATTGATCTTGATAACAATCTGAGAACATTAATCTCGCACCTACTAGAAGGCAGTAAATCACTTGGTTAAATTAGATTTCAATTTTGCACAATTTGATTATAGCTAACCTCTAATGTTTTACTGAAGTGTTGTGTTTACAGATTAGGTACAATTTTCACACACAATTTTAAGTTGATTCACCTGTTAGGATGAAATGGTAGATCTCTTACTTGCAACTGTACTTGCTGATTGAGATTCTTTGATGTACTGATCACCTTTTGTGATGGATAAATCTTTGCTACTTCTTATACTATTGTAGCCCTTTGTAATTCACTTATCTCTGCCTTTCTCTCTTTTTCATCATTCACTACTTCACACCTTGGATATGATACAAAACATTGTTTATATATCAATCCAAAACAATTACAAAATAATTACAAAGTCAGCTCTTAAACAAGCTAACACAAATATTACTGAGTCGACCCAAATATAGTTACTTGGTTACAACAAACTAACTCGGTGACTTTTTGATACTCAACATCCACTGTGTTACTCAGCATCATCATGCACTCGGTAGAAGTGGAGGCTTGGTCCATACTAACCACTCGGTTGTAGTTTCAAACTTGGTATTTACTGGAGACTCGGTAGATATAGTGTCACTCGGTAGAAACTGAATTCCCTATTTACCATGCTGGCACTTGGTAAACACTGCTCATTTCATCACTCGGTAATGATAACTCATTAAGCACTATGAATCTCATTCTATTTGGTAAACACTATTCTATCTTCTCGGTAAACACTATCCTATCTGCTCGGTAAATACTGTCCTGTCTGCTCGGTAAACACTATCCTGTCTGCTCAGTAAACACATAGAGTCTGAATAAGTGTTGTCACTAATGACAAACATACTTAATGCCAACATCATCCTCTTGCTAGCTTACATCTTCACCATTCCTTGCTTGCTTGAAACCTTCTTGCTCACAAATATTGATGGAGAGATGTGGATAATGGATGTTGGATCAATCACCTTTCTTGAGAGTGCTTGAGCTTGAAAAACTTGATGTGTAAATGAGAGAGGAAGGCCTCCTTTTATAGTGAACTAGGGCACAATCCTCTAGAGGTTCCACCTTGGAGAATTAAATCCTAATTAGGTCCTAACCTTTAGAAAATATACCTAGATTAAATGCAATTAGAGGATTTACCATCTTGAAACCCAAAATGATTAACCCAGAGGTGGGAAAATAAATATCCCAAAAGCCCAATACCCAAAAATCAAAGATTCTGGAAATTTGAATGAGGGGGGAAAAATTGAGGTTGGACCTGACCTAGTCAAGTTCAACCTTGATCCTAACCTAGTCAGGTTTGAGCTCGATCCTAACCTAGTCAGGATCAACCTTGAATTTGACCCTTTACCCAGATCCAATCAACATCAAGACAGGAGGTTCTGGGAATGCCCAAAGACCTAGAAATGATATCAGATCAGGACAAAATGTCAGGGATAGACATAAAATCCTATGATGACTATGATGAAAGCTAGGAGGACCTATTTCAAAGTCCTACCTACAAAATAGAGCCACAAAAGAGGAAAAATCAGGAGAATCCATGGGATCCTAACCCTAATTTCACTTAGAATGAAGAAGATAAGTGCAACATGCATCCTAAATGCAAGTCTATCATGATAAATGTACTAAAAGAGGGTGCTAAACCTATCAAGATGGAAGTGCTTCCATTTTAAGATGATACAATATATACCCTATTACATTTTACATGATCAAGTTGGCCAGTTAGGATTTCTTAATATACAAATGATTACATAACCCCTTGCTAAGATACACATGGTATATAAAACAAGTACAAAATAATTACATTACAATAACTAAGGACCGACATCCTTAATTCATGTTTTCCATCCATAATACATGCTACATCTCTAAATTTAGCTTCCAAATAAGTCTTCTCCAAAACACATGCCATAGCTAACATCATCCTACTTTTCATGACTTATGTAGACCAAAAAACATTCTCCAGTACACTAACTATCATCCCTTAATATTGCATACATTGAGTCCATACAATCTGTAAGATATACCCAAAACATAGAGACTTACTCTGTCAACTTTCACTATCACAGTCTAGTAACCAGTCTTCACCAAAACATTTGTAACTTATCCAATACACAACATTACATCATGTGATCTTAGATATAAGATCACAACATCTTCATTTACTCTCATCTAACTTCACATGTTTTGAAACATTTGTATATTATCTATACACTATAATAACAAGTCTATTTTCCTTATACAAACATATGTTGACATTAGTAACGAAACATGAATGACAAAAATATGAATGCCAATTCCAACACCAAGATAACATCATGATTAAACATATTAAATTCATTAGAAATTTCCAACAATCTCATTAGCAATATCCAACAATCTTCCACTTTGGCATTGATGTCAACATATGGGAAAATTCATCAACCCAAAGTTCTATAACCAATCAGTACTCACATAGTACAACTTCTCTTAGTATCTCTCCCTATCTAGTCATAGTATCTCTTCATACAATCTCCCCATACAGTAGGTATTTTCTCATAGCATCTCTCCCCCTTTGACAACAATGGAAAAGGGTGCCATAAGTCATCAACTATTCTTCTTCTTTATCTTCATCAACCAGGTGTTGAATCACCCTAATGTATTATGTAAGCTTCCATATGATCACTCCCCATAAGGAGTAGATCCATACATCAAGTCTAGATTATGATAGAGCTCTAAAGACATCTAGACTGATGCATCCTTGCATCATTTAATTCTCACAAGGAGGGGCCTACACCACAAGCATACCTCTAAAATACTCAAAGGAATCTTTTGGCAATGACTTTGTAAAGATGTCTACAATCTATTCTTTTGTGCTAATGTATTCCAACCTTATTTCTTTATCTCCCACCTTGTCTCTCAAAAAGTGATACTTGATAGAAATATGCTTAGTTTTAGAATGCATCACTGGGTTCTTTGACATATTCATTGTACTGGTGTTATCACAATGGATAACCATAGGTTCAACAAAATTTATTCCAATATCTTTCAGTATTTGTTTCATGCAAAAAATTTGAGTGCAGTTAATAGAAGCAACAACATACTCTGATTCAGTAGCAGATTGAGATATACAATCTTACTTTTTACTTAACCACGAAACCAACTTTTTCCCAAGGAAAAATGCACCTCCACTAGTACTCTTCCTATCATCAATATTCCCTTCCCAATTAGCATCAGTATAAGCATGAAGTTCAAATCCATCATTTCTACCTACCATAAACCATATTCTATTATTCCTTTCAAATATCTAAATATCCTTTTTACAATAGCTAGGTGTGTCTCTTTAGGTTCTTCCTGATATCTCACCATAATTCCAATAGCATTAGCAATATTCAGTCTAGTGTGAATCAGATATTGTAATCCACCAACCATTGATCTATACTTGTTCTAAAAAATACTCTTTGTCTCATCATTATTTGATAGTTTATGACCAATCACAATGGGTGTACCAACTGGTTTACAGTCTTCCATTCCAAACTTTTTCAACATTTCTTTAAGATACTTAGTATGAGAAATAAAAATGCCATTCTTGTTATGGATTATTTGCAGTCCTAGAAAGAATTTCATTTCTCCTATCAAGGACATCTCAAATTCATTTTCCATTTCTTTAGAGAATTTCTTACACATATCATCATTGCCTCCAAAAATAATATCATCAAAAAAAACTATAAAATACCTTTCACCATAGTATGATCTTGTCCTTATAGGTCCACATAGGTCTATATGTACTAGATCCAACTTTCCTTTTTTTGTATATGATTTTCTTTTATAACTAATTCTAGTCATCTTTCCCATAACACATTTTCTATAAATAGTGTTAGATGGTTTCACAATCTTTGGTAGGTCTCTCACTACATTACTTAGGCTTGCCTTCACAATATTATCAAAATTAACATGACAAAACCTTTTGTGCCATAACCAACTGTCATCTACCATTGCAACAAAACAAGAGGCTCTAGATGTATTTAATTCAAATACATTACCTCTAGATTTAGTACTAGTTGCAATCAGCTTTCATGCCTTACTTCTAATAAAACATTTTCCATCAATTGTCCAAAACTCAACAAGTTATTCTTAATTCCATCAACAAGAAATACATTGTCAGTATTAGTCTTTCCATCCAAAGAAATAGATCCTATTCCTATGATAGGCTTAGGAACATTGTCTCTAAATCTTACAACACCACCATCATACTTGCTCAGTTTAACAAACTTATTTCTATCTCCAGTCATATGATATGAGCAACCACTATCTATGACCCATTCAAATCTCTTATCAACATGTGATACTAAATATTTTTCTTCAGGAATTGGTTTTTCATCTTTAATAGAAATAAATCCAATCTCCTCATAATCATAGTCATCATCATCAAAAATAACTTCACTAGCATAATAAAATTCCTTATATTTTGAATACTTGGACTTGAAAAACTTAGGCTTGTGCTTCGGAACTCTTGTAGGACATATAGATGCAAAGTGACCTATCTTATTGCATGAAAAACATTTCAAACGTAACTTTCCTTCAAATTTACCCTTACCTCTCTGTTCTCTTCTGGTGATCAGTGCAACAATTTCATCTAGCTTTCTTTCTTTTGCTTGAATCTATTCCCATTCCTCAGCATATTCACCAAGCTCTTGTTTTAAGTTCTCATTGCTGGTGCTTAAAAGTGTAGACATTATCTTCTTGTGTGTAGATGCTTTGAATTTTGTCTCAACTTTAAGTACAAAATCTCCCATTTCTATAGCTTCAAAGGTAGTTAGCTTTGCAATCAACATTTCTCTGCTAAAGTTAGGATTCAGAGGTATAGTTTCTTCTATAGTCAGAGCTTTAGTCTTGTAAGAAATTGTTAATGATCTAAGTATCTTCGCAATGAATTCTTCTTCATCTTAAGTGCCTCCACAATTTTTGATTTTAATAACAACCTCTGTAACCCTTTGAACATAAGCCCTAATGCTTTCATCATCCTTCATTTGTAGCTTCTCCATTCTTGTTTTCTAGTTCTGTAACTTTTCTTGTTTGGTAAATTTATATCCTTCATATAGTGCTACTAATCTTACCCAAATCTTGTGTGCCAAATCCAGATCTTCAACCTCAGTAAATTCTCCTTCAGAGAGTGTACTGATTAGCTCTTCCCTTGTGACCATGTTATATGAGAATATCTTCTTTTCATCATCAGTAGCTTTTTCCAATTTATCCTTAGCCTTCATAGCCACCTGATTCTTTGTAATCATCTAGTATTCAATACCCAAACATAGAAAATGAGTTTGCATCTTGTTCTTCCAACTATCAAAGTTTCCAAGATCAAATTCTGGACTATCCTTCCTATAGTATGCCATCTCCAAGATCACCTCAAGTTGTTAAGCTTTCTCTCTAAGGACCAGTAGCTCTAATACCAATTGTTATGAATAATAGTCCACCAAGACAACTGAGAAGGGGGGGGGTGAATCAATTGTATGATAGATTATTAAACTTTAAACCTTGAATAGCAGCAATATCAAATCAAATGAACACAATGAATGCCAACACAATAACACAATATTTTTTGTTGAGGAAACACTGTTAAAGGTAAAACCCTAGTAGGAATTAACACCCACTAATGATTTAGTGAGAATATAGTATGCTTGTTAGAAGATATAACCCTATTAGGAGATGACTAAAACATTATAGTATATAGTCCTTGTTACAGGATAGACCCTGTTAGGAGTCAATGAAAAGGGTAGGCTCACTTCCCAAAGAAGGTTAAGTCCACCTTCAAAACATACTATTCACAACACAAGTGTATAAGAGGAAATATACTATCCTTTTGAACTATTTGATAGCAACTATCTTTTCTTGATCAATTCCCATGAAGTACAAATAATCCTCTTCTCTACATCTAGTGGGTACAAGCTCACATCTTCCACAATTCTCTTTCACAACATATCCATATCACACACATCTTTTCAAAGAAAAGATCTTACATATATACCCTATTACATTTTACACGATCAGGTCAGCCAGTTAGGCTTTCCTAATATACAAATGATTACATAACTCCTTGCTAAGATACACATGGTATCTAAAACTAGTATACAAAAATTAAGGACAAACATCCTTAATTCATGTTTGTCATCCATAATACATGCTACATCTCTGAAGTCAACTTCCAAATAAGTCTTCTCCAGAACACACGCCACAACTGACATCATCCTTCTTTCTATAACTTGCACAGACCAACTAACATTCTCTAGTATACTAAATATCATCCCTTAAGCTCACATACACTGAGTCCATACTATCTATAAGATATACCCGAAACACAGAGACTTACTCTATCAACTTTCACTATCACAATGTAGTAACCAATCTTCACCAAAACATTTGTAACTTATCCAATACACAACATTACATCATGTGATCTTAGATATAAGATCACAACATCTTCCTATACTCTCATCTGACTTCACACATTTTGAAACATCCATGTAGTATCTATACACTGTAATAACTAGTCTATTTTCCTTATACAAACATATGTTGACATCAATGACAAAACACAAATGACAAAAGTATGATTGCCAATTCCAACACCAAGATAACATAGTGATTAAACATATTAAATGCATCAGCAATATCCAATAGATAGGAGGAGTTAGAGGTATTTCTAGTTTTCAAGCTTACTATATGCAATTGGGATACTGCATAAGATTTGGTAAATATTGAGGTATTTGTTACCTATAAGTTTGAAATCTATTCCATAGTTATATATCTACAAGCTATTGTTTGTCATAAGGATTTATGTGTGTGTAGATGAGGTATACCCACCTGAGTGATGTGGAGCTCAAAGAGTAGAAGGTCTTTGTACCTTATCAAGTTGGATTTCTCTTATCTCTTTTCTATTGATGGTGTTGAGTTTGTGTTCTAATCTCAATCCAACAACTTGGTCCTCAAGTTCCTACCTAGGAAAGGAGGTTGCAAGAAAAAGTACCAACAAAATTGGTGACTTTGCTGGGGAACAAAATAAAAGACAACAAGTTTAAGAGGTAGTTTCCTTGCTTTTCTAAATCATCCCAGAATCTAGTTGAGGGTTAGAGTCAAGAGGAGGAATCTAAAATTTGTTTCAGATCTCTGAGAAAGGTATCCTAGAAGGTGTGTTTTTATGCAGTAAATATAAAAAAATTTGTACGGCTTTGCTAGTTGGAAATAAACCCGTAATTAAAAGTGATTTGAAAATAGCTCTTGTTGTTTGAAAATTTTCCTCTGGAAGGAGGTGGCAACTCTAGGAGAAAAGAACATGATGGAGCTACAAAGGAGGCTCTAGATCTATCAGTCTTTCTAGTTAATAGATTGAGTTCCAACTACAATACTTCCAGGTATTTTTTGATCTTTATGTGTCTTTTCATAAGGATCAACTATAGAAGTATTTTATGTAAGATTTGATGAAAAACAAATCTATTAACCCCAAGAAACCTACATGCAAAAAACTTGTCACAAGGAAGAAATCTGTAGGAAGCAAACAAGGGTTTTTCTCTAACAATATGAAAGTTATTATTATCATCCAAAAGAATAATGCAAATATACAATAGATCAATCCTTATAGAAGGAGATTGAAAAACCTAATGGGAAACCCTAAAAGGTAAATAGACATTTAATTATTAGATTTAATTATTAAATGACTAATGCAAGTGTATAAAGGGAAATCTTAAGAGGTAGTAAAGTTAATTTAATCAATGTAATTAAATTAATTCTTTACTCTAACACCCCCCCTTAAGATGAGAAACAATGCAACTTCAAACAATGCAAGAAATAAGCAAAGGAACTACAATGCTAAATGCAAATTTGGGTGCCGACAACATGGCCTGATGAGGTACCCAATCACAACCAAATCTCTATGAAATAGAGAAATAGAAAAAACCACATGGGAAAAACCCTCCTCCAAAAAGAGATAGAAAGATGCGGAAAGAAAAAAAAAAGAAAGGAAGGTAGGCCTCAATGAGACCCCCCAAGGACAACTTCCTTCACCCCGAGCATAAAACATAGTTGAAGATACCGTAGGGATGCAAAAGGCTTAGTGAAGATGTCAGCAACCTACTCCAAAGTGGGAACATACTCCAAGCTGAGAGAACCATCCTGAATCAACTTCCTAATGAAATGCATATGGATCTCAACGTGCTTGGTCTGCTAATGCTCAAATGGGTTGCGATAAATATGAATGGCACTCTGATTGTCACACCAAAGAAGAGTGGGACTATTAGGAGGAAGCCCAAACTCTGTCATCAATTGTCGAAGCCATAAAACCTCCTAACTAGCTAGCACATCTGCTTGATACTCTGCCTCTATAGATGATAATGCAACAATAGTCTACTTCTTGCAAGACCATGTGATAGGACCAGAACTTAGACCAAAAAAAATCTATAAGTAGACTTTCGACCATCTATATCACCACCCCAATTGATGTCTATGAAACCAACAATGTGAGGATCTCCTGATGTATAGTGAATTCCATATGAAGTAGTGCCCTAAATGTACCTCAAAATATGTTTGGTAGCTTTCCAATGACTCTCATGATGATCATGGGAGAATCGAGAGATAATGCCAACTACAAAGGAAATGTCAGGATGATTGTGTGTCTGGTACAACAAACTACCCACAAGTCTCCTATATAAGGTGGAGTCCACTGAAGGAGTAGAGTAAGTGGTAGACAAAATAACACCTGACTAAAAAGATGTGGGAGTAGGCTTGCAATCAAGCATGCTAAATCTTTGAAGCATGTCAAGAGCATACTTCTATCAGTGTATGGAAATCCCATCCGAAGACTGAATAACCTGTAGGCCCAAAAAGTAGTGTAGAAGTCCAAGATATGTCATCTCAAACTACTCCATCAATTCTCCCTGAACACTCTAAATTATAGAAGATGAGCTACCTATGATGAGGAGATCATCAACATACAACATAAGTATCACAAGATCAGCTCCATGACACTAAATGTACACTATAGGATCAGAACGATAGTGGGTGAAGTGTGAGGCTAGCAAGAAAGAGTCTATCTTCTCATACCAAGCCCAAGGGGCTTGTTTGAGACCATATAATGACCTCTAAAGTCTACACACAAGAGAAGAGTCCTGCACAAAACCCTGTGGTTGTTCCATATAGATCTCCTCATGTAGATCCTCATGCAAGAATGCACTCTTCACATCCATCTGATACACTATCCAACCCTGTGAAGCTACAAGAGAAAGTACCAAGTGAATAGAATTCATCTTGGTGACAGGAGTAAAGGTCTTAGAGTAATCAATACCCTCCACCTATGAAAAGCCCTTTACAACAAGACATGTAGCATACTTGGTACTGTACACCCACTTGCACTGAACCAAGTTTCTTCCTTTCAGAAGAGTACAAAGATCCCAAGTGTGATTATTTATCAAAGAAGATTACTCCTCATCTATAGCCCTATCCTACTCATGATGTCTTGTCACCTCTAAAAAATTCTAAGTATCATCTAAAATAGCATGACTCAAAAGACCAGTACTAGATCCCTGAGCATGAGTATGACAGGTATCTAAAGGATCTCTTACCAAAGAACCAGTAGCACTAACTATATCCCGAGCCCACTTGGGCACTAGTGCAATATGTGGTGAAGGAGGGGAAGGTGGATCATCATCTAAATCATCCTCAGAGGATATAGAATCTTGAAGAGGACAAGAAGAAGTACTAGGCAATGAGGGAGAATCTAGTGATGGAGGCTCCATTTGAGGATAACACTCATCAAACTGGACATCTCACCAAAAAAATACTTCTCTAGAATCAGGATCAAACAACCTATATGCCTTCATATCCTCATAGTAGCCAACAAATATTAGTGGTCAACTCTTCCTCTCCATGGCTTTCCTTTGGGAATCTAGAATAAATGCCCAAGCCTCACTACCAAACACTCAAAATGTAGAAACATTAGGCTTGACATGGGACCAAGCCTCCTTAGGAGTCAAATGTTGTAATGCCTTATGAGGCATCCAATTCTGAATGTAGTTGGCACAATTCACTGCCTCTACCCAAAAATAAGGCTACATATCTTGAGACTATATCATACAATTGGTCATCTCCTACAATGTTCTGTTCTTTCTCTTAGCAACACCATTATGCTAAGGGTATGGGGAACTGTCAGCTGATGCAATATACCCTGCTCAATGCAAAAATCATGAAAAGACTGATTCACATATTCCCCCCCATTATCAGTGTGTATCCACTTGACAAAAAGACTAGACTACTTCTCCACAAATTTCTTAAGGACTCAAAATGAATCAAAGACATCAGACTTGTACTTCAAGAAGTACACCTGTGTGTGTCTAGAGAAGTCATCAATAAAGGTGAGCACATAACAAACACCAGAAAAAGGAGTAGGAAATGACATGAGATCACTATGTATCAACTCTAATGGTGCCTTAGCACATGAGGATCTACCTGTCAGAAAAAGATCTCTATGATGTTTGCCAAGTGCACAGCCTCGACAAACACCATCAATGCAAGAGATATGAGGAAGCCCAATGACTAACTCCTATGTACTCATCTTTTGTAGATATTTGTAGTTGACATGGCCAAAATGCTCATGCCAAAGCTTTCTCACTGTGTCTACATGAGCAATAAGAGAAACACCTATATAATCAGAGCTCTCAAGGCCATCAAACTTGTATAAGTGAGACTCTGAATCAACACTCCTAGTAGAAATAACCAAATCAAGATCATGGAGGTCTCTAATAACTACATCATGTATTGAGAACTCAAATGTCTTACCATAACCAGAATGGAAAATCTAATAGACAGATAGGAGGTTTGTAGAAATGACAAGAACCAAAAGAATGTCATGTAGAGAGCCACCATCTAATGAAATAGTATCAAAACCTGTAACTGAAAGTGGTGCTGACTCACCAACTACAATATGTGTAGTAGCACTTTGAGCAATCGAGGTAACCAAACTAGGTGTGTGTGTGTCATATGGTGTGAAGTACCTAAATCAATGATCCAAGTAGCAGTGGAAGATAATTCTCATGCAGAAAGAGCATGGCCTTTCCTTATGGGAGTAGGTGAAGGTTGTAGAGAAGCAATTCTATGCTACTGTAAGGCTTCCTCTAGAGCCTCAAGATGTTTCCAACACCTAGAAACTAGATGCCCTTCCTTTCCACAAAAACTACAAGGTTCACCTATGAACTTCTTAGTCTTGGAGGAAGACTCACCAGACTTAGAAGATTTACCCTTAGGAGTGGATTTCTTAGACTCTTTTTTCAAAGGTGGCTTGGAGGAATTTTCACTACCAATTGAATCTATTTTGGGCTTCTGCTTCTTCTTTTGTGTCCCCTTAGAAGTCTGAGAAACCAAAGCTTGGTTCTTAGTCCCAAATAAAGAATCCAACTGTGTGAGTTTGTCTTGCTCTCTAGTCAATTGATCATAGAACACCTCAAAAGTGGGCATCTAGAATCTCTGACCCAATCCATCTAGGGTAGAGTGGAAGGTGGAGGAGAAAATCTAAAAGTTCCCCCAAAGCTCTGATAGGATCAGGTAGATACACTCTGTGTCAGTCTTAGCCTTTCCACATCCCTGTAATAAAGACCTCTGCTACTTGAACTTCATCAAGAAGTCCTCAATGGATGGAAAATGATCTAGTATAAGAGAGGTAAGCTCTATCTCAATATTAAGTGCTCTGAACTCATTCACTATACCAAACAAGGTGTTAAGCTTGGTCCACATAGCTAGAGGGGTATTGCACCCATCAAGATGAAACTGTAGACTATCTGATACATGTAAAGCAATCAACCCCATTACCTCATCCATCTTGTTCTTGTGTTGCATGACCTTGAAAGGCCTCTGTAAAACTAGCTGCACTATGTCTAAACAAGACCACAACCCTTTTGACCAGAGAAGCTGTGTCATTAGGGATTTCCATGTGTGATAATTATGAGGGGTCAGAAGTTCTAGAAAAGAAGAGGTCTCAGCCATTTTTTTTTGGAAGGGGTTTTGTTTTGATATAATTTCAAGTTTACTGAAGTAAATTACAGAAAATAAGAAATAAAACACCCCCCACAATTCAATAAACTGAACTCTAGAAGCTGAAAAATATTTCTTACAATGAGAGAGAAAAAATGCTTTAAATGAGTATCATGTGTACCTTTGAATTTTTTTGATTAAAATATCCATAGATCTGGATGGAAATCATAGGTTAAAAAAACATTTCACATGCATCACCTATAAATGGTGATGGGAAGGACACCACTATAAACGGCGATGGGAAGGACACCCCAAAAAAATGCCAGATCTGAAAACTATAACCAAAACCTCTCAAATCTATTGAAAAATCCCAAATTTCTTTTGTCAAACCCTTGCTCCATTTTTTCTTCAAACATGAACAAGCTACAGTAGATCTAGCTCTGATACCATGTAAGATTTGATGAAAAACAAATCTATTAATCCCAAGAAACCTGCATGCAAAAAACCTGTCACAAGGAAGAAATCTGTAGGAAACAAACAAGGGTTTTTCTTTGACAATATGAAAGTTATTATTATCAACCAAAAGAATAATGCAAATATACAATAGATCAATCCTTATAGAAGGAGATCAAAAAACCTAATGGGAAACCCTAAAAGGTAAATAGACATTTAATAATTAGATTTAATTATTAAATGACTAATGCAAGTGCATAAAGGGAAATCTTAAGAGGTAGTAAAGTTAATTTAATCAATGTAATTAAATTAATTCTTTACTCTAACATTTTATTCCCATTGAGTGATTTTCAGCACTAAAGAAAGGGAATGGCCTTGTTACATACTTTTAAGATATGCTTTTCAAGTCCATTCTTTGAGGTCTTGAAGTATGTATGGTATGGGATAAAGGGTGTGCTCTTACTACAAGTTGTAAAGCTAAACATGATAATCCATGGCAAGTTCTTGTAGTAGTTTCTCTATGGAGGAGTACACACCTTTTTGTTTTGATGGCATTGAGGGTTTCCCAAATAAGTTTCCTACTGAGGTTAGGGAATATTTTCCAAAATTTAATGGTGATGGATCATTTTTAGCAGAAGGACATTTAGATCACCTTGTTGACTTAATGTTTGAGTTTGAGATTGAGCATGAAGATGTTGTAATGAAAAAATTAGTGCAATCTCTTAATGAGGATGAAGGGGATTGCTTCTTATCCCTACCTTCATGTTCAATCCCTTCTTGGGATGTGTTGAGAGAAACATTCATAGGATATTTTGACGAGAGAGTTAGTGAGGATGGGTGTGGAGTAAAAAATGAAGATCAGTACTAAGACATTGATATCTCTATTGATCACACCATCCATAAAATTGATTATGAGGATTTACTCATTGAAAAATCTACTCTCAAAAGGAAAATTGTAGAGAATGATATTGTGTGTCAGAAGTTGCAAGAAGAGGAAAGGTTATAGGAAATGGCTATTCTTCATTTTGATGATGAAGAGGCCAATGATGATGATGCTACTTTTAATTGTGCTGAGGATGTTGATTATGATGCTGACAATGAGGTTAATGAATATCAAGATGTTGAAGATGAATCTATAGTTGATGATGTTTCCATTATGTCTATAGATTTTTCTTCTTATCAGCATAATAGGACGGCCTTCTTGCCTTAGTATAAGAAAGTTTTGTGTGAACAACAAGAAGATGATAATGATGCAGATGAAAGTTTTTGTAGTTTTTTCTTTGCACAAAATGATACGAGCCAAGAGATTTCAATCCCTGTTCTAAAAAAGGAATATGTTTGCAACATTAGGAGTGAGGCCAAAGAAAATGAAAATGAAGTTCAATATCCATTAAGAAGTGAGAAAATTTCAGCACTCTTGGCTGCTGATTTTCAGAGGTGTGCACTTATTGTGGACTATACTTTGTAGTACCCTATTGATATATGCTTTGACACTGATGTTGAAGCAAGTGTCCAAAGTGATGTTGATAATGATCCATGTTTGCAAGAGTTTCCCTCATGTAGTGAATTTGTAGAAGAGAATGAAGACCATGATAGTGTGTTGTCTTATCATGAAGATTCCAGTGATGAACAAGTTTCTTGTTCATTTTATTTTCCTTCTTTTGATGAGTATGATAGTGATTGTGATAGTGTTGAGGACAATGTCTTCAATCATAGGGACAATAAATTTTTTGATGAAAATAAAGATGCAAATCAGTTGTCCCTGTGTCACAAAATTTGTGAAGAAAACTTTCACTTGGTTCATGATCCAGTTTGTGAAGATATCCTCAAGGAACCAAGTTATTCAATGGATGAAGTATCTTATGAAGATAAATTTGAGGGTCCAATTCCTTCTCAGCTTGGTGATTTTGTAGTAATGCATGATGATCATTACATTTTATACTTTGATGCATTACTAGATAAATTTTGTATTTCCAATCCTCAACAATAAGTGGAAGATGTTCCATACTTTTTGGAGTATGAGTATGATAGTGGTTGTGACTAGAAAAATATGGGCAGATGCAACTATAGTTTTACCTTTTAGCCCATGAATATTCACATATGTTGGTAGCAAGTTTATTATGATGTTTCTAGATGGCTGGTCACATATGTGAATGAAAATTAGGTTTTTGACAAAGGAAAGTTCTGGTATTTCCTTTGGTGGCCCAGGGCCACCAAATAAGTTTTAATCTTGTAAATTTGTAGATATTCCTTTTAGTTGTGTTTCACTTCATGGTTCATCTGCTAGTTTTTGAGAGTTTCCATGCAGTTTTTTTTTGGTGGGTGCTCTTCTTCTTCCAAAGACTCTCAATTCTTTATATGCCTGCAAGAGGCATACATCCCCAGACATAGCCATTATTAGCCCATTTTCCTATCATAGAAAAATTCAAAGAAAATAGTCTTGATTCTTGCAAAAATCTTTGATATTTTGCCATTTCTTGTGCCAAGGTATGAAGAAATAGGGTTTATCCATGTTGCAAGGGTTTTAAAAAATTTGTCTAAATCTATAAAACCCCATCCCTTTTCTATTTCCTTGTTACCTTTGTGGGTCACTTAAGTTCTTCCTTTCAACATGAGCTTTATTTCATCATCGGGCGGTTCCATGTTCCTTTTCAAGTTAATTTTCCTAGCGGGCCCCTTTAATATTTCCTAATTTTTAAAAATCTGACAATGCTTCTTAAATTTTCCTAAGTCATAATGTTTTAAAAGTGTTAAGTTTGAAAAATGCAAGAAGAAAAAAATCCGACAAAAGTTTTACGTCTTTTGGGCCTAGTCAACAAGCATGGAAAAACCCAATGGCTTGTTTTTTCCCTTCATTCTCCAAGTCTTAGGATGTTCAGGAGCTAAATAATGATCCAGAGATTAAGCGACTAAGTAAGGGTTTTATGGGTATCTCTTATTCTCCAAATGTTCATTGGTTAGTCATTTTTATTCCATGACTTGGTGATAAAGGCTTTCTCTAAGTCTCATGACTTTTGGTGGTGATGTCTTAACCTTCGGCGATCTAGCATGGCAGTTTGTCTCTCAGTCTCTTAAAGTGGTGGTTAAAGCTTAAGGGATTTGGAGATCTGGAGATGAGTTTTAAAAGACTTGACAGATTGTGGTTATCTCCAAATCTCTAGATGTTTGATTTTTAATTTAATATGTTTAGTGAAAAGGCTAAAAGGTGAAAAGAAATAAGGTTATCTCCAAGTCTCACAATTTCACAATTAAGGCATGAGACATTCGGGGATTAAGAGATCATCGTAGATAAAGATAAGATCAATGGTCATCACTGAGGCTTGAGATAAAGCTTGGGTTAAGAAAAAAATCCAACAATTAGGAGATATGTGTTAATTTCTCATTCTTGTATTTCAATCCTAATTAAGACAAAGGTTCAAAGATTGTTAGGTTAGCCTATTGTCACGTGATCTCTAGATGATGGGGTTAGGGATTTTCCATGGTTAAAGAGTAAAGAGAAGAATTATTTGATGGTGGGCGTGAAGCCTTCAGGAGAAAGTGCTCAGTTGATAGTGATCGCGGGTTTGTACCAGCCATCCAATGAGAAAGACAAATGAGAAGGTGGGTTTGATTGCCATATGTGTCTGATTTGCTCACTCCTGATTGGTTTTCGAGGAATGAAGTGGCTAGTCATTTTAAAATCCAAGTTGAGTATTCTACCAATTTATGTATGTCATTTGATATGCTAGGAAGGACAAGGATCAATGACAATGTTTTAAACCTGGGCAATATCTGTTGTGTTTTAAATTTTTGAAATTCTGCTAGGGTTTTTTCTATAGGATTAAGTCAGTAAGCTAGAAATGACAAGGTGAATCAGATTTGATTTTTCTAAGGACATAAATGAAAAATTTGCAGTAAGGAATTGAATCGACTCCATGATGGTTGACATTATTTATATGCCCTAATACACGTAATATTTTTTGAGACTATTTTGGCATTAAATTTGTTGCCTACAACAAGAAATCTTTTAAATTTGTACCATAGTTGGCCTGTGATGATGAAACCCAAATATTGTAAATTAGATTTGATCTGATCCTTCCTAAGTTTTTAGGTTTTCATGTCTATTTTAATTTCTTATTGTGTCTGGTGGTTGAAGTGGTTGTAAGACCTAATTCTTCCCTCAATGATCCCAAGCTTGTTGCAATCCTTTATAAGGATTTCCAAGGTCATTTAGGAAGGGTTCCAATTTCTCTATAATTTTTCAGGGCTAGTTCCAAGAGTGGTTCCTTCTATAAATACTGTCCTCTTTTCTTCATACAAGGTGTTCTTGTTTCCTTTATGGTTTTAGAGAAGAATATGTGTTGTAATGGTTTGTCTTATGAATAATATTTCTTCATTTTTCATACTATTATCAAGTTCTCTCCATTTTTCTTCCTAAATCACATGAGTTAAAGCATTAAGGGTTTTTTTATTTCTTCTGTTGTAAGTTTGAAATAGAGTTATTTCAAGGGAATAACTAGGATTTAGGATTTGTCTTCAGATATGTATGAGTTGGGGTATCAAGGGTATTTCAAGCTTGTCTTTCATTGGATGCTGATTAATGTATTATCTATTTCTAGGTCTCTTCCAAGGGGATGGTTAAATTACTTGAATAGGTTATTGCATATCTGAATACACAGGTGGATTCTTAAGTAGAATTTGATCAATGGTGTATGTTTGATTTAAGTCATTAGACAAATTAGGTTGTGTTGTCTTCTTTATTAATAATTTTTTGTTATAGTGATTTATTTGACTCTGTTACCCACTGGATAAGACACTGGTCTATGAGAGATCTGGGGTATTTTAGGGATCCATTCATCCAAAATATAAATGAAAACATTTTCCCTTTCATGTTGATAGGAGTTATAGGTATTTCTAGTTTTCAAGCTTACTATATGCAAGTGGGATACTATATAAGATTTGGTAAATATTGAGGTATTTGTTACCTATAAGTTTGAAAGCTATTCCACATTTATATATCTGCAAGCTATTGTTTATCATAAGGAGCTATGCGTATCCAGATGAGGTATACCTACCTAAGTGAAATGGAGCTCAAAGAGTAGAAGGTCTTTGTACCTTGTCAAGTTGGATTTCTCTTGTCTCTTTTCTACTAATGGTGTTGATTTTATGTTCTAAGTTCTCAATCCCACAACTTGGTCCTCAAGTTCCCACCTAGGAAAGGAGGTTGCAAGAAAAAGTACCAACAACCTCCTTGGAAACCAATTAGACAATAACACATCTACAACACCTAGCACAAAAGACCCACCTTCTAACCAACCTCATCAAATTGGACATGTGGCGGCAAGTCATGATCTCATGAAAACTAACAACCTTGCACCTTTTCATTTAGGCTTCACTCCCATCGTTGATCTAAACTAATCTCACAATCCATATTAAACAGCATCTCCTGGCCCCACTGCAATTATTTCTTTGTCTCTACATATGATTGGATGGCTATCACAATCACATGCTGGATAAAGTTGAGGCACTTTTCTTTTGAGGCATCACACCTGTCATTGATCTTCCTCACAACTAATCAAGCCTTACACTACAAACAAACTGGGACTACCTAACACTAACCGCCAAAATGACCTTGACCGGGTGGCTTAACAAATTCTTTGAAGTGGGTGGTCCCACTAACAATCATGGATAGGTGGCACTCTATCGTGATCCCACAGTGGATAACAAGACTATAGCTTGAGGCTTAAGGGATCACACCAATCATTAGATCATCTAGATCTGACTGTACTTTAATCTTTGTCCAAGCTTTGACCATATTTCCATCATGAAATTTAGTGACCAATATGACTCTCACAATCTCAAGACATACTTTTAACCCTAGTTATATTAGGAGACTTGGAGATAACACTTATCTCCAAGTCACTAGATCTTCAAATGTTTAGCAAATAGCCACCAGAATCATGAGATTAAGAGATCACCTCATTCGCTAAGTCACCAAACAAATTGTCTTAATTATCAAACATCTGGAGATCAGGAGATGACTGTGAACTGCCAAGTCTTTCACTTTATCATTGAATCTCTAGATTCAAATAGACTTTACCACTTCTTCACAAGATTTAGAGATAACTGTCTCTCTCAAAACTTATTTCCTTTTTCACTTGATCTCTAAATGATCCTTGACTTAACTACTACCCTATGAGATCATGATAAAACCATCACACAAAATCACTGAAGGTTAAGAAAAAACCTCTGAACATCAAGAGATTCATAGAGAACCACAACAGGTCAAGTCTTTCACTTTGTCACCAAATCTTTTGATGAAAATATTTAACTGTCAAACATTGGGAGATTTAGTGATAAGCCAAAATGGTTACGCCCTTTACCCCTTTTTGCTGAATCATTCAACAATTGTTGGGTTTTACACTACATATCGACTAGGCCCAAAAGACCTAACACTTTTTTTGAATTTATCTTTTCTTATATCTGTCAGACTTAGCACTACATACTAACTGAGCTTGAAAGACATAACATTTTTAAACATTGGGACTTAGGAAAAGTTGAGAAGCATCGTCGGGTAAATTAAAATTTGAAGACTTTGGCCCCGCCCAATGATGGAAAGACACATGACAAAAACTTGACTAAGTGGAATGAAAAAGGTAATGAAGAAATAGACTTGGGTAGGGTTTTATGAACTTAGACAAAATTTTTGAAACCCTAGCATGGATAAACCCTATTTCTCAGACCTAAAGCAAAAATTAATTATGCCCAAAAAGGAAAGTTTGAGCCTAACTGACTGGGTCCTTGTATAATTACAGTTGCCTTTGGATCTGATGCTTATCATCTCTCAACCCCAGAAGCTCCCTGAGCCTATCAATACTCTCCACCTAAAGATGTTATATGCATGACATTCTCTTCATCTAGAGTTCTTGTACATAGCATATGATCCTGAAAATATTCAAAAATAATAATATATGGTCATGAAAAGTCCTAAAAAAATGATCATCTTAGTGAAAACCTAGCAAATAGGCACTTTGATGTATCAAAAAGAATATCAAAACACAAGCAAAAAATGTGTCTTGGCAAAAACCTGAAAATAGATGTCATGGGAGCAAAAATAGTCCTTCCAAGTAGTGAAAACTTGGAAACAAGAGCTACTAATACCTTTCTGCTCCATCTATCATCTTGTGGCTTTGGCCATGAACCAGTTGACTTTTTCAACACTTGTCTCTATGTAAGTCTCACTAGAGAGAAATTTTTTTCCATCACTATCTCTAAGACACATGAGTTTTTCTCAACGCTACCCCATCTGGACATCGAGTGTTTCTCAACACTTGTCGGATAACTTATCTTGAACATACACCTTGTTAGTAGTCCAAGTCATATATTTCTATTGCACTTGTAGACATAAGTCTTATAAATATCAGTGTTAATCATTACACCATGCTTAAACTGAAATAACTAAGCTATTCTTAATGATATTTTCTTTGAATACTATCTTTTATTGATGATTTTCATTGATGTTCACTCCTTAGTCTCTTTGGGATGTCACTTGACCAAAAGACTAGGGGCATAGGGCATATTTTCTTTGTCTTCTTCTTGTGGGTGTGGTTTCGATGATCCTATATGTTTGATGTGTTGGGAGTCTATGATAAGTGCCTCCATCATGATTGGAATTTTGTTTATACCTCAACCTGATTTATTTGAACACTTAGGTGAGTCCAAACTATATCCTTGATTGTCTTCATTGTGTTTGTTTTATGCAAGACCATACTCATGGTTATCTTGGTGCTTATACTTTGATACTAGTATAATCTTGCAACATTAACTTGGAAATTGTGTTCAAGTCATCTTATCTCTTATGCCTCGATTCTTACGTGTGTTTCCTACATTCTATCTGATATAGATCATATTCATATCTTAATAGTTGTGATTGCACTAGTGATGGTTGTATGATCTTTTGATGTCCCTTAATAAGGATCAATGATGAAAATAAGAACTAAGTAAGATCCCTACACTTTGTACTTGCATTTTCATCCTAGGTTGCATCTTAGTCTTTGCATCTTTCATTGAGTAAGGAGAGAGTCTTTGTCTCATCATTATTAGAGAACTTTGGTCATCATTTTTTGGCATCCTCAATTCCTTTTCTAGATTGAAATCAAAATCTGAATTCATTTTTTTATTCTTCTAAGGCTTATCTTTTCATCCTTTGAGACAAAAATTGATCATATTTCTTCATAATGACTTGATTTGACCTAATTCTAATACTATACTTTTCTAGTCAAACTTATTCAAACTAGGGAAAATTCTTATCGCTTAGTGGTCATACTTGGTCCAAATTCTCTTCTAATCTCTTTGAATCGATCATCAATAATATTGGACCCTATCTAATCTTGATTTGATCAAACTTATCTCATTTCTGCATCTCCTCAAAATCATTTTGATTTTGATCATGAGGGGGTAGGAATAATCTATCATCAATCTTTAAAAGCTACAAATTGACCATTCTATCATCACTAGGGGCATCTCAGCTTCATCGATTCACATCAAGTTGAGATTATTCAAGTCACTTTAATTTGATCTTGGATATATCAATTCTCATTGTATCATAGTAATTCTGGTATTGTCTTATCGTTCAACCTCAATCTCAATGTTCCTCTTCATCACTTCACATCAAACTACACATTGAAACTCTTGCTACCTTATTGTGCTTCCTTTGATTAGATTCACAAATAGTTTCTCTTAGTACAGTTCATCGCATTATATCAATTTTCTTCCTGTCATCATTTTCTTTGACTCAATGTCCTCGCTCGCACACTGACTCAAAGAGGAGCAAATGTAATCACCCAATTTTGGTCTAGTAAACTATAAGCCCCCTTTATGAAAAATTAAATTAAAATATTATTGGTGAACATATTTTTCTTCCAAGGAAATGCTTACAAAATGACTCTTAAAGCCCCAAAAAAAAGACTCAACCAACACCAACAGCTGGGTCACTTCGCTATTAAAAACTGTAAGCACCCTCTAAATTGTCCGGGTACAGCTCCCTGTGTAAGATTTACAATGAATCAACTTAAACTACAAATGATAATGCTTTTAACCTGAAAGCAATAAAAGCTTACAAACATCTATTTGCAAACACGAGATAGATGAGAAGGGACTAATTTAATGAAAAGGAAAGAACAGTAAATGCTACAAACTTCATTTTCCTAAACAATGCATTACAGAAAGAAACTAAGAGAGAAAGATGAATGATTCTTTCCAAATACACGGAAAACTATAGCACAAAGTCCATAGATGATCGCTGATGATCAGATGTAATAGATATGCATTCAAAGGAAACCAATATAATTCAAAGATGAATATTAATCAGAAAAAAAGCATCTAAACTCAAAGTTTTTGTGTGCTAATATTTTCCTTCTTTTAACACAACAAAATAAAAAAGATCCTACTATTCCTTTACACTAATCATTATCTAAAAATAAAATTCCTCTCTCCCTGCATTACAATAAAAATCTTAATCTATCCCTCCCCTGACACAAAGTCTCTCAGGTCAGGTGGAATCTGAAACCCCCATATTGACATTCTATTGCATATTTATCTTCCTTGCTCATTGATGCTTATTAGTTATAATAACTAATTCTTGAAAATGGGATGCTTCATAAAGTTTTTGTAAAATTTTTATGCGAAAGCTTCACCTTACTTTCATACTTTTACAATGTTATGTGATATTTAATTTAAACCATTAAGAGACACTTTGGTGTGTGGAAACACTTTATTTAAGACAAGACTTTGTATTATGAATGAGATGTCTTCAGCTGTGTGCTTATGTGTTAAGAGAAGATGACGTAATGTGACTCCTCCCCTACTTAGATGTTTCTCATTAAATTCAATCCACGGGACAAATGAAGTGCCCATCTTCCTCAATATGCTATCTAGACATTTCAAGTCTAGCTATGAATAAGCTAAAAATTGATTCGCAAATTCCATATCCCCATCAAGATAACCCGATCAAGACTTGAATGATATCGGGCTTTGCATAACCTTTTATAATTTATGATTCCATGGGTACTTTAGTCCTCTATTTTACAATTCTATCGAGCAAAGCTTGTGAAATCTCAGATTGCTATAAATATCTTAATCAATATTGGTGCATGGATGTTCCAATTGCTTTCTCCATACCTGCAATCACATTGACCAAAATGTTATTGATCTTCGACAAAGGCTCAGGATCCTATCCATGGTAATTGGAGTTCTTGGAGTCATGAACCATAAAGATACATTCCACTTGGCCTTGATTCATCATTGTTGTCACCTGAACTCCATATGATTATCAAGCTTGAGCATTCTGTCAAACACTTTGTGTATATCCTCCATTTATCCACGACCCTATGTAATATGGGATGTATTGATAAATCAACATATATTGTGACTACGCTAGCATTTTGTCCAATAGTTCTCACACTTCTCCATATCACTCCCGGGATAAAGGAGATGGTACTTGGGATGTAATGGGCTTTATAATTTTGATTTGGAGGCTTATGCAACATTTACCTCAGCGAACTGGCCCTCGTGTTGGATTCAACTTTTGGTGGAATTTAATGATATTTCCACCGTGATAATGGAAGACTTTGGCTTCATGCTTCTCTTTTGAATCATCAAAAGATTCACTTTCTCTTTGGCCTTATCTTTATTGTTTAATCTTATACCATTCAGACTATAATGATGCCCAATCTTAATCAGATTCACAAGCTTTGTTTTCAAAGTTGTTACCATCAGAACCATGCAATCTGCAACCTTTAACTTTTGGATGTTGAATTTGCACCTATGAATATAAACCTTTGAACTTGCTTGAACTTGTGGGAATCATGTTTTGGAACTGAAGAACTTTTTTGAAATTTGACTCACTCACTTTCAACCTCCAATCCAAACTAAGTTGAAAAATTCATACTTGAGAATTTGGGCCATAAACTGCATCTCTGAAAAATGAACATTGAATAGAATTGCTACACTGAATCCTGTAGTTTTGAATTGACAAGATGATGCTTTTGAATTTGAACTTTTTAAATCTGAATTCTTGAGTATTCAAACTTTAAATCAGTGAGCTCGATCCTCTAAAATGGGTTTTCACTTTTGAACCAGTGAGCTCTAAACTTATGTGGACTTGAACCTACATTTGTTTTATCCTTTGAACCCAAACTTTGAACCACTGAAAATTTGTACTGAACCTCTAGCTTCATTTGAACTTGATGAACCTGTGAACATGTGAACCTTTGTACATGTTCTTGAACTTATCAATACCCAATCATGAAAATCAGGGATAGAGTGTCTGATTTTAAAATTTTCAAATTAGGTGTCTAAATGAGGACTAACACTGGCTCTATAGGGGGACTACTTTTCTTGCAAAAGAAGAGAGCTCCAACAATCTCTGGGTAAAAGACAAGTGCCTTAGAAATCATTGGGCAATAGAGTCAAAGAAAAATGAATGCAGGGAGTTACTTGCAATGTGGGTGGAGGGGAGCAAGGCAGCTACAAACCAAAACAAAAAACAAGGAAAACCTAAGCAGCAAACCACCAAGACTCATGGCAGGCCCAAAGCTTGTGCATTATTCAAACCAACACTACACACACCAAAAGATATTTACAATATATACATAGGCAGGAGACTCCTACCACAACAGCCAAAAGCAAGAACAACTTACACAAAGCCATCCACTAGCTGGGAGAAATAAGATCCTTTTTAGAGCAACGAATTGTGCATTAGTGGAGTAGCTCCAGAACACTGCCTAATGGAGATCTCTTCAATGCTAAGACTCAAGTTGACAGCATGAAAAAATTTGGCAACCCAATATTCTTTCTCGAACAACCAAAGCTCATCATAGCATTCCTCATCTTTGAATGGTTTTTGTTTATCATTCTTCAAATCAAGAAAGATTCTCGAATTAGAGAGAACAATAATAAGAAAAACTCTCATTGGCCTCCCAACTATGGTCCATAATGGCAAACCTCTTTCCATGATCATGAGAGTCAATCTTCACATTATCAAAAAGATAGAATCCATCCAACATGGGCTCAAATTTAGCATAAAGATCAACTTCAACTCCATCAAAACTTGGGGTATCATCAAATATGTAGAACATTTGATCTTTTGTTTCTTCTAGTGTATCTTTAGACTTCACAATATATTCACACCCAAGGGGAAGAAATAATGAAACACCAAACAACTCTTTATGGTCTATTTGTTTTAAGTTCATACCTGGGCTGTTCAAAAAGGGATCTACTTGCCTAATAGATGATAAAAATTTGCATATGATGTCTTCTTCTTCCTTATAGAGGAGAGCATCATTCAATATCTCAACTGAATCACTCGAAGGCTGGAAATTCACACCAACCTTTCCTCCTTCTATCAGATTTTCAACATCCTCTAATGTGAAAGAAGAGGATAGATTTTCATCACCTAATGATGAATCATAAGGCTGAAATAGAGGGTTTTCTCTAATAATAATATCCTCACAAATATCCATTGGTAAGTACAGTGGGTTGGGCTTACTCTAGAGAAGCTTATCTCCCAACTTTACAGAATTTTCTTCAATCTCGCTTGTTGGAACTGGATTGCTTCCACTAGATGTGCAAGATGATCTTCTTCTTGAAAATTATCCAGACTATAAGTAGTCACATTCATCTTTGTTTCAGTAGCCTTGTCATTATCACTGTTGGGATCCTCACTTTCAGCCATGGTGTTTTTTTTTACCCATGCCTGATTTTCTTATGGCTGAGTTGTGACTGTTTGCATTTCATGCTCACTCTGGATTGAATAATTGCACAAGATGAAATGTGTAGAGATAACTGGGGCTTCATCATCATCCACCTCTAACTCTTTCTCGAGCTGTTGTACCTTTTTCTTGTATGCTTCCAACTCTTTAAACTTGTGAAATCTATAACACAAACTCCTCCACAGCAAGATAGAATTATGGTCATCTTCGATGCTCAAATTTGTTCTCACGACATGAGAGACACTTTTTTTATAATGATTCAGGAACTCTTGCAACACCTTGTCCTCTATTTGATAGAGTTCCATGAAGGTGGGATTAGGCCTCATCTTTCTTGTGGCCTTTCCATTAGGCATGGTCATTTTATAGAGTCGCCAATCTTGCACACACAAGATATTTCAAAAATAACTAAGGGAATAAAACATGACACTAATCTCCATTTGCTCTCCCGAGTAGAGTCGCCAAAAATCTGTTGCTGAATAGATTTTTCTTCCAAGGAAATGCTTACAAAATGACTCTTAAAGCCCAAATAAAAAGACTCAACCAACACCAACAGTTGGGTCACTTCGCTATTGAAAAGTGTAAGCACCCTCTGAATTGTCTGGGTACAACTCCCCATGTAAGATTTACAATGAATCAACTTAAACTACAAATGATAAAGCTTTTAACTTGAAAGCGATAAAGGCTTACAAAAATATATTTGTAAACATGAGATAGATGCGAAGGGACTAATTTATTGAAAAGGAAAGAACAGTAAATGCTACAAACTTCATTTGCCTAAACAATGCATTATAGAAAGAAACTAAGAGAGAAATATGAATGATTCTTTCCAAATACATAGAAAACTATAGCACTAAGTCCACAGATGATCACTGATGATCAGACGTAACAAATATGCATTCAAAGGAAACCAATATCATTCAAAGATGAATATTAATCAGAAAACAAGCATCTAAACTCAAAGTTTTAGTGTGCTAATATTTTCCTTCTTTGAACACAACAAAATAACAAAGATCCTACTATTCCTGTACACTAATCATTATCTGAAAATAAAATTCCTCTCTCCCTACATTACAATAAAAATCTTAATTTGTCCCTCCCCTAGCACAAAGTTTCTCGGGTCAGGTGGACTCTAGAACCCCCATATTGACATTCTATTGCATATTTATCTTCCTTACTCATTGATGCTTATCAGTTATAATAACTGATTCTTGAAAATGGGATGCTTCATAAAGTTTTTGTAAAAAATTTATGCGAAAGCTTCACCTTACTTTCATAGTTTTACAATGTTATGTGATATTTAATTTAAACCATTAAGAGACACTTTTGGTGTGTGGAAACACTTTATTTAAGACAAGACTTTGTATTATGAATGAGATGTCTTCAACTGTGTGCTTATGTGTTAAGAGAAGATGACCTAATGTGACTCCTCCCCTACTTAGATGTTTCTCATTAAATTCAATCCACAGGACAAATGAAGTGCCCATCTTCCTCAATATGCTATCTGGACATTTCAAGTCTAGCTATGAATAAGCTAAAAATTGATTCACAAATTCCATATCCCCATCAAGATAACCTGATCAAGACTTGAATGATATCGGGCTTTGCATAACCTTTTATAATTTATGATTCCATGGGTACTTTAGTCCTTTGTTTTACAATTCTATTGGGAAAATCTTGTGAAATCTCAGAGTGCTATAAATATCTTGATCAATATTGGTGCATGGATGTTCTAGTCACTTTCTCCATACCCACGATCACATTGACCAGAATGTTATTGATCTTCGACAAAGGCTCAGGATCCTATCCATGGTAATTGGAGTGCTTGGAGTCGTGAACCATAAAGATACATTCCACTTGGCCTTGATTCATCATTGCTATCACCTAAACTCCATATGCTTATCAAGCTCGAGCAATCTATCAAACACTTTGCATATATCCTCCATGTATCCAGGACCCTATGTAATATGGGATGTATTGACAAATCAACATATATTGTGACTGCACTGGCATTTTATCCAATAGTTCTCACACTTCTCCATATTACTCCCGCAACAAAGGAGATGGTACTTGGGATGTAATGGGCTTCATAATTCTGATTTGGAGGCTTATGCAACATTTACCTTGGTGAATTGGCCCTTGTGTTGGAGTCAGCTTTTGGTGGAATTTAATGATATTTCCACTGTGATAATGGAAGACTTTAGCTTCATACTTCTCTTTTGAATCATCAAAAGATTCACTTTCTCTTTGGCCTTATCTTTATTGTTTAATCTTATACCATTCAGACTATAATGATGCCCAATCTTAATCAGATTCTCAAGCTTTGTTTTCAAAGTTGTTACCATCAGAACCATGCGATCTGCAACCTTGAACTTTTGGATGTTGAATTTGCACCTATGAATATAAACCTTTGAACTTGCTTGAACTTGTGGGAATCATGTTTTGGAACTAAAGAACTTTTTTGAAATTTGACTCACTCACTTTCAACCTCCAATCTGAACTAAGTTGAAAACTTCATACCTAAGAATTTGGGCCATAAACTGCATCTCTGAAAAATGAACATTGAATAGAACTGCTACATTGAATTCTGTAGTTTTGAATTGACAAGATGATGCTTTTGAATTTGAACTTTTTAACTCTGAATTCTTGAGTATTCAAACTTTAAATCAGTGAGCTCGATCCTCTGAAATGGTTTTGCACTTTCAAACCAGTGAGCTCTAAACTTATGTGGACTTGAACCTACATTTGTTTTATCTTTTGAACTTGAACTTTGGACCACTGAAACTCTGTACTGAACCTCTAGTTGTGTTTGAACTTGATGAACCCATGAACATGTGAACCTTTGTACATTTTCTTGAACTTATCAATACTCAATCATGAAAATTAGGGATAGAGTGTTTGATTTTAAAATTTTAAAATTAGGTGTCTAAATGAGGACTAACAAATATTAGACCATTTCTTTGCATCAAATCAATTTTGATTAATTAATTAATTATTTATGTGATTATATCCTAAAGTTTGACCAATTTATCCTATCTTTTTTTAATTAAAAGAACATGCTCCCTTTTAATTAAATAGGGTTATCCTAAGTGCACATGAAAATCACTTTTCTAAAAAATAAAAAATAAAAAATAAAAATGAAAAGAAAATCCCTCCACTTAAAGTGCACTTTCCAATGAGATGGAATCTTTTGACTTTTGAAGAAGGCTTTTTCCTCTTTATCTCGATCATTCATTGTTTTGCCTCTTAATCTTAGCCTTTTTTTTCCTCTTAAAGACATGAGCACATGGATCAACCAAGACTTAATCTCCACCATTTCTCATTCTTTTGCCTCTTAATGTTGACCGTCCACTCATTTCTAATTTATTTAAAAGGAGACTCTCTCCTCGTTTTTGCAATCTTGGTACTTTAAAAATTTTCTTGAAATATTCTTGATATCTTTGCATCTTGGCTCATTATTTCATTTTAGCTTATGTTACATCTTGAAGCATTGCATTATCATTTTAGCTTAGCTTTTTTATTTACTTTCATGCACTTATATTAGTTAATCTAGTCTAATTTGCATGGATAGTAATCTTTTATCCTGTTAGCTTAGATTTACTTTCTTTACACTCTTGCATTTCATCTTAGCTTAATCTTGCATCTCTTGCATCTCATCTTATATTACTTTGAATTTTCATTAATTATGGATATCTTGGATACTTGCACTCTCATTTCTTGTTATCTGCTTGAATCTTCCATTCTATAGTGTACCTTATAGGGATCTTTCTTATTGAGTTCATTTGAGAGCCACCATTTTTATCTACATGATTCTTGCATGGTGTGGATAGGAAGATATAAGCCACCTTATAAGACTCCAAATTTATTGGATCTCTTGGATATAAGGGTTTATATAAGTGACCACACTTTTTGGATCATAGTAACAACCTTTCAAAATATCTAGGGATGACATCCTCATCTTCGTCATTAGAATCCCAATTTTTTCAAACACCAAACAACTTACAGATGATGTTGCAAATTTTGGTTCATGAAATCCTACCCCATTTTTATCTCTCAAATTATGAAATCTAGCATGTAGGGGTTCAAGAAGGCCTTTACCTTTTCTAAGGGGACTTTTTTCATCATACCCAATTTTTTGCATGAGTTGGTATCCTACACCATACTTCTCAAGAGATATTTCAACACACTTGTATCATCATAAAATGGAAGCACTTCCATTTAGGACTGGTTTAGCCCTTTGAGTAAGTGGTTTGGGGTTATGTCAAATGCCTTGAATGGGTCTTTGACTTGGATCTAGCATTTTCCCCTATTTTGAACCATTTTCCACTTCTTTTCTGCATCATTCTGGCATCCTAACTTGAAACCCTGAGATTCTTGACCTCAAGGTCAAGGTTGACCTTCTAGATCAAGGTCGACCTTGACCTTGACCCAAGGTCCAAATTTCAAAATCTAGAAGTTTTTGGATGTCGAGTTTTGAAAAGATTTATTTCCCACTTCTGGGTTAGTTGTTTCAGGCTTCAGAATGGTAAACTCTTAAATTATATTTAATTTAGGTCCATTTCTAGGGTTTAAGGTTTAAATGGGAATTTAATTCTCCTATGTCAGCCTCTCTAGAATTTTGTGCCCTAGAATAGTATAAAAGGAAGTCTTCCTCTCTCATTTCAATCCATCTATCATATCCATCTTTCATTTATCTTTTGCAATCTCTCAAGAAAGTGAAATCAATCAAGCAAGAAGGAGAAGGGAAGCATTCAAGAATTCATTCATCTTCAAGCATTAAAGATCCAATTCATCAAGGAGATCCATTGGTACCCATTGAAGGATTCAATCTCTATGGAGCCCCCTTATTGAAGATTTCTCCATCCATATCCATTCAAGCTTCTTCCTATTCTAATATCCATTCAAGATTTTTGTTGAAGATCTAAAGAAAATTGATTTGAGACATCCTACATCTAATTCTACATTCATTTGGAGCATCCATACTTGTGTATTCAAGGATTCAAATCCTCCACAAGGGTTTTCAACATAGGCAAGGTGAATTATTTCATTTACTTTATTTATGACTGCAATTTAAATTCAATTTCAAGGTTAATTCCTAAATTGGGGTTTGACCAAGGAAAACCCCTCCCCCTAAACAAGCAAAACCATTTTTCTTGCAGGAATAGGTGCGGAACAATGAATTACAGTGTGGATCTAAGTACTCTTTTCGGTAGACTTTCAGGATTTGTGAACAAAAATTTTGTCAGAGCAACGCAGGTCAAGGTCGACATAAAGGGGCAAGATTGTGCCTTGAGACAAGATTGTACCCCTTTATTTGGGTCAAGGTCAACCTTTCTCAAAAAATCAGAAGGTTTCTGGGTTTTCTCTATCTCCATGTTTCCAGGCCAGATCCAATTGCAGAAATTCTCAAAATTGAGTACAGACACCAGAAAATAGCATTTTCCAGATTTGTCATATTTTGAGGTTAGTATTTATCTTCAAATTCAATTAATATTTCAATACTTCTTTCCATAACAGAATATAAGGTTTTCTCCTTTCTTCATATTCTTCATCAATCGATTCATTTATGCATTGACCATTTTCTTGTGGTTAATCAATTTGGATCTTTCCTTTAGGAATTTGAGGTATTGAAGAGGATCTTATCTTCCCCAATCCTATACAAACCTATCACACTCATCTCCATTTTTATCATTTACATTTTGGTGAGCCTGCGATAGACAACTCTTTCTTTTATGGTGTTAGATCTTGCATGTATTAGTTTTCTTCTGTGTTTGCATTTACATTTCATATAAAGCAAAAATACAAAAACATTTATTTTCTCATCCTTTGTGTTTTCCTAGTTTAGTTCATTTGCATTGCATTGGTATATGAGCTTTACTACCTCTAGTCCTACTTATAATATTCCAATTAGAAGAAGTCATAGACTTATGGGTTTCTTTGATCCTGAGTCTTTCTCTCCTCTCCTTCGAATCATGGATGACAATTTGATTATTCATGATTCTAATCCTACTATGGAGGATAACTCTTCTCACTCATCTCATGATGAGGATTATGCTTTAAGAGTTCCTCCTGAACAAGTCCAAAAGCTTTCAATTGAACTTGATAAAATGGGAAACTGGCTTACTCAAGAGAACCATAATCAAGATTTTATTCAAGCTATAGATGCTCTTAATAAATTTCTTCATGACAGTGATCAAGATGTTAATCTCTTGCATGGTATTACTCATCTTGTGAATTCAAATGTTAAACCTTTAGCTCAAGAAGCTCAAGATTTAGGATTCACTCATCTTGTCACTAGTGTGGAACCTTCTTCTATTCCTTTACCTAGCATTCCTACCTATACTCCTCCTTTAGTGACTATGTCAATTCCCTCTCTACCTATGAGTGTTCCTCCTGTGTCCCTTCCTACTCCAAAACATTCTTATCATAATGTTCCTTTTACTTATTCCAATCCTCTTCCAACTATGGTTCCAAGTGTTCCTCCGCTTGTGTCTTCCATTCCTACCACTTCCTACACTTTACCAAGTGTTTCTAGTGTCTCTATGCCTCCTATTTCATCTAATGATCCTAAAATAATCACTTTGGCTCAAATTGTGTCCTCTTTACAACAACAACTTGCATCTTTAACTCAATCCAAGTTTAGCATTCCTCCATGTGACATGGGTAGTCCTTTATCCCTAGACATTATTCATGCTCTTGTTCCTCAGCAAGCCGATATGCCTCATCTTGAGAATTACAATGGTAAGGGAGACCCTGTTACTCATGTTAAAATATTCCAAATCCTTTATAGTGACTATGCTCATGACCATTGGATTTTAGTGAAGTTGTTTGCTATAACTTTTCATGATAAGGCCTTGGAATGGTATTGTTCCTTGCCTCCTTATTCTATTGATTCATTTATAAAACTTTCTAATGCCTTTATTCAACAATTTCAAAATAACATTGGTCTGCAAGTGTCCTTAACTGATTTGATGCATTGTAAACAAAATAATAAAGAAAAATTGACTGAATTTATTGGTAGATTTAAGCATTTGTATGCTCAAATTTCTTATCATGTTCTTGATATTGATATTCAGCATATGCTTATTTCAAATTTACAAAAATATATTAGAGATAAGATTTTGCTTACTAAATTTACCTCTTTTCAACATTTTTGTGCAGCGCTTCATCATTATCAATTACAAGTGAATCAATTTGAGAGTAACACTCCAATGGATCCTATCCAAGTTGATAAGAGTGATGCTGCTCCTAATCCAAATAAGTTTAAAAAACCTAACAACTATGTCAAGATAAATAAGCAAGAAAATGGAGTTTTTGGTCAAGTTGTTGTTGCATCCAACAATGCCACTTCTACATCCACTTCTTTTTGTCTAAATCATATGTTTACTCCTCTTTTTGAATCTTTGCATCCTATTATGGGTAAATTGTTGAATGCTAATATGATTATTTTACCTCCTATTCGACCTCTTTTACCTTCTACGGTGGCATCCAAATCCTTTTATTCCAAAGCCTTTTGCCAATACCATTGTTAGAATGACCATGATACTGAGAAGTGTTATTCTTTAAAACATAAGGTTCAAGATTTGATTAATTCTAAAGCTTTATCTATTGATAATTTTGATGGTAGTGGGAAAAAATATGTCTCTCCTAATCAAAACCTCCAATTCTATACGAATCCTTTGCCTACACATGATACTAATACCATTGTTCAACCATCTTCTATGGATATTGTTTATGATTCAAAGATGGATGATCTTAATCACATTTTTAACCATGTGGAGCATGTTGTTTTGTCTCAATCTGTATCTCCACCCCAGCGTCAATCTCAAACTCAAGTTCAAGTTCCACCTCAATCTAAGTATAAACTGAAACCTCAACCTAAACCTCAAAAAAAACCTAAGAATAAAAGACCTAGGGAACTCTTGATTACCTTTGATGATTCTAAGACTATTAAAGCTCCCGATGGTCCCCTCGACATTTATGCTAGGACTTCTAAGATACCTACACATGATTGTCTTATTGATCCTACATCCTTAGTCAATGTTATTACTAAAGAAAATCATTTTATGAAAAAGTTACAACGTGATTCTTATGATACATCAAATGTGTGGATTCAAACTTGTAATGATTTTTGTTATCCATCATTTGGTTCTATTAACTTGCCTGTTGAACTTTGTGGTAAAGTTGTGGACACTACCTTCATTGTTGTTCCTACTTGTGATCAGTTTCAAATTAAATTAGGTTTTCCTTGGTTGAATTCCATGCATGTCATTGCTTCTCCTATCTAGAAGTGTCTTAAATTCATTCATGATAAAGAAGTAAAGATAATTAATCATAGTTTATATCAACCTTCTAGGCCTAGGGATTGTGCTACACTTGACTTCTTTTGGCCTTCATTACCTAATTCATGTCCTTCTCAACCTAATAATATTTTTTTCACTCATATCAAGCCTATAAATATCACAAGATTCTTGAGTTAAGCATGCCTTAGATGGATCTTAATCATGGTCTTTTGCCTATGCCTTCCATACCTCCTTTATCCATGGCTTATAGTTTTGTTAATCAAGCTCCTAGTGTTGCTTTTCAACCTACTGAGAATCCTACTGATCTTCCTATAGAACTTGTGAAGGAACCTATGGTTGTCCCTCCTATTTCTCAACATATTTCAAACAAGAAAAAACATAACTGATCTACCAATGAACATCGTAAGAAGCATCGAGCTCAAGCTAAGGCCTGTGCCTCTGTTCTTCAAAGTTCTTTACCTTATTTTGACCAGCCTATGCCTGATGTGTTGGAAGAATTTAATGTTAATAATGATGTTAAGATGAATGATTATGATGATTCTATTTGTATATTAGATTCTATTTCAATTAATCTAGATGAAGAAGATACTCTTGATGATACTAATGATGTTGATGATGAATATGAGACTATTGACATTGATACTGATTTACCTAATATGCTTTTAGGACAATTGATAATTACACCTAGTATTGAACATTATGATTCTCAAGAGAATCCTTGTTTGGAACTAGCTATCATTCCTACTGTGTTGGATATAGTCCCTCTTGCGATTTTTACACCTTCTTGAAATGATATAGAACAAGATGGGGATAATAGGTAACACACTTGATTGTCTTGTCCTTCATGGTAGCTTTTTGTGTGTTTTCTTGTTGTATTGTGCTTCTCCCATAATGTGTTTTCTAATTTTTTTTTAGATTGTTTTATACGACCCTTGTTACTTTGTTGGTGCAAGGTGATAAAGGAATCAAACCTGTTGTACAATTCCTCTAATGTATCTATATTATTCTATATGTTTTTTTCATGTTATGTTGTGCCTATGCTATTATTCATAAATATTTTCCTTGTGTAGTCCTCTTGGATTCACAACTTGGTAGCACTGAGTCTTTTTGGTCACCATGTTGTGGTCTGAAAATACTCTTCTTCGTAACTCTTATGTTTTCTTTCCTCCATTGTGATTGTAGTTCTACTTTCTTTGGGGAATGATGTTAATTCATTTGCAATAATATCATATATAAATATTATCTTATGATCATACTAACCCCATGGCAGGTAGATCCCTTCAGTGTTCTCTGTATGTTTATGTGGTATTTCCCTTGATTTATCTTCGCTAGGGGTATCTCGTAGTGGAAACATAATCAGTGGATTTGTTTATGTTTTTGTTCAAGCAATTTCTCCTATTAAAGTGTTAGCAATGAATTTAACATGGGGACATATACTTTTCTCACTTTTTGCACACACACACTTTCAATATGTATATATTTTTCAAAGCTCTTCTTTTCCTTTATGGATTAGAGATGAATCCTTAAAGCATGGATTTTTTTATTTTTTAGGATCTCTTGATCCCTCCAGTTTCAATTTTCAAGGTTTTGATCCCTTACGGTCGAAGGTGTCCTTAAGAATGGATCTCTTTTGTTTTGGCTTTTCTCTTTTGGAATAGAATATTCCTAAGGGTGAATCCTTGATGGGTTGACTAGTGAGTAGCTACATTCACTAGGTGGTTCAACTCCATCTTTCCAGTTGTGTTGTTTTCTTGTGTGGTTCACAATGGGACATAAGTTCTCATTGGGTGAGGTAATCACACCCTCTTCTCTCTTTTTCTAGAGATATCTATCTTATTGTAAACTTGGAGTTGATGAAGACTTGAGTCCCTAGGGGCTTAAGGATTTCTTTGTCCCTTTGATTTCCATAAGATTGTCTTTTTCTTTATGATCTCCTTTACCAAGAGTTTGCATCGAGTCTATACTCTTGCTAAAGTGGGGGCTAAATATATCATCGAATAATGGAAGCACTTCCATTTAGGACTAGTTTAGCCCTTCGAGTAAGTGGTTTGGGGTTATGCCAAATGCCTTGAATGACTCTTTGACTTGGATCTAACATTTTCCTCTATTCTGTCCCATTTTCCACTTCTTTTCTACATTATTCTAGCATCCTGACCTGAAACCCTGAGATTCTTGACATTAGGGTCAAGGTCGACCTTCTAAGTCAAGGTCAAGCTTCTAGGTCAAGTATTAAAGATCCAATTCATCAAGGAGATCCATTGGTAGGCATTAAAGGATTCAATCTCTATGGAGCCCTCTTGTTGAAGATTTCTCCATCCACATCCATTCAAGCTTCTTCCTATTCCAAGATCCATTCAAGATTGGTGTTGAATATCTAAAGATAATTGATTTGAGACATCCTACATCCAATTCTACATTCATTTGGAGCATCCATACTTGTGGATTCAAGGATTCAAATCCTCCACAAGGGTTTTCAACATAGGTAAGGTGAAATGTTTCATTTACTTTGTTTATGACTGCAATTTCAATTCAATTTCAAGGTTAATTCCTAAATTAGGGTTTGACCAAGGAAAACCCCTCTCCCCCAACAAAAAAAACTATTTTTCTTGCAAGAACAAGTGTGGATCTGAGTACCCTTTTTGGTAGACTTTCAGGATCTGTGAATAGATTTTTTGTCAAAGCAGCATAGGTCAAGGTCAACATAAAGGGGAAAGATTGTTCCCTTAGGAAAGATTCTAGCCATGTATTTGGGTCAAGGTCAACCTTTCTCAGAAAAGTAGAAGGTTTCTGGGTTTTCTCTGTCTCTTTGTTTCCATGCCAAATCCAATTGCAAAAATTCTCGAAACTAAGTACAGACACCAAAAAATAGAATTTTCCAGATCTATCATATTTTGAGGTTATTATTTGTCTTCAAATTCAATTAATATTTCAATACTTCTTTCCATAATGGAATATAAGGTTTTCACCTTTCTTCATATTCTTCATCGACTAATTCATTTATGCATTGACCATTTTCTTGTGGTTAATCAATTTGGATCTTTCCTTTGGGAATTTAGGGTATTGAAGAGGATCTTATCTTCCCCAATCCTATACACACTTATCTCACACATCTCCATTTTTATCATTTACAACACTTCACCTCTTTTTCAGCTTCTTTTCCTTTGTATAGCCATTGTAAAATAACTTTCTCCTTGTTTTCTTGTTCAAGAGGGACTTTTTCTTTGACCATGCCAGTTCCTTCATGAATTGTTAGAGAATAGGTGTTAGTGGGTCCGAATGATGAAGATGGTTTCCTATAGGATCAATGTGAGATGGGAAAGTTGACCATCAAGCATGAAGCATCCATCTTGTATTCTCTAATTCCATTTTATTTTATAATCATCATTATTTGAAAGGCATCCAATGTTTCTTGTTTAGAGTTCTTAGTTTCTTGATTCCATGAGGCTTCTTTATTGTGTGAAACCATGCTTTTAGCCTATTTCACATTATTACAAGTATAAGAAAAGTCTAGAAGAATAGTAACCTCAATTCCATTGTGCAAGAATTTAATGCATTGATGATATGTTGAAGGTACTACTTATATTTCATGAATCCATGGTTGACCCATAAGTATGTTGTAAGAGAGTGGGAGATAAAAGAATTGAAAAATAATGTCTTGTTGTACATGATGGACTTGGATGGGAAAGATCACCATGCCTTTGGAAGAATGTTCCTCTTCATCATATGCCTTGATTTTTATTTTTCACCTAGGATCAATGTCATGCTCAAAGAAACTAAGGGATTTTACTAATGTGAACGTGCAGATATTCAAACCTATGCCTCCATATATCAAAATTTGTTTCACCCTTTTCTTATGTATGAGGAATTTGATATGGAGAGACTGATTGTGAGGGTGACTTAAAGATTTATCATCTTCTTCATAAAAGGTTAGATAATGTGGGGAAGTATGATGACCGACCATGGACTAGAACTTGTCTACATCTAAGTCCTTAGGAAGATTTTTCCGCTAGGAGGGATTGATCTAGAATCTCCATATGTGAAGGAGAGGTCTTAAGAAATTCAACAATTGATATCTGATCTAATGTGCATTGAATTTGATCAACCCGGTTATAATCATGTGTTGCAGATGAGGTAGTGACTTTGGGCTCTTGGGATGTTGTGTTTTTAGAAGAAGAGGAAGATATTGCTCCTTGTAGAGTGAGCTTACCTTGAGAGTGAGTAACTTCATTAGAATACTTGGCCTAAGTCTTTTTCTTGACCTTGATGATGTTAATGGTATGATTAGAAGACTCAAGTATGTGTATTACACTATCATTGTCAAAGTAGGTGTGACCCATCTTGTTGTCTTTTTCCTTAGATGATTCCCCTTTCTCATATTTGGGAAAAGGATCTTTGAAGGCATTATGGTCAGTATTCATTTGTGAGGATTCAACCATAATTGTTTCATTATTGATCAAATCATAGATTAAGTTTTTAAGCTTCAATTAATCATTGGTCTTGTGGAGCTTATTATGATGGTACTCACAATAGTGGTTATCATTCCACCACTTGGGATTTATCTTAGGATCATAAGGCTTTGAATTATCAGGAAATGTGATGAACTTGTTAGTCAAACATGTCTTTAGGGAATTTTCAAGTGATTCTCCAAGAGGAGTGAAGTCTCACTTAGGCCTAGGGATGTTAGAATGTAAAGATCCCCAAGATAACTGAGGGGGGGGGGGGGTGAATTGGTTATCAGATAATTTATCCATTCAACTACTTTAAATAATATAAACAATGTACTGATCAACCATAGAAAGATAATCATACACAATTGCACAATAACACAAGATATGTTGACTAGGGAACCTCTTGAAAAGAGTAAACCCCAGTGGGAATGATGCACTAATATGAAAGTTCCTTGTTAGAGGATGGAACCTGTTAGGAGTCTTATGAAATACATTCAATACATATAAATCCCTATTAGGAGATTTTGAATCCCTGTTAAAAGATTCTAACCCGGTTAAGAGTTTATGGAAGATAGAAGGACCCACTGCCCAAACAGCTTCAAGGCAAGATCTCTAAACCCACTATCCAAAAGATCTTAGAATTATTAAATAGAATAATATGAAATATATTACCTCCTTCACACTATGCCAAAACTGCACTCTCTGCTACACAAGATCACAATTCTAGATCTCTGTACTCACAAGTCTTCCTTCATCACTGAATTAGCTCTTTTCTTCACTTCATGCATATATTCGCATCACAATATTCATAGTACACATTAAAACAAGGAAAAAATTCCTTCTTATATACCAAACTCAAATAATTACAAATGAGTTGGTCCTCAATTACAAAATAATAAATTCTACATGCTACACACAGAATTCACATAAAACTGTCGGCTTCCAGATACTGTAACTTTCTCCAAATATATCCTCAAAGTTTGTGCTATGAACCACATCATCATTAATGAGTCTCCAACATCCCTTTAACTATTAAAAATTAGATTCCATCCCAGCTAAGAGATATCCTCCGATTTCTGAACATTGCTTCACAGAAACACTGTCTAAACACTGCTTTCACCAAAATGCTCATAACTCTCACAAATGAATGAATTTATTTTTGCACTATTAACCATAGGTTAATAACACACCAAAGAACATACCATCAACTGTACAAAAGCCAATCTACAATACAACATGTGTGCAAAACAAAATTGTACCTGCTTTCTTGCTAATATCTAGAATATCACTATGTTGACATCAATGACAATCCAAGTCATGAATGCAACAACAACTGCTACAGAATGACTGCCAAAATACTTTGCATTAATTTCTAACAATCTCCCCCATTGGCATTGATGGCAACATAGATGAAAAACATCCAATGTTCCAAAAATCCAATACTGCAACATCACTGCAAAATATCAAATCAAATCTTGCTTCATTTTCCTATTCAGCTCTCTCATACAATCCACAATGTTTTTCATGTATATCTCTCCCCCATTGACATCAATGATAGAAATTCCATCACTAAGTCAACAACAACTTAATGTCAAAAGACACTTTTCAAAAAAATACAATAACAAGAGTCCTCATGACTCAGCTCATAAACTCCCCCATAGAGGAAGTTCCAACATGCAGTCCAGAAGAAAGATAGGGCTCATATACCACTGGATGGATGTAATCATCTGCATCAATTCTCAAAAATAGGTTGGGGCATAACCCCAAGCATACCTCTTAGATACACAAATGTATCCTTAGGTAAAGGCTTTGTAAATATATCTACTGTCTTCTCCTTTGTACTTATGTACTCCAATCTTACTTCTTTTTCTACAACTTTCTCTCTTACAACATGATACTTGATCTCAATATGTTTAGTCTTAGAATGTAAAATAGGATTTTTTGACATACTCACTGTACTGGTGTTATCACAATGTATAACAATAGGCTCATCAAACTTTATTCCAATATCCTTCAACATCTACTTCATCCAAATAATCTGATTACAATTATTTGCTGTTGCAACATATTCTACTTCTACTGTGCTTTGTGAAGTACAATTCTACTTCTTACTTAGCCAAGAGACCAATTTTTCTCCAAGAAAAAAGGCTCCACCACTGGTGCTTTTCTTTTCATCAACGTTGTCTCCCCAATCTGCATCAATATAGGCACATAAAGTAAAATCATCAGAATTCTCATACCATAATCCATAATCCATTGTTCCTTTCAGATATCTCAGTATCCTTTTTACTACTGCATAATGTGATTCTCTAGGTTCTACTTGAAATCTTGCTACAATCCCTACTGAATGTGCTATATCAGGTCTTGTATGTGTCAAGTACTGCAATCCTCCAATCATAGATCTGTACTTTTTCTGCACAACTGTTGGTGTCTCATCTTTGCTAGATAACTTATGTCCGGTTACCATAGGTGTTCCAACAGGTTTAGAATCTTCCATTCCAAATCTTTTCAATAAGTCATTCAAATACTTAGTCTGACTTACAAATATACCTTCCTTGCTTTGTGTTATCTGTAATCCCAAAAAATATTTCATTTCTCCAATCATGCTCATCTCAAATTTAGTCTTCATTTCATCTACAAATTTTTCACTAGCTTCATCTTCTCCTCCAAAGATAGTATCATCAACAAATATAACTATAACCAAAAAACCATTCTCAATTTCTTCTTTGTATAAGTTACTATCTTTTGTTCCTTTTATGAATCCCAATTTCAATAAATACTTATCCAATCTTGCATACCATGTTCTAGGTTCTTGTTTTAATCCATATAAAGCTTTCTTTAACTTACATACCATATCTCCTTCTTGTTTCAAAGGAAAACCTTCAGGCTGCTCAATGTAGACTTCTTCTTCCAATTCACCATTCAAAAATGCTGACTTCACATCCATCTGATACACTCTGAATTTCTTGTAAGTTGCATATGCTAGAAACATTCTCATTGCTTCAAGTCTAGCCACAGGTGCAAAAGTTTCTTCATAGTCAATTCCTTATTGTTGTGAATATCCTTTACATACCAATCTTTCTTTGTTTCTTATCACTTCTCCTTGTTCATTCATCTTGTTTCTGAATACCCACTTTGTTCCAATCACATTCTTGTCTTCAGGTCTTGGGACCAATTCCCATGTCCTATTTTTTTCAATCTACTCTAGTTCTTTCATAGCATTAATCCAATGTTCATCTTCACAAGCTTCATTAGTAGTCTTAGGTTCAATTTGAGAAATCAAACATAAGTGTACCTTATTTTGATTCAAAACTCCTCTATCTAAACTTTCAATAACTTGCTCAACAGGGTGATGTCTTGAAGTATACCTGTTAGGTGTCATAGTTACTGATCTTGTTCCGACTGTAGATTCTTCTCTGCTTTCTTCTCTATTTTCCTCTTTGTTTTCTTCTCTATTTTCTTCAGTATGACTTTCATTCAGCAAATCACTATTAGTTTCAAAAAATAATTCTGCATTTTCAATGTTAGGCTGAGGTTGTGCTTCTCCATCAGATTCATAATCAAGCATTCTTTCCTAAATTTTAAACTTCTCATCAACTTTTACATTTGCACTTTCAACAATAGTCTTAGTTCTTTTGTTATAACATCTATATGCTTTGCTTTTTAAAGAATATCCAAGAAATATTCCTTCATCACTTCTAGAATCAAACTTTCCTATATCATCATCTCTCTTTATATAACATTTACTTCCAAAAATTCTAAAATACTTAACTGAGGGTGTATGTCCAAACCATAATTCATAAGGTGTCTTGTTTGTATCTGCTCTGATTTGTACTCTGTTCATAGTGTATACTACTGTGTTCACTGCTTCTCTCCAAAAAGTCTTAGCCAAATCATTTTCAAACAACATAGCTCTTGCTGCTTCAGTTATTGACTTGTTCCTTCTTTCTGCAATACCATTTTGTTCTGGTGTTCTAGGGGTTGAAAGTTGTCTCTTAATACCATTCATTTCACAAAAGGTGTTAAACTCTCTAGATGTAAATTCACCACCTCTATTAGATCTTAGACACTTAATCTTCATTCCAGATTCATTCTCAATTTTGCTTTTCATGATCTTAAATTTATCAAATGCTTCAGATTTTTCTTTCAAAAATGCAATCCACATCATTCTTGTAAAATCATCAACAAGAATCATAAAATACCTTTCTCCATAGAATCCTCTAGTCCTATTAGGACCACTCAAGTCTGTATGAACAATCTCTAGCTTCTCTATTGATGTGAACTTCTTGTTGGGAAATGAACTCCTTTTCTGCTTTGCCATCATACATTCTTTGCAAATCATGTTAGTAGGTTTCATAATTCTAGGTAAATCTCTTACCGCAAGTGTAGTGCTCACCTTGACAATATTATCAAAGTTTATATGAAAAAATCTTTTATGCCATAACCAACTACCATCAATCCTAGTTATCAAACATGTCATCTCAGTAGGATTCAACTGAAATACATTACCTCTGGTTCTAGATCCTTTTCCAATCAGATTTCCATCTTTATCTTTTATCACACAATTTTTCTCAGAAAACCAAACTTGATAACCCTTATCAGCCAATTGTCCAATGCTTAGTAGATTATGTCTCAATCCATCAACAAAGTAAACATCATCAGTGTTAGTCTTTCCATCAAGAGTAATAGAAAAATTAATCAAACAAGGTGCATTGTTACCAACCCTAACAATTCCTCCATCATAATTATCTAACTTAACAAACTTTCTTTTATCTCCAGACATATGATGTGAACAACCACTATCTATAATCCAATCAGATTTCTTTTCAACTTGTGAAACTAATGCTTTTTCTTCCCTTTTATCAGATTCATAACTTTCTTCTTTAATTGCTACAAATCCTATTTCCTCAAAGTTATCATTATCACTATCACTTAAATGTTTTTTAATTCCTACTTCAAGATCTTCATCATTTGCATAATAACATTCTTTAGATCTTCTAGGTTTAAAGTTGCTTCTATACTTCTTAACTCTTTTAGGACATTTAGATGCAAAATGACCATATTCTTGACAAGTCCAACATTTAAAGATTTTCTTACCATCTGGTTCTCTTTTTACAAGTAATGAAATACCTTCTTCAATCTTCTTATCTTCCTTAGATCTGCTACTACTGGCATAGTCTCCATTCACACTAGTACTCCTTGTAGGTCTAATGTTAAGAGCACTAAATGCTATTCCCATTCTAGGTAGCTCTCCTGATAATCTCAAGTTCATCTCTATTGTTTCTAATCTTCCAAGAAGAGTCTCTCTTGAGAAGTTCGATGTACAAGGTATCACTTGTTCAATCATCAGTGTTGTCTGCTTGAATACTGGTGTCAAAGTTCTCAAAATTTTCCATATCACTTCATTCTCTATCTTATCACCTCCACAAGACTTTATTCCTATTACAATCTTAGACATCCTACCAATATAGCTTATAATAGATTCATCTTCCATCATTCTGATATCTTGAAATGCACAAATCCAATTATGTAATCTAGCCTTCTTTGCATGTTCATCACCTTCAAAAGTAGAATGTAAAGCTTTCCAAATTGCATGAGATGTTTTCAAACATCTTACCTTACTATATTCATTCTACGATAGTGCTGACAAAAGTGCTTTTCTTGCAAGTATGTTACACATGAATAGATCTAGTTCATCTTTAGTTCCTGCCTCTAGATTGTCTTCCTCAATTATAGTCTTTTCATTCTTTGTAATCAACCAATAACTTGGTCCTAAACACAATAGATGTGTCTTCATCTTTTCTTTCCAGCTGTCAAAATTTACTCCATCAAACTTAGGGCTTTCTTTTCTAAAATTCGCCATGGATCTCCTTAAGTTGTTAAACTTTTCTTTCAAGGACCTGCTGCTCTGATACCAATTGTTAGAAAGTAAAGATCCCCAAGATAACTAAGAGGGGGGGGGGGGTGAATCAGTTATCAAATAATTTATCCATTCAACTACTTTAAACAATATAATCAATGTACTGATCAACCATAGAAAGATAATCATACACAATTGCACAATAACACAAGATATGTTGACTAGGGAACCTCTTGAAAAGAGTAAACCCCGGTGGGAATGATGCCCACAAAATGATGCACTAATATGAAATTTCCTTGTTAGAGGATGGACCTTGTTAGGAGTCTTATGAAATACATTTAGTACATATAAATCCCTGTTAGGAGATTTTGAATCCCTGTTAAAAGATTCTAACCCGGTTAAGAGTTTATGGAAGACAGAAGGACCCACTGCCCAAACAGCTTCAAGGCAAGATCTCTGAACCCACTTTCCAAAAGATCTTAGAATTATTCAATAGAATAATATGAAATATATTAACTCCTTCACACTATGCCAAAACTACACTCTCTGCTACACAAGATCACAATTCCAGATCTTTGTACTCACAAGTCTTCCTTCATCACTGAATTAGCTCTTTTCTTCACTTCATGCATATATTCGCATCACAATCTTCATAGTACACATTAAAACATAGAAAAAATTCCTTCTTATATACCAAACTCAAATAATTACAAATGATTCAGTCCTTAATTACAAAATAATAAATTCTACACACTACACACAGAATTCACATAAAACTGTCGGCTTCCAAATACTGTAACTTTCTCCAAACATATCCTCAAAGTTTGTGCTAAAAACCACATCATCATTAATGAGTCTCCAACATCCCTTTAATTGTGAAAAATCATATTCCATCCTAGCTAAGAGATATCCTCCGATTTCTAAACATCGCTTCATAGAAACACTATCTAAACACTGCTTTCACCAAAATGCTCATAACTCTCACAAATGAATGAATTTATTTTTGTGCTATTAACCATAGGTTAATAAAACACCAAATAAAATACCATCATCTATGCAAAAGCCAATCTTTAATACAACATGTGCAAAAAACAAAACTATACCTACTTTCTTGCTAATATCTAGAATATCACTGTGTTGACATCAATGACAATCCAAGTCATGAATACAACAACAACTGCTACAGAATGACTACCAAAATACTTTGCATTCATTCCTAACAAGGGATCCATGGCTTATCTTTATTACTTTCAAGTTTAGAGCTTGGTTGAGTGTTCTTATTAGCTTTCATTTCCTAAATACTAGTGGATAGCTTGAAAGATAGCTCCTTTAGGTTGCTAGAGGTAGATGTAGAGGTCATTCCCACAATTCCATCATTGACGACATCCTCAGTTTTGGTCCAAAACTTATGTTTTTCTTTGTTATGCTAATTATTGGAAGAAGACTTGTGCTCTTTATGTTGTAAATTGATTTCTCCTTTCCACACAAGGACATCTTCTATGTGAATATATTTTCAACCAGTTTGTCAAATGAGGCATGTGATTGCATTTGCAGTGCATAGTTCATTCAGAGAAAGCCTAGCAGCTTGAGTAAGATCTCTATGGATATGGATCAGCTACAGAAGAATCTTGAAGAAGTTCTTGAATAGATTGATATTCTTACTGAAGAGAGAGATACTCTGAAAGGGAAATATGATGATTCAAAGAACCTCATTGAGAAGCTAAAAGAAAAGCTAGAAGAACTAAAATCAAAGAAGGAATCTACAATTCAAATTAAAGATTGTGATGAAAATCTGGAAAAAGAAAATGAGATCCTTAAACATGAATTAAAGATAGTAAATCTAAAGTTGAATTTGAAAGATGGAAACAACAAGAATGAAGCAAATCTAAAATCTAAGAATGAAGATCTAAAGTTTAAACTTTGTAAAGTGACATCTGAACTTGAGAAAACAAAAGTACAGTATGCTGAACTTGAAAAGTACAATACAATTGTGAAAGTTGAACTAAATCAGTCTAAGAAACATCTTGAGAGATTGTATTCCACTAGTAAGAATATTGATGAACAAATGTCTTATCAAAAACCTTATTATCATACAACCGGTCTTTGATTTAACTCATTCAAGATAAGTGAAGAAATCAAGGACCCAGATCTGCAAGTTTCTGAGAACAAAGATGAAAAGAAATTTGATGAGGCTAACAAATTTTAGGATATACCTAAAGAAGAAGAACCACCTAAAGGTATGCAAAGATAATTTAAAGGTAGATGTTTTACATGTAATACTTTTGGTCATATGAAGAAAGACTGTACAGGTAAGCAATTCAAACCTCTTAATGGTTATTGTTATAATTGTCATGGTTTTGGACATAGAGCTATTGAATGTAAAAAGCCTAGATCTAATGATAATAATAGTAGTAGAATGTTTAGAAGTACTAACCATGTAGATAAGAGACCTACTGAAGATATGAATAGAAGAAATGGAGTAGTATGTTATAGATGCAACAAGATTGGACATATTGCCAAGAATTGTAGATCACAAATCAACCAAATAGTACCAAGATATGGAAACAATGGAGTAGTTTGTCAAATATGCAATGAATTTGGTCATGCATAAAGGTTTTGAAAAATGAATAACATGAGAAACCCTAATCCTAGAATTTATACAAGGAGAAATGAGAATACAAGCAATAGTCAAAAAGTATGTTGTAGTAATTCTGAAGAAGTGATATTCATTAAAGCCACATATCAAGGAGACACTTTTAGTATAGAAGGTAATTAGAAAGGTGAAGTGTCTAATGGTAAGAGTGAATCTCTTCCTAACCCATCCCAAAGCACTTAAATTCACAAAGAATGTATTAGAGTAGGAACTTAGGATAGTGTAGAAGTTAGTGTAGGATGAATTGAGTCTTGCGTAGTTAATGTAAGGTATTATGTGATGTAATAATGTTATGGTTAAGAGTGCATGAGCTAATATGAATGTATGAGAGTTTGCAAGAAGTTTGAAGTTTTGTAGGAAAGCAGGAACAACTTTTTGGAAAGAAGCGTTAAAGGAATTGAATGCGCTGTCAGAATCTTGTAAGATTGAAAGGTTAAAAGCTTATGATCAATATTAGTTGATCATTGAAGTGACTACAAGTGATAAGGAGATCAATACAACAGTGATTGAGAGCAGTTTGCAAGATTTGGTGAAAGAATTTCATGTCGGATCTATGCAAACCCCTAAATTGTGAATTTGAGGTATTTCACTAAGTAAATCTATCAGTCAGTTAAAGAATTTGTAGAAATCATGGATGTATCACTTATTCATCATATAAGGGATGACATCCTAGATGTTAACCCTTGGGCAACACAAGTTAATATATATTTTGTAAAGTGTTTTATGTTTTATAAAGCCGACTGTAAAAGTTATTATTCTTAATAACTTGTACAAATGTAAGTCATATGTAATGTGAAGAAAGTAGTGTGACATATGTATGCAAAAGATATTGATGCAAAGTTGTAAATTGTAAAAGTCAAGCAAGAAGACTTTGTATATGCAAGTGAAGAGATAGATTAGAATAGGAAAGCTATTCAGTAGTAGTAAAAGCTTATATACCTTGCCCTCTTATTGTAATCAGAAATCATTGTACATTACATGTTTGGGAAGTGGTCTCATCTTGTAATCATTCTATTTGTACTACCAACTCTTAGCAGGGTTGAGGCTTCTAACAAGGCCTAAAGTCCTTTCATCAAGATAGAGACACTATATGCATGTAATAGGCTCTTAACAGGGTCATTGTTAGAAAGTAAAGTCCACCAAGATAACTGAGAGGGGGGGGGGTGAATCAGTTATCATATAAATACAAATTTTATCAACTTCAATGATTTTAACCATGCAAGCAATGTAATCAACAACCATAGAAAGATATACATACACAATAACACAATGACACAAGATATGTTGACTAGGGAATCTCTTGATCAATTAAGAGTAAACCCTGGTGGGAATGATGCCCACAAAAGATGCACTAATATGAAAGTTCCTTGTGAGAGGATGGAATCTATTAGGAGTCTTATGAAATACATTCATTACATATGAATCCTTGTTAGGAGACTTTGAATCCCTGCTAAAAGATTTTAACTCTGTTAGGAGTTATGGAAGACAGAAGGACCCACTACCCAAATAGCTTCAGGTGAAAGATCACTGAACACACTATCCAACTGATCTTTGTATTACTCAACAAAATAATACCAAAATATTACTGATCTCAACAATTCAATACTCCTTCTCTAACTGTGCCAAACCGCACCAACTACTTCATCAAATCTCAATACCAGATCTCTATACTTCGCATATCCTCTTCCAACAAGTATTGCACAATTCTATAATTCACTTTCAAATACAATACACAACTAATTTTTACAATGAATAAAACATTCCTTCCTTTATACCACACTCAAGTAATTACAAATGAGTCAGCATACATATTACAAAATAAAAGTTTCCACACATTACATTAAAATTACACAAAATTGTCGGCTTCCAATTAAGATAATTCTTCACTCGCGTGACCTCAAATCTTGCACTCACATCCACATCACTAACATCATGTCTTCAACTTCTTCATAACTACACATGATCAAATTGAATCCTGATTAGGAGATATCATCTAATTTCCACAAACTGCTACTCAGGAACACTTCCTGAATACTACTTCCACTAATTTCCTCATAACTATCATGAATAAATGAATTTCCATATGCACTCTTAACCATGATCTTATAGAACAACATAGAGTAAGTCCTCAACTTCACATAGCTTGATTTTTAATTTCCCAAGTGTGCTAACTCAAACACTATCTTCTTCTCTGTAAATCTTCAGTAGATCATTGTGTTGACATCAATGACAATCATAGTCATGAATGCAACAAAAACTACTATAGAATGGCTATGAATACTCCCCCATAGGATATATTCATCCTTCATTCCTAAAAATCTCCCCCATTGACATTGATGGCAACATAAATGAAAAATCATCCAAGTTCCATGAATACCAACACTGCAACATTGCTACTCTAAAAATTCTACAAGTCCTCTTCATCAATCAAATCTTGCTTCACTTTCCTATTCAATTCTCTCCAATAGATTTTTTTTCATGTATACTTCTCCCTCATTGACATCAATGATAGATGTTTCATTATTATGTCAACAACAACTTTAATGTCAAAAGACACTTTTTCAGAAGATACATTCACTAGAGTCCTCATGACTCAGCTTAGATACACATACTCCCCCATAGAGGAATTACCACCATTGAGTCTAGAAGAGAGATAGGGCTCATATACCACTGGATGGATGAAAAAATATGCATCACTTCTCAAAAGTAGGCTGGGGCATAACCCCAAGCATACCTCTAAGATACTCAAATGTATCCTTAGGTAAAGGTTTTGTAAATATGTCTGCAATCTGCTCCTTTGTGCTTATATACTCAAGTCTGACTTCTTTCTCTGCAACTTTCTCTCTCACTACATGATACTTTATTTCTATATGCTTTATCTTAGAATGTAATATAGGGTTCTTAGACATACTAACTATGCTGGTGTTATCACAATGTATAAAAATAGGCTCAACAAACTTTATTCCAATATCCTTCAACATTTATTTCATCCAAATTATCTGATTACAATTGTTTGATGCTGCCACATACTTTTCTTCTATTGTGCTCTTTGAAATATAATTCTACTTCTTTCTTAGCCAATAAACTAATCTTCCTCCAAGGAAAAATGCTCCACCATTGGTGCTCTTTTTGTCATCAACACTACCTCCCTAATCAACATATGTATATGCACATAGGGTAAAATCATCAGATTTTTCATACCACAATCCATACTCAATTGTGCCTCTTAAGTACCTTAGCATCCTTTTTACTACTTCATAATGTGATTCTCTAGGTTCATCTTGAAATCTTGCAACAATTCCAACTACATGTGATATATTTGGTCTTGTATGAGTTAAATAGTGCAATCCTCCAATCATAGATTTGTACTTTTTCTATTCTACTACAGGAGTCTCATCTATGCTAGATAACTTATGTCCAGTTACCATAGGTGGTCCAACTACTTTATAGTTCTCCATTCCAAATATCTTCAATAATTCATTCAAGTACTTTGTCTAACTTACAAAGATATTATCATTGTTCTGTGTTATCTACAATCCTAAAAAGTATTTCATTTCACCAATCATACTCATTTCAAATTTAGTCTTCATTTCATCTGCAAATATATCACTAGCTTCATCTTCTCCTCCAAAGATAATATCATCAACAAAAATAACAACAACCAACAAACCATTTTCAATTTCCTTTGTGTATAGGTTGCTATCAGCTATGCCTTTTTTAATCCTAACTTTATCAAAGACTTATCCAATCTTGCATACCAAGTTCTGGGTGCTTGTTTTAGTCCATATAAAGCTTTCTTCAGCTTACATACCATATCTCCTTCTTAAGTTAAAGGAAAACCTTCAGGCTGCTCAATGTAGACTTCTTCTTCCAATTCTCCATTCAGAAATGCTGACTTCACATCCATCTGATACACTTTGAATTTCTTATAAGATGCATAAGACAAAAACATTCTTACTACTTCAATTCTTGCTACTGGTGCAAAAGTTTCTTCATAGTCAATTCCTTCTTGCTGTGAGTATCCTTTACATAGCAATCTTGATTTGTTTCTTACAACTTTTCCTTGTTCATTCATCTTGTTTTTGAATACCCATTTTGTTCCTATAACATTCTTATCTTTAGGCCTAGGGAACAATTCCCAAGTCTTGTTCTTTTCAATCTAATCTAGTTCTTCTTTCATAGCTTTAATCCAATGTTCATCTTCACAGGCTTCACTAGTAGATTTAGGTTCAATTTGAGGAATTAAACACAACTATTCTTGTACCTTATTTCATGTCAGAACTCCTCTGTCTATGCTTCCAATAATCTTCTCAACAAGATGATTCCTTGACAGATTCATTTTAGGTGTCACTATCTCAGTTCTTGTTTTTGCTATAGGTTCTTCAATGATTTCTTCACTATAGCTTTCATTCAGCAAATCACTATCAGTTTCATAGAATAATGTAGTGTTCTCTAGATTAGTTCTAGAATGAGTTCCTTCATCTGATTCATAATCAAGCATTCTTTCCTGAATTTTGAACTTTTCATCAACTTTAACATTTGCACTCTCAACAATAGTTTTAGTTATTTTATTGTAACATCTATAAGCTTTTTTCTTCAATGAATATCCAAGAAATATACCATCATCACTTCTAGGATCAAACTTTCCAATGTCATCATCTCTCTTAATATAACATTTGCTTCCAAAAATTCTAAAATACTTAATTAATGGTGCATGTCCAAACCATAGTTCATAGGGTGTCTTGTCTATGTCTGCTCTGATTTGTACTCTGTTCATTATATACACTGCTGTGTTCACTACTTTTCTCTAGAATATCTTCACCAAGTCATTCTCAAATAACATAGCTCTTACTGCCTCAGTCACTGATTTGTTCCTCCTTTCTACAATACCATTTTGTTCAAGTGTCCTAGGGGCTGAAACTTATCTCTTAATACCATTCACTTCACAAAAACTATTAAATTATTTTGAAGTAAATTCTCCACCTCTATCTGATCTCAAACATTTAATCTTCATTCCAGATTTATTCTCAACTTTGTTCTTAATAATCTTAAACTTATCAAATGCTTCAGATTTTTCTTTAAGAAATCTAATCCACATCATTCTTGTAAATGTTAGCCAAATTTTCTTGTGCATGCAAATTTGGCTATTTCTATCCCATGGTCTTTGTTTTTACCCTACCAAGCATCCCTAAAAATTTCATGGCTTTATGAATTGTCTTCTGGCCTCTACAAATTTACTAACTCCCTGGTCTATAGTTCAAAAATTTGAAAAAAAGCAGCTATTGGTGCCCAAAAACCCTACAAACCCTAGCTAGGTTCTATTTGGTCATTACCTTTTTTGGCCACTTAAAACCATCAAGTACCCATGTGCACTTTTATCCTATTGGCTAGTCACTAATTCTTTTTGTTCTCTGGCGGTTACCTTCCCTTTTTGGCGAATCAACGAATGCCTTGTTTGTGTAATATCTCAATGTTTCACTGTCACCGCTAAATGGCTAGCGACTCAATGAGTGGTTAATGTCTCCTTTGGTCATGTGGTTACTTAATGATTTGGTGGTCTAAGATAACTGGGGGTCCTAGCTATGAAGATCGATGGCTGGCGCATGATCTCATGGGTTGTGTCAGAGCCATGAGATTATGCACCGACCGTCGATCTTGTTTTGCTGTTAGAGCTTCATTTGGTGGGTCCTTTCTTTCTGACGTGATCACATTTGATTGGTCACTGGGCACATAGCTAGGATTTATTAGTGGGATTGTGTCAAAATGTCTACAGGGATGTCAGTAGGATGAAGATCAATGGCTGGCATATCTTCAAGAAGAGGTTTTCTGACACATGAGATCATGCACCTGCCACTCGATCTGCCAAGTGTTCAAGTTCCATCAGTGGGTCCAATGCCATGTCAGGATGACATGTCATTTTGTGATTGGCTAAAGTAAAGGTAAATGTTAGGTGGGGCCAGTGCTGCGTGTTGCTGACATGCATATTTTTTATTGGTTGCTAAGTGTTGATGAGTACTTACAGGTGGACCCATGTGTTAGTGGGGTGCTGGTTCTAAAAGAATCTATGGCTAGCACATGATCAGAAGGAATATTCAAAGGCTATGATATCATGCACCTGCTGTTAGATTGGAATCTAAAGCTACAGTGGGACCATGTCAGAGAACTGCTGAGGTGTTTGCTGATAACATGGCTTGAGTGAATAAAATAGTGACAAGTGGCAAGTCTGGGCCCGAGGTTTAAAGAGTTCTTCGTGACTTAAGAAGACAAAAGTCAAAGTGGGTCCAAGCTGATAGGTGTGCTGACGTGCTAAATTTTCATTGGTCCTCATATTACTAATATGGACTTGGAATTTTCAAAGGGTTTTGTAACTGTTGTTAGGATAATCTAAGCTGTTTGACTACCGAGAGATAAAAGATATCAATGGCTGTGTTTTAAAAATGACCTGGTAGCCATTATTTTCAAATTCAAATATCTTTGCGAAAGTTTTGTCAGGGTTTGAAGTAGGAAGCTAAATAAAACAAGTGATGGTTGTGAATTAATTGTGCCGGGACATTTTTAGTTGAGGATGATGAGTAGGAAGTCTGGGCGGCCATCATGGGTCGATTCTTGTCCCTGTGAGGTACCATTTTAGCATTCATGGTGGGCCTGTTGCAGAAAAGTTGATGGATCAAGGTTTCTTGTCCACGGGTGGATGTAGTACAGGGATGGGCATGTAAATAAATATCTGATCAGTTATGATGTTGCAGGGATACATTTATGATCAGACTTGTTTGAATTAGGATTTGATTATTATAAAAAATCTTGTAACCCTAATTAGGTTTTGACTCCAGCCTGTGTGCCAAATAGGAGATGTATATAGTTAATTTTTGGGGCTTTAGATCTCATAGAGTTAGACAATTGTAAAAAGAAATTCATCTTTCTTAAGAGTTATCTGTGGCATTTTCTCTACCCTCTGGCTTCTACAGTTGTATTCTTTCATTGATAATTCAAACATTGCAAAGGTATTTTGTGAGAATTCTTCATGTCCCTATGCTTCCTTGTCTGAATTATCTCTTATTGAATTGAAGTATATGTATTTTTTGAGTGATATCTCAAGGTTCCTGATCCCTCTCTCTTTCTGCAATTATTGTGTGTTGTTGTGGATGATTTGATGTGAATGCTTTTGTGGGTATACTACAACCCCCTAACAATCTTGTCTCATTCATATACCAAGTTGCAGAGGTGAATGTTTGTCTACAGGTTGTAGATTGTGTCTAAATACTTAGGAATGCTATTGTTTGTGAAAGTCTCTCTCTCTTTCCCTGAATAGCCTCTTTCTATTGCAGACCCTTCTATGAAATATTTATGCAGGCCTGTTTAGTGAGTTGTGATCTCCTAGACCTAAGTTGTTCATTATTTTCATCCTCTATACTGAGATTCAAACCCTTCATTTTGGTGTATCACCTAGTAGGTAGTTTTCTTTCAGTCTTTCCCTTTCGAAGCTTTCCTTCTATCTGTTTCCCTCAAAAGTTTTACTTTCATGTCTAGAAGCAAATTAAGGTGATTATCCAAGAGGAACCAGCCTATAACCTAGAGGTCTCATCTTAGTTAGTATAGGTCCCACACCTGGAGATGATTCCCATGTTATACTAGGTTATCAAGACCAAGAGAGCTTGAAACAAGGGTGCAAACTTAGTCTATAACAGTAAAATCATCAACAAGAATCATAAAATACCTTTCTCCATAGAATCCTCTAGTCCTTATGGGACTGCTCAAATCTGTATGAACAATTTCCAACTTCTCTTCTATTGTAAGCTTCTTGCTAGGAAATGAGCTTCTCTTCTGTTTAGCCATCACAAATTCCTTGCAAATCATGTTAGTAGGCTTCACAAGTTTAGGAAAATCTCTTATTGCAAGTGTAGTACTCACTTTCACAATGTTATCAAAGTTTATATGAAAAAATCTTATGTTCCATAACCAACTATCATCAATCTTAGTAATCAAGCATGTCATCTCAGTAGGGTTCAACTGAAATACATTACCTCTAGTTCTAGATCCAATACCAATCAAATTGCCATCCTTGTCTTTGATTACACAAGTTTTCTCAGTAAACCAAACTTGATATCCTTTGTCAACTAACTGTCCAACACTCAAAATATTATGTTTCAATCCATCCACAAAGTAAACATCATCAGTATTAGTCTTTCCATCAAGAGTAATAGATCCTATACCTTTAATCAAACAAGGTGCATTGTTTCCAACTCTAACAATTCCTCCATCATAATTTTTAAACTTTATGAAATTTTTCATGTCTCCAGTCATATGATGTGAACAACCACTATCTATAATCCAATCAGCTTTCTTTTCTACTTAAGAAACTAAAGCCTTTTCTTCCTTAATTTCTATTTCAAGATTTTCTTCTTTAATTGCTACAAATCCTATATCATCATTCTCAGTATCAATTTCACTCAAAGATTTCTCCAAACTAGCTTCAAGTTCTTGATCATTTGCATATTAAAATTCTTTAAATCTCCTAGTTTTAAAGTTCTTTCTATAATTCTTAACTCTCTTAGGACATTTAGATGCAAAATGACCAAATTCTTGACAAGTCCAACATTTAAAAATTTTCTTACTATCTGGTTCTCTTTTCACAAGCAAGGTAATACCTTCTTCAATATTCCTGTCTTCTTCATTTCTAGATCCCCTACTACTAGCATAATCTCCACTTACACTGATGCTTCCTTAAAAAGTATGGTGAACACTAAGTGCACTGAATATTGTCTCCATTCTAGGTAAATCTCCTGATAGCCTCAAGTTTATCTCTACTGCTTCTAATCTTCCAAGAAGAGTTTCTCTGGTAAAGTTCATAGTACATGGTATAACTTGTTCAATCATCTATGTTATCTTCTTAAATGTAGGAGTCAATGTCCTCAGAATTTTCCATATCACTTCATTCTCTATCTTGGTCCCTCCACAAGATTTTATACCTGCAACAATCTCTGACATTCTACCAATATAGCTTCTAACAAATTCATCTTCCATCATTCTTATATCTTCAAATGCACATATCCAATTATGTAATCTGACTTTCTTTGCATGTTCATCACCTTCAAAAGTAGATTGTAAAGCTAACCAAATTTCATGAGATTTTTTTAGATATTTTACCTAACTGTACTCATTTTTTGGAAGGGATGACAAAAGTTCTTCTCTGGCAATTATGTTACACATGAATAGATCTCTTTCTTCAGTACTACATTCTTCAATCTTGTCTTCATCAATGATAGTATTTTGAATCTTTGTGATTAACCAATATCCTAGTCCTAAATAGAGTAAATGTGTCTTCATCTTTTCTTTCCAGCTGTCAGAATTTACTCCACCAAACTTAGGGCTTTCTATCCTGAAATGATTCACCATATATCTCCTTAAGTTGTTAAATGTTTCCTTCAAGAACCTAGCTCTGATATCAATTGTTAGAAATTAAATTCCACCAAGATAACTAAGAGGGGGGGTGAATTAGTTATCAGATAAATAAAGCTTTTATCAACTTCAATACATTTTAACCATTAAGAAATGTAATCAACAACCATATAAAGATATACATACACAATGACACAAGATATGTTGACTAGGGAACCTCTTGATCAAAGAGTAAACCCTGGTGGGAATGATGCCCACAAAAGATGAACTAATATGAAAGTTCCTTGTGAGAGGATGGACTTTGTTAGGAGTCTTATGAAATACATTTAGTACATATGAGTCCCTATTAGGAGACTTTGAATCCCTGCTAAAAGATTCTAACTCTATTAGGAGTTATGGAAGATAGAAGGACCCACTGCCCAAGCAACTTCAAGTGAAAGATCACTGAACACACTGTCCAACTAATCTTTGTATTACTCAATAGAATAATACCAAAAGATTACTGATCTCAACAATTCAATACTCCTTCTTTGACTATGCCAAACTGCACCAACTGCTTCATCAAATCTCAATACCAGATCTCTATACTTCGCATATCTTGTTTCAACAAGTATTGCACAATTCTGCAATTCACTTTCAAATATAATACAAAACTACTTTTTACAATAAGGAAAAAATTCCTTCCTTTATACCACACTTAAGTAATTACAAATGAGTTAGAATACATATTACAAAATAAAAGTTTCTACATGTTACATAAAAATTACACAAAACTGTCGGCTTCCAATTAAGATAATTCTTCACTCGTGCGACCTCAAATCTTGCACTCACATCCACGTCACTAACATCATGTCTTGAAATGATTCATAATTATGCATGATCAGATTCAATTCCGATTAGGAGATATCATCCAATTTCCATAAACCGCTACTCAGGAACGCTTCCTGAATACTACTTCCACTGATTTCCTCATAACTATCATGAATAAATAAATTTTTGTACGTGCTCATAACCACAATCTTATAGAACATCATAGAGTAATTTATCAGCTCCACATAGCTTGATCTTCAATATCCCAAGTGCACTAACTCAAACACTGTCTACTTCTCTGCTAATCTTCAATAGATCACTGTGTTGACATCAATGACAATCGCAGTCATGAATGCAACAACAATTGCTATAGAATGGCTGTGAATACTCCCCTATAGGATAGATTCAACATTCATTCCTAACGATATTCTATGTGAATATATTTTCAACCAGTTTGTCAAATGAGGCATGTGATTACATTTGTAGCGCATAGTTCATTTCAGGAACCAAAGTTTTTAGAAATATATCAATCTTCTTAGTCTCAAGAATTTTTTGTGGGTATCTAAAAAACATCCTCTACCACCACTAAAAGAAATTAATGAAGGGCTCTCCATAAATTTTCTTTGTATTGCATAAATAAAGCATGGTAATAGTGTGAGAGATGTTGTAGGAGTATTGTTGGATGAACTTCTAAACTAGTTCATCAAAGGTCTTGATGCCAAGGGAAAATGAGGCAAACCAACCCATAGCTTGTCCACCAAGACTTTGAGGAAAGAGTATTGTTAGAGTAAAGTATTAATTATGTTAATTAATCTTTACTCCCTTCTTAAGATGTCAACTTCCTTTTGCTTTCGTTTAAAAGAACATGCACTAGTTGTTCTAAACTCATGCATTAGTCATGTAATAGTTAAACTAATTATTACATGCACTAGACTTTGCCTTTCAAGGCTTTTGATCTCCTTTATAAGGATGAGCCATTATACATTCAATTCATTCATTATTTGAGGATATTTTCTTCTTCATATTTTGAGTCAACCCTTGCCCTCTTCTTGTCTCTACTTCCTTGTAACAGGTTTTTGTATGTAGGTGATCTTCAGGTTTTGTGGATTTGTATTGCTCAACTCCTACATGGTATCAAAGCCTAATTTGCTACAACTTGTTCATGTTTGAAGGATTGAAATTAGGGATTTTTTTGCGATTTGAGAGGTTTTGGTATTCTTTGTAAGATGTTATTTTTTGTTTCTTTTTAGCACTTTTTATAGAGAGGGTTTCCTATCAGATCTGGGTGGGACCTATTTTTATGGTTATCTTGGCTTCAAATAGACCTCACGATTGCATTCAGAGCATCCAAGAACCCTAAGATCCATATAAAATTTGTCCAATTTGGATGAAGTTAGTATTTGTGAGAAAAAAAATTTGCAATCAGCCCTGACATGGATCTCGAGGTGATCAGTATTTTTTTGGAGCACTTCTGGCCCAAATAGACCTCATGGTTGCATTTAAAAGGCCCGAGATAGTCAAAATCCATATAAAGCTTGTCGATTTTGGACAAGTTTCCATCTGAGGCAAAAAATTTTTTGTCATACCAGGGGCGTATGACCCTGGCATGCGGACTGAGGAAGGTACGACAATTTTTTAAAAGAAAAAATTAAAATATTTTTTTTGGGGGGCACCGCCCAGCAGCCACCGCACACCTCGTCTGCTCTGCCCTTTGCTGCTCTGCCACCACCCACCTCAGCTGCTCCGCCATGCTCAATAGCCCCACCGCTTGCCCACGGCTCTACTACCATCAGCTCCGCCACCACGAGCTGCGCCACCCACCGTTAGCTCCACTCCGCTTGAGCTCAACCCCCCCCTTCACTGACCTAGGTTGCATGGGGGACCAGCCCCCTGACCCCCTGCATCAAACTCTCTAGCCCTTGGTCACCCACATGACCAGGGCCCCTTATTTTTTCAACCCCAGGGGTTTAGAGCTGCGATGGCCATTTGGCCATCATTTTTAAGCTTGGAGATTGATGACGTTAGCAGCCTTTTCTCATTTTTTGAGTTTTTTAAGGGTACCTAGGTTTTTTTTTGTGGATATCTTGGGCATCTGGGATCGTCATTGGGTGTGTGATATATCATCGGAAAGCTGGCTCCAAGACCGATCTGAATTTTCTAGTATGGTTTTGTGATTTTTCCATTTTGATGCTCTTTTTTTTGCCAAAGTTAGATGTTCTCTATGATCGTGGTGTTTCAAACCTCCTACCTTCCGGGATCCGTTTCTCTTGCATCTGGGCTTCATTTTCAGTAAATGAGATATTTTCAGAAAGCTCTTCCTAAGATTTTATAAGATCTAATGGTTTCATGTGGTTTTTTGTCCTTTTTCTAATGTCACTCATCCTCAAATCCTTACAGATACCTTCTTTGGGCCCTCCAGCGTAGCTATTGGTTTTTTGCTCATATCTTGAGCATACGGTGTCAAAATTTGGCAAACAAGATATCGTCAGAAAGCTGATTCCAAGCTCTTTCTAGATATAGAAGTTATATTTTTTTGTTTTATTTTTCTAATGGTTTTTTTCTCTTTCAAAGCTAGATCTTCAGTTCTACACTCTGGGAGCTCTATCTTGCACATCCGGACCTCCATTTTTGGAAAATGATATATCATTGGAAAGCTTGTTCAGAGAGCTTTTCAATTCTATGAGTCATTTTTCCATATTCTACTCCAAGTTCATTTTATTTAGATTCTTACTTTTTTGTAGCCTGGTAGATATCTTGGTTGTTACAGGTCTTGGGATCTCTTCCCTTTGAGGGATGGCTCATCTTAGGTTTCTTTTTTGGTTTAGTAGCCTTTTAATCTTCTTTGAACAGTGTTATACTTCACTTTTGTAGCATTCTTTTATGCACGCGCACTGAGATAAAATGCCATTCTATTGCTTTGATGGGATCTTTCACATGTTTGTGCTATTTGTACTTGCACTCCATTATAAAGTGCTAGGGGGGGTTTGATGTTTGCCTTTGTTTTCCATCTACCTTTGTCAAGTGAGTGTTCCTTCCATGACATTAGCCTTGGGTATCTTTATTTTGTGTTTGTACTCTCTCTGCACATTCGATGTTTCAGATTCATCTTCATCATGCAATTCATATTGGATGATCTTTTTAGTGTACCTATCATTACTCCCTTGTTAGTATTATGGGGGGGGTTCCTACTATTGGTTCTACTGCTTCCTTGGTTTGATAGTGTGATCCATGTATTTAGTATTTGATCCTATGTACTAGGTGGTTGCAGTGGCTGGGGTACCTATGCATTCCAATGAGATGGATCATTTACCATATGGACACTCTTTTCCTTCCTATTTTTGGATGCACTCTTCCAACTTTGATTGATCAGCTCTTCAAGATTTTGGTATTTATACCATCTATATCTTCAAGTTCAGGTGTTTTCCTTTGTTTGCCTCCTAATTTGAGTAGTGTCATTTGAGGGCACTCATGCAGATTACAGTCTTCTCTACCTGGTCATATTTATGTGGAGGATCTTCAGATCATCAGTTTCTTCTTGACAGATTTTTTAGTTTCATGCTTCAATGATGTTGTACATGTTCATCTTTGTTCCTATTTTCTGGAACATTCTTAGTTTTGGAGGCTTCTTCAGTCCTTTAGACTGGTCTTTGTCTCTTTTTGGAGTAGAGTTTTTCCCATGTGGTTTTTCTCTATTTCTCTACTTTTCAGAGACTCTCTTTTGTACTTGGGTACCTCATCAAGCCATGTTGCCAAGAGCCATTTTTATGCTTTCAGCATTGTAGTTTCCTTTTCTTTCTTTTTGCATTGTTTGTAGCTGCATTATTGCTCATCTTAAGGGGGGGGTGTTAGAGTAAAGTATTAATTATGTTAATTAATCTTTACTCCCTTCTTAAGATGTCAAATTCCTTTTGTTTTAGTTAAAAGCACATGCACTAGTTGTTCTAAACTCATGCATTAGTCATGTAATGGTTAAACAGATTATTACATGCACTAGACTTTACCTTTCAAGGCTTTTGATCTCCTTTATAAGGATGATCCATTGTACATTCAATTCATTCATTATTTGAGGATATTTTCTTCTTCATATTCTAAGTCAAACCCTTGCCTCTTCTTGTCTCTACTTCCTTGTAACAAGTTTTTGTATGTAGGTGATCTTCAGGTTTTGTGGATTTGTATTGCTCAAATCCTACAAGTATCATAAGATAGCTTTGTTCATGCATAAATTCTATGCTTAGGGAAAAATAATACGTGCACATGGTCTTATGGATCTTTGTTACCATCATACTTTCCATATTTAGGAATCTCTACTTTGTCTGGTAAAGGTGACATGTAGAGATTTATGTCAAAGGGGAAAGGACCAAATTGATTCAAGGGAATATTTGTTAGAGGGTTGGTCATTATCCTTTTTAAGTTGTGAAATCTCATAGTGTAAGTCTTAAAGTTGTTTGGTAAGAGTTGTGAGAGGAGACTCTTCCTCTTTTTGCAATAAACCATCCACATCAAAGTCAAGAGGAAGCTTCACACCCATAGAGGCGAGATGCATGAAATAGAGGTCCTTATCTTGACTCATGATGGCTTGCATCACTTTGTGGAAATTTTTGTCTTCTTGTCAGTTTGGATTTCCTCTTGTGTGGGTTCTTCCTCCTCAGAGGAGTTAGAATCATTTCTTTGCATGTTTCCCCATTATAATTTTACATGTCGATATAATCAAATATTTCAGCATGGGTAAAGGGTACTAACTATTAAACAATGTTGGTTTGTGGTGACTGATCAGGCAAGTAGTATACAATTTTCATTTATCATGGGGTTTGGGGTTAACTTGTCAAGAATTTTTGATTTGACACATCAAACATTTCCATATGTTGACTCATCAAGCTTTTCCCTAGGTTGACTCATTAGGTATTTTTAGGGTTAACTTGTTAACCAACATAAGTCTTGTTATAATGGCTTATGGTTAGGGTTTTCTCAATGTAATGAGAATTTCATAGCTTCATGTAGTGGTATTGATTTGCAAGTGATTGCAGATTGTAACAAGCTAAAATTACTGGATAATAAGATTGGACTCTCTATTTGGTGGACGTAGCCCAAGATTGGGTGAAACATGTTAAATATTTTTGTCTTCTTGTTCTACTTATGTGGGAATTATTCCTTTTCATTATTGAATATATTTGCATGTAACTATTAAATTTATGTATGATAATCCAAACAAGTGGTATCAAAGTGGGTTTTTTTTCATTTATCCTCTATAAGAAGGTCTCATGGTTGAGTGGGGAGTCTCACGATTGAGTGGGAGTCTCATGATTGAGTGGGAGTAATGGTAGATGAGGGTAACTTGAAGGTTGATAATTTTAATGGGAAAAACTTTGAGTTATGGGAAATGCAAATGGAGGACTATGCCATGCCCAAAAATATCGAACAAAACACAAATAAAAAATTTCCTAAAACTACATCATGTTGACAAGAGTTACTAACATTTGCAGTCTTAGCTAAAGGGTGAGCAACATAAATTGTGACCGAGGGGCATCATGACTTTATTGACTTGGGTCAACCTCCCTCTTGAAAATAGTTTTCTAAAGCAAGGTATAAATGCTATACTCAAAGAAATCCCTAATAGGAGATGTTAACTAAGTTTGACTTCTCAAATCCCCTAGATGTTATCTGCTAGAGCTAAGTTTTAACAATGTGTTAAATATGGCCTACCTTAAAATCCATGCTAGGGTGTGGGATCTTAATGAAAGATAACCCTGACATAATATTTAAGGATAATTAACTAAAGGATTAATTTAAACTTAATGGGGAATGTTCAAGATTCCATAACACTATAGTCTCAACCTATGAATTTAATCATTTATCACAATGATTAAATTAAATAGGGATACTATATGGTTTTATAAAATTTGAAGAATCTAAATAAGACTAAGGATATTGGTTTTAAGTCCTTATCTAAAAGCCCAATCCTTAGTTTGAATTTAGGAATTAATTCAATTAATTCAAAAGAGTTAAAACTCAAAAACTAATAACAATCCAACTTTATATTAATGGGTCTAAACAATACTAATTTTATTCAATTAATTGTGATCTACTTATGAGCAAAAATCTCTAACCTTCTAGAGGAAGTAATATTGCAAACAAGGAAGTCAATTCTAGCAACTAAGGCTAATTAATTTAGAAGCCTCCTAAAAAGGCCTAAAGGTCAAACCTCAACCATAACATTAATTGAAGAATTTAATTTCATTTGGTTTCAAACTTGGCAACTAAACTTGTTTGAATTATTTTTTGAAATCCAATTTCATTTTCTTGTTTATAAAAAGTCTCAAGGCTATCATAGTTATCAAGTGTAGATTGCTCCATATAACTTTTTGTTTGTTTGATTTTAGGATTGCATTGGAATTTAGATGAGTTTGAGCCAAGACATATATATATATATATATAGATATATATATATATATATGCATGTATATATATATATATGTATGTATATGTATATATATATTTAGATATATTTATATAGTATATATATATAGATATATATATATAGATATATATATAGTATATCTATATATATATATAGTATATATATATATAGATATATATATGAATATATATAGTATATATGTACATATATATGTAGATATATATATGTAATATGTATATATATGTACAACAGATATGTTATATATACCACTCACATATAATAGTATATACATTATAATATATGAATACATACATACTACATACATACATACATACTACTATATATATATATATATATTATATATGTATGTATGTATGTATGTATATATATATACATGTATATATATGTATATATATATATATATATATATATATACATATACATGTGTGTGTGTGTATATATATATACATGTATATATACATGTATATATATACATATATATGTATATATGTGTGTATATATATGTGTATATATGTATATGTATATATGTATATGTATATATATATATGTGTGTGTGTGTGTGTGTGTATGTATGTATGTAATATGTATGTATGTATATATATATGTATGTATATATATATATATGTATATATATATATGTATGTATATGTGTGTGTGTGTGTATGTGTATATATACGATCCTTTACCCTCTATTTTTTTTGATAAAATAACATAGAACTCAAAGTTTTTTACTCTCTATTTTAATTCAATTCTCTGCTTTTTTTTTCATTTTTCTCAAAAAACACAGAAAAAAAAATACGTCATCAAAGTCTCTCTCAAAATGAAATACACAATAAAATAGTGTGTGTGTGTGTGTGTGTGTGTGTGTGTGTGTTTGAAACTACAATTGAAAAAAATATTATATTGTCATTGATGTCAAACCTTAATTGGTAAGACAATTGCTATCTAGGATAGTACCATAACTTTTGATTGATGAAGAGGATTTGAAAAGAGGAGATAACAAGAGGACCCTAAGGAAAGGTTGAGTTATGTGATACTTCAATGCGTACTTGATTATTGGGCACATTAACAAGGTAATGTGTTGTTTATCTAGTGAAGAAGAAAGACTAGAAACATAGGCTTAACCAAGCAAAAGTGAAGAAATCTAGTTTAAGTTGAGTGATGTTAGTGTTCACTGAGCACCAAATATAATGTCGAGTAAATCTAGCTGTTGATCCGAACATTGGTAATTATTGAGCGACAAGAAATTACAAGAAAAGATGATATTTATCAAGGAAGACATTTTTTTAGTGATGACCGCAGATACAAAGAGATGACCGAGGAGATGAACATAGTATTGACTGAGTGTTAGTAATTTACATTTGGAGATAGAATTGAGGATCCCAACCGACATAGTTGAGTTCTTGGGATATGTAAAATGTGTTGACATCATTAATGAATTGTATGGAGCATTTAATGCATGGTAAATCATTTTTTTTGTGGATTCAAAGAGAAGTTTGGAGATGTATCTAGAAGGAAAAGATGGATAACATAATGATGGAAGGATTTGATGAATTTGACCTATAACCTAAATTCTATAGAGGAGATTAAGTGGCAAAATATTGATCTACCTAATCAAGGAGGTATAAGGATAACCTAATTAGAGGTTATAGATAGTGAAGAAGACACTGATGTTATTGGACTAATAAGTCTAAGCAGAAGGCTAAAGGTGAAATTGTGAAGGAGCTAAACAGAGTTGTGTGATAGCTTGAAGTGAATTCTGAGCAGATTAGAGATGGGAGATGGAAATAAAGGTCGGTCATTAATTCAACGTATGTGTGAAGTGGATTTGTATTGCATAGTGATTTGTATAATTTTTTAGATCAAAACCTACTGTTACTTTCTAACCATTATATCAGTCTAAATCCTTTAATCAAGGTTGACCTATAACAGTCATTGTATAAATCCTTTAATCAAGGTGACATTATAATGGAATGTTCTTAAGTCCTCTACCAGGCCACTTTTGACAGGTTGTTTTAAATCCATTTATAGGGTCACACCTAACAGTGTGTATGTAATCCTTTTAATATGGTTGGCTTTTCACAGGGCTCACTTTAGAAGAGTGAAAATTAGTAGCATGTTACTAGTGATTTTTCCCAAATTGGGTTTCCACTACAAATCCTAGTGTTATACTTGTGTGAATGATTTTGATGTGCTAATGTTGTTGAAATCTTTATATTCTACAAGTTAATTACTTATGGATAGTGGACTGCATGTTATTATGTTCTGATATAATGCTATAGAGAACCGATTTGAATTGATGATTAGATCTGAGTTTGTGAAGTTTGGAAAGTTCAATTGGTTACATCTAGACCTGAGAATTGTTGGACTAACTACTTGCATCTCCCTTCAGGATTTGTGACATGGTTTAACAGCCTCCTGTGTCTTCTATAAGGTCTATGGTGTATCTGGCATTACAGGTTGATCTATGTGGTGCAAAAATCAACCTACTTGTAACAAGTGGTATCTAATCTTGGTCACAGGTTCAAATCCCCCTCGGGTGACACTGAGGGGGGGATTGTTGGACTAATCACCAACATCTCCCTTCGGGATTCGTGACATTGGTTTAACAACCTCATGTGTCATCTATAAGTCTAGTGGCTGTATGGGCATTAACAGGTTGATCATTTAGTGCAACAACAACCACTACTTGTAACAAGAACAACTAATTCACCCCCCCTTCTCTGTTGTTCTAATATTTTGCAATCTATACAATATATACTATATATATATATATATATATATATATATATATATATATATATTATACTATATATTTATTTATATTATTTCTTTTTAACG